>OZ010716.1:9354815-9764633 GCA_963932345.1 Ophion ventricosus | reverse complement strand
ACACACACACACACACACACACACACACACACACACACCACGCACACACGCATACATACAAAGTGTACAAGTACGAGCATATTGCGAGGTACGTTCATTGGAAAAAGAGCTGGTTCAATCGCGAGTCGAATCACATATAGGAATGGCATCGACAGCATCAACGACTACGATTCCATTGCATCGGTGCATGACACAGACGGATACACACGTGTTTGTATATTCGCGTTGCCGTATAGAAAATACATATGTGGGTATGTTCTGTACGTATACACACACACATAAATATATATATATATATATATTTCTGTTTCTCGTCAATGGTTATTAACCATGGTTATTAACCTTTGACGAGGAGCAGAAACAATTCGTACTCCAAGTCGTTGAGGATCATCGGCAAAGACTTCCAAACCCGAGTAAAACTATCGTTGTACAAAATTTGTCGAAGTCTTCAAATGGAAAATAAGACCTATAATACATAATAATACATATCGTCTAATTGGTGTCTGTTACAAATGATTATAATGAATTATTTCAGAAAATGTAACACTTCGCTGTTTATTTTGTTTTTATGCTACAAGGAATTATAGTGCATGCGAGATTTATTTTTTGGCGGAAATTCTAAATTTCGAAAACCTTGAGCGACCACTAAATATTCATTGGCCGGCTAGAGCTTTCGCGAGGTTTATTTAAAAATTATAAAGCGTAAAATTCATGGGTGAGAAGTGGATGAAAAAAAAAACAAAACAAAAAAAGATTTTTTAATGAAAATTTGAATTTTTGGGAGGCTTGAGCGACCTCTAAATATTTTTTGACCGCCCGCAGTTTCCGCGACAATTTTTTTTCTTTTTAAATAAGATAATTGGTTGGTGAGAAAAAAGAAAAAAATAGATCTCAAATTTGTGCCACCCTAATATATATATATAATATATATATATACAGGGTGTTTGGCGCATGGACCGACACAATTTTTTAGGGGATTGGGGGCGTCATTTGCTAATTTTTTCACCCTTAGACTCTATGCCCTGAGTGTCACGGTAATTGAGGTATGATTTTTTTCGTGTTTTTTTTAATTACCCGAAATTTCGCATTGAAATCGTCATAACTTTTTTGTTTATGGTTGTAATAGTACGACATAACTTTTGTTGTATTCTGCAATGTTTGTTTATTATAAATAAATCATTATTGTTTACAATGGTTTCGAGAAAATTACTCGTGAGCTACCAAAGTCTTAAAAATGTGTGAATGTATGAAAAATGTCAATTTCTAAATTCATTATAAAAAAAACTAAAAGCTATTTTGTACTTTCCTGTATTTGAAAAAGTTCTCTAGTTCATACCCTTTCCAACGGTATGCTACATTATTATGTGGTCAAAATAAGAGATAGCTAGTTTGCCAGGGTCAGGGTTAAGAAAATACTTTTTATGTTTCCGATGTTTTTATTAAACTTGAGTTATACATTTGGCTCAAATTAACCTCCTTTACTCCGTATGCATGCAACAAAAGTTATTTCATGCTATTTCAACCACAAACAAAAAAGTTATGACGATTTAAAGGCAAAATTTCAGGAAATTAAAAAAGAAATGAACAAAAAAATCATCTCAATTATCGTGGCACTTAGGACATAGGGTCGAAGGGTGAAAAAACTAGCAAATGACCCCCCTCTCCCCCCCCCCAATCCCTCAAAAAATTGTGTCGGTCCATGCGCCATACACCCTGTATATATATAATACATGTGTGTGTGTGTGTTTATGCATATGTAAATACATGTCTATATGTGTGTGTGTTTATACATATAAAACGGATATAGACGCCTTAAGACACACCGTCGGCCGTGGAAATATTGAAAGATAAATAATAGCTGAATTATGCCGATTGTGCATAAGTCCCCCGCGAGTTATTACAACCCCACGAAGCTTTTGTATATTATATCTGGCGTCGCGTCGAAGTTAAAAAAAGAAGAAAAAAGAAAGCGAAAGGAACGAATGATGGATGATGTTATAGATGTGGCGGAGCGTCGATCTAACGCCGACATTTCGATCAGGAATATCGATTACTTTCCTTGACCATTCGTGAACTCAATCGATCCGGTACATATATATAACCGAGACCGTGAAACATACCGAAGTTATGGGAAGCGAAGAAGAAAAAAAAAATTGCAATATTGTATTGCAGATATCGACTGATGGTTTGCTTCATATTTTATTCTTTTATTTTTTTTTTTTCGTTTTCTCGTTACAGACAAACTCCCTAGCAGATTCTACTTGGTATCCGGCCAGTCGGATTTTATCATGGATCCGATTACCGGGATGCTACGGACTCGGGTATCCCTCGACAGAGAACTTCGTGATAGCTACATCCTCAGCGTTGCTGTACGCAACGGAATCTCCGTTGGTTACTGTCAGGTACGTGGCTGGACGATCCGTCGAAAATTAATCACGGAAATAACGATGAGACCGCTTTTTTCTTCTGTATGCGCTCGACATCTCTTCGTTCCCTTCTGTCGTTCTCTTTTTTCAATCCTGTTTGTCTCAGTTCTTCTCATTATTTTTTGTTGATTGGAGTATTAATTAAAGAAAAACAACAAACGAGAAATCGCACGTTGCTTTCTTATTATTTTGTGTATTTCTCGATTCGGGCAGCGTCATTGGAGAAGTCTAGACAAATGAAGTGAGATGACCCAGTGTGTTGATTTTCAATTTTCGTGATTTTTTCGAAATTTTATTAACTTTTATTTATTTGAAAAATTACGAGCTTCGTGAAATCTCAGCTTATGTACCGATTTTCGCCGAATACAATACTGATTATTCCTCAATAAAACTCCAACCCTGTAAAAAAATTTAGCACGATATTCCAAAGTTTGGATGAGTTTGGGTCGACAACTTTTTCGAAACATTAAAAATGCCATTCAGTTTAAACATGTCAAAAGATTCTAGCGAATTTCAATGCCAAACGTCCTTAAGACATACTCATTTAAGACAAAAAAAAAGTGACCCCATGCTACAAAATTTGTACGAGCTGAATCGTTGGAAGCAAACAAATTCACTTTTAGTACCTTTATTTTTTTCCTTTTTTATTATCATCCAAAAACTGTTTCCGCAAATTCAGTTTGCAGATCTCCAATAGGAATTCTAAAAAAGGATTTTGCTAGCGTGAAATAGCTATATCCCAGAAATTTTGAAAAAAAAATCTAAAAAAATTTCGTGACTCCAAAATAACAAAATACAACTTTTTACTTCTTAGACTAAATATTCCAAAACTCATAGTTTTCAAGTTACGCCGCATAATGCCGGCTTTTTGGAAACCTGCGGTTTTTTCAAGAAAAAACTAAATAACTCTGCGAAAAAAAATCCCAATAATTAAAAAAAAAGGAAACTAAAGCTAACGGTGCCTTTTTCAAAGATTTTATCACTAAATGGTCAGATTACTATTTTTCAAAGTCCAGCACGTAATTTTTCAAAGTGCGTAAATCGTGAAAAACGGCATTTTCAAAACGACTTACCGGGTACAAAAAACTCGCAAAAACAAAAATAAAGGAGCAAAATGAAGCTGGCCTTGTCCGCTTCAAAACCCCGTTTGGTAAATTGATTTACGATCTTTTTTCGCCGCGATATTCGATTTGTTATCCGGATAGAAAATTTACAGGGTGCCTAATACTTTTGGCCAAGGCAGTATGTTTCTTCCCTACTTCATTAGTGGGTGATTCTCTTCCTCTCTCAAACATGCTCTGCAATTAAATAATTCGATAGGTACTGAATACATTATATGATTTTTTTTCCAGGTGGAAATTACGGTCGAAGACGTGAACGACAATTCGCCTTCGTTTCCTAACAGCAGCGTTCGAATATCCGTGCCAGAGTCGCATCCCTTGCATTCTCCATTATACGTAGCACACGCGAGTGATCCGGACACGAGTCCCGCGGCAACGTTGCGTTACGTGCTCGTGCAAAACAGTGCCGATCTCTTCGGAATAGATTCCCGTCTCGGCGAGGTCTATCTCTCAAGGCGTTTGGATTACGAGACTCAGCAGAGGCACAGCCTCATGATAAGCGCCCTGGACGGTGGTGGGTTGAACGCGAATCTCAGCATTCGGGTGGAAGTGCAGGACGTGAATGACAACCCCCCGGTGTTCGAGAGAAACGAGTATCACGTGGATATAACGGAAGGCGCCAAGCTCGATTCTCAGGTAAGAAGGGGAAAAAGGATAAATAATTCGAGATAGGGCGAATAAAAAACAACCAAAATCTTCGTTACACGCTTGTCAAGTGGATGATTCGTTTATAGACCTCTTCCCTCTTCCTAGCGCAGTTTTTAAATATCCATACTCACTCGTCTATAATATTTATGCAAGTGGCTCATCAGATGTGTGGTGTTCTCTATGATAGTCTATCTAGCTCGAACGACCACCAGTCGTGGGACTTTTTTCGGTCAGTGTTCGATGCCTCGAAGTTAATAAGATTGTTTGAATTTGTCAAATTGAATCATTTTTTACTCAGGTAGGATCTTTCGAACGGGAAATGCGTATCTTTTCCTTCTTTTAATCTCGATAATAAGAGCAAACCTTGCATCCTTATCTTCTTCAACTTGACAATCACGAGTGTTGGAGGATGGGGGCCCTTTGATGTTGAATAATACTCATTTTCCACAAACTCAATTAGATTGTTTTCGTGCAAAGAAGCGTTAGAATCCATAAGAAATGTAACACAGTTTTTTTTATAGAAAATTGTGATCTGCGGAAAAATTTTGTCAATTTTCAACATGATGTTGAAATTTGCATCGTTGGAGTGCAACGAAAATCATTCATTATTTTTTTATTTCATTATTTTTATTACTATCTAAACTCAAAAACTCGATTTGAGCCCATGAAAAAAAATTGACAGGGAAAACGCAAAAGGCAACGAACATGGTGTGAAGAATCTGGAGAAGCGCAGGGAGGGATGTGATGGAGAAGAGACTCTATTTGTTAGATTCGATAGTAAAAGCAGGAGCAATGTATGGAGTTGCTCCCAATCCTCCAATATGGGGATTGGGAGAAATAAGCGTGTTTGAAAGAATACAGAGTTCTGTAAGATGGCATTAGGAGTGGATACACGGAGAGAATTAAAAAGTAATTTTTATCGTGAATTTCACGGTAAAAATTACCGTGATATATTTCAATATGGTGATAAGTGAGAAAAGCATAATAATTCGTATGCGACAACTTTTTTTTAACTCACGTTACAGAAAATTTCAAATACGTAGCTAAAATTTTACTATACAAGAAGCGTAGCGCGCACGGTAATTTTTACCGAGAACACAATACATTTTCCTATAACACTCATTAAATTTTATAATAAATCTTAGAATAACTGTTATAATGGCGATACTTTTTTATAGACATTTTTGAAAGGCATAAAATAATAAAATGCACAGTAAAATTTCGCTGATATTATATATTTTTTAAATTTAAGTTTTGCGTATTTTGTTACACATCAAAATTTACTAGAAAATCTGGTAAAATTTTCTATCTGAAAAAGAAATTTTATTTTATTTTCGTGAAAATCTGTGTTTTACTCAGTAATAATAAGCGAAGTTTCAGGGTTGTCATCTGGTTACCGTTACTACACGGTAATTTTTAACATTTAATTCTCTCCGTGTAGAACAACACCGAATTATATATGGAGAAGAGAACTGTTGTTCATACTACAGAATATTTGATAAGAGAAAGAGTGTTAAGGTATATTAAAGAGGTGATAAGAATGGAGGGGACAAGATGGTCAAAAAATTGCTTAATGGACGAAATAAGAGCAATGACAAACGGAAACCCGACAAAATGGGGGAAAAACCTAGTGAAAGTATTAAGAGATATGGAAATAGAAGACACAATAACAATGATAAGGGAACGGATAGAAGTGAAACGAATAGTCGAAAGGATAAAAGAGGGGCTAGAAAACTTAATAAAGAAAATGTTAAGGAAGGTAGCGAACAAAATAAGAAAATCAACGTATAATGAGAAGTACGAATATATTATAGAGAATGGTAATATGCCATGGAAATACTGGTTGGAGGAGGGACTAAAGGGAAGTGGCAAGGAAATGTGGGCGAGGTCAAGATGTGGCAATATAGGAAAGAGAGGGGAAAAGGAATGGAAATGCAGGATATGTAAAAAACAGGATGAGACGTTGGAGCACCTGTTAATCTGTAGAAAAAGCAGAGAGTTCGTAACAGACAAAGCAAGAAAGAAAGCAGAGGACTAGATGGAAGGAATAGATGATGTAGCAATAAAGGGGGAAGTTATAAATATATTATGTGGGAAAGTACAAAAAGGGATATGTAAATATTTTAGAGAAATAGAGGAAGTGTGCAAAAAAAAATGAATAAGGAGGAAGGTGAAGAAAAAAGAGACGGGGTAGAGGAATAAATGAAGAAAAAGAGAGAAATGTTAGAGAGTGCGAAGTACAAGAAGGCACGGTATAGTAAGTAAGCAAATGAAGATTTAAGCGGAACGTTACGATCTTGTAAAAAACTTTTGTAAAAAGTTGTGCAAATAAAACTCGTTTGATTGATTGATACTATCCAGTGACGGGCATAACTAAATTACATTGTAATTTGATTATTAATCTGGTTACAAAGTAATTTAATTACAAAGTAATCTCATTGAATTGCATATCATTGCATTGTAATTAAATTACTCAGTACATATTATGTAATCTGTTATAATGTATTTAATAACAAATTAATCTGATGAGAATGTATTCAAATACTTTGTAAACTAATTACGTTGTAATCTAATTACGCGACTGACAACTTTAGAAACACACAAATTTTATGCCTGGTAGGAACGCAAACAGCGCACACTACTGTAACGTGCAATTACACGAATTACCACAAGTAAGGTCCACTCGCGCTCGTAAATTGCAAGAACTGTAACTCGAATTTTTGTAACACGCACAATTACATTATTTGAATTAATATATAATCGATTGATTTGTATCAGATTAACTTTCAAGTAAATTACACGGTAATTAAGGGGTTACGTGGGTTTCGAAGCCATAAAAAGCATATTTTCTCTATTTTTTTTTTAATATAATAGATAAATTATTTCATTCAAAATGTTAAGCACATAAAAGAGCAACATTTCAACAATATTTTTTAAAAAATTTCTTCCAAAAATTTAGGAAATTCAGCCGGTGGCCCTAGTTTCCGGAGACCCCTCAAAAAAAGGGTCCTCGTGGTGGTCAGGATAACTCATGATAGCTTTATCTGAAATTAAAAAACCAAATTTTTTCTGGTAGTAGATAAGTATAGCTCGTGATTGAAAGGATTTCAAAAAATTGAAATTAGAATTTTTGGCAGAGTTGTATGCAAAATAATTCAATTTTTGGTACAATTTACGCTGCGTATAGCCTTGTAAAATTAGTTGTAATCGAAAAAAAAACCTTCGTTCAATCACCAGTCAATGCTATTTTGAAGAAGTGTGCAAAATTTCAATAAGATCGGTGCATTAGTTTTTGAGAAATCGTGTCCACCGACTTCAAAAATAGTCTTTTGACAAAAATGCGTATACCTGCGTCGCTCCCGGCCGGTCTTTCACAACAGGGGGAATTCCCAAAAGCTCACTCTCCTAGACTTTTTATCTTTTATAACTAAATTATCAATTACGGTAGTAATTGTAATTGTTAGATATTCATTTAATTACTTTTTGCCCATCTCTAATAATATCTGAACTATTTTTTTGCAGTTTTAGTTTATGTATCCCTAATAAGGATTTTCAAAAAGATTTCAATGATATTTGTAGTCTAAAGGAGCCAACAAAAAAATTGTCCGATAGGAGAAAAAAATAATTTCGTTACATTTCAACGATGCAAACTTCAATAGCATATGAATTAACGATTTCTTATTTTTTAAGCCTTGCTGAATTGGGCTATATTTTCAACGTCAATAAATTCACAAGATTTTTCATAAGTATACCAAGTTCCTTCGATTTTAATAGGTTTATTTTTTTTCGAAAGGGATGTAGTTCTACTTATAAAAACTTGAACTGAACTTTTATAGGTGATTTCCACGCCTAAAGAAAAAAAATCCTTTTCCTCTATACCATGACCTTGAATTTCTTAAAATATGTAACGAAACAACATTCGATCACGAAATGTAGTACTCCTTCGTTTTTCCAACTCTGCTCGCGACGCTGATAACTTTGCATACTTTTAGCTGAACAAACTTCAGTTTCGTTGTAAAGAACAATAAAGATAGACCGTAAAGAAACGTTGAGGTTGGGAGAAGAGTTTGCGGTTCGCGAGGGTATTACCGCACCACGTACGGTGAAGGAATCGACGAAGGCGAGGAAAAAAAAAGGTGTCGTATGGGATATCTCGTTGTGGTCCGGAGAGTTAACAACCTCTACCTCTTTACCTCATTCTGCGTCTTCTTCCTCGTCGTCCTTCACTCCCAATGCCTATTCCCATCTGTCTTTGTCGCGCTGATCTTCTCGGATGCGTAATTTCATCCGGGACAACCAGGAAGAGAGAGGGCTCCTTTCGCGAGTATCGGCTTGGCTTGTGAAGCTTCGATGTTGCGGTGCCCCGGCGAGGGATTCGCGCCCTCTTTCTCTCTCTCTCTCTCTCTCTCTATGTCTCTCTTGCTCTTACTTCCTCGTAAATACGCATATATCTATGTTTATACCTTCCTTATTGCATTCGCGCGTTCCTTTTCTCCAGATACCAGTCGAAAGAGGAATACAGGGAAAAAAAGGAAATACGACGAATGTAAACGCGTACGAGATCCGATCGCGCACCTTACTTCGATTCCGTTACCCACGGACCAGCAGAGGCCTCTCCACTTGCAATAATACCGTTCATTCCAACACGAGTTTCTTCCAGTGCAATATCGCTAGTTTCTTCGCCGTGTATTCGCATTGTGATACGCCTGAAAAAAACGGAGAAATTGCGATCACGCTCGGAGAATTCCGATACAATGACGATTTGTCGAAAATTGAATAGACACATCACGTTGAACTAGCCGGTTGTACGTTGAAGGCGGTTGTATTTTTGGAGTGATTTTTTTTGTACATTTATATTTGGAATATTTTCCAAGAAAAACGGAAAACATGGACAACATCGTAATTAGTATAGTGTTGGTTGGAAGTAATATATTATCATTTTTGTTTCTAATAGTTTTTCGCGGCATTTTGAAAATCATTATCAGAGATTTGTTTTCGGAGTAATTCTTTACAGATGCTGAATAATTTGCGCTTGCACTTCAAGGAGTTTACACGAGAACGTGTGAGATTTGCTTCAATTTTAAAAATTAATTCGCGAGGGAGGGAGGGAGAGAGAGAGAGAGAGAGAGAGAGAGAGAGAGAGAGAGAGAGAGAGAGAGAGAGAGAGAGAGAGAGAGAGAGAGAGAGAGAGAGAGAGAGAGAGAGAGAGAGAGAGAGAAGAGAGCGAGAGAAGAGGGAACAAGTTGAGCAAGAAAAGGAAGAAAGAGGGAGAGGGAATGTTTTGGTATACGAGAAAGCTCGGTGGGTTGGAATGGGTTTCTGTTTGGAGATCTCTGATGCCCGGCAGTGTGTCACTCCATTAATACGGAGTGACGGCCAGCCAAACGGCCTGTGGAGAGTCTCTTCTCTCTTCCTCTCACTCTTGCTGCTTCTTTCTCGCGATTTTTTTATTCGCTCTACTCTCCACGAGAGCGTGGCAGAGATCTCGACCAGTGAGAATGTTTGGAATTGTTTGAAAACCTCTCGCACGCCCCAGTGGTAATGATCCTCCTGACGTCAAAAGGAGAGTGAGCATCCATGCATGTACACGCACACACGTACACAATGAGACTCGAGGTGGTTCTCTTTTTAATCTTCGCCACGTTTATTATACACACACACGCACACATACATATATATATATATATACAGCGTCTTTTTCTTTGCGTATTCTCTTTTTCGCGTGGTATTGTTCATGAGCAGACAGATTTCAAGTGCGCGCGCCTTTTTTCCAACCGGTTTCTTCAACCCCTACGAGAATTATTCCCAAAATGTTTTACCTCCAAGTTTTTGATCCATCGCAAACGTTTGTCCCTCTCGGATTTTTCAACTCGTTGCAGACTTCTAGACGAAACTTCCGCCCTCTTAACAGTCACGCGATAATTGTACAGAAATTTCATAGATTTATTCTTCTTTTTCGCCATTGAATTGATATACTACAGACTCGAATGCTCTTGAACATGATGTAAAACTCCCATTCATCCTTCGCTCCCACTTCAAATCTTAGATTCAACTAAAGAGTGTCTCAAAATGACCTGATATTTTAACTTATTAATAAAACGTATTATTTATTTGAATAATACGAATATTTTTATTTTAATATAATGTACAAACATGGAGGTCATGTGTGGAACACAATATCCAATAAATGGCCACCTCGTCCCCGTTTGCAAACGTTCACTCTTTTGACGAAATTTTCAATAACATTTTGACATAATTGCGGACTAATTTCATTAATGGTGCGTCCAATTGCTTCCTTGAGCTCCGGAATGGTCTGTGAATCATTGGCATACACTTTTTTTTTCAGAAAACCCCAAAGAAAGAAGTACAATGGCGTCAAATCGCACGATCTTGATGGATGAGATTGAAGTTTGCATCGTTGGAATGCAACGAAAATTATTATATTTAAATTGCTCGAATTTCTTGTGGCTAATCTTCGTTGAGAAAATCCATCACTTATTTTTGAAATTGCTTATTTAGAGATCTATGATTTTCAACTGCAAAAAAATAATTTGTAAAATCATTTAAACGAGGAAATAAAAATATGAGGAAGAATTTTTCGTTGCATTCCAACGATGCAAACCTCAAACCCATCTTGATAGCCATTCATATCGCCGCGGCGCGAGATAACACGACCATGAAACTTCGTCTGGAATAACTCCATTTTTTCGCAGTGAATTTTCACAATTTCTATACGTTGCTCGGTCGTGTAATTCTCCATCACTAAACCTCAATACTTCCTGATGTCAGTTGTCAAAGATTAGTACTTTGTGCTTGCCATAAAAAAACGGGCGCGAAATTTGAAATGTCAGGTCATTTTGAGACACCCTTTAGTTTCACAAGTGGACGAATTTTTCGGGGGAAAAAGTTTCAAGGCCTGTAGAAGAGTTCATTACAGGTTATTTTTACCAATTGAGCAAGCGTCGTCGTCCCAGCTTTGGGTGATGTGGAGGAGATTTGAGCACGAGTACAATTCCAAAATAATTGAAGTCAACTAATCGATTAATTTCATTTACGAATCATCCAAGCAAGCATAAATAAATGGTTCAATAAAACTTGAACTATTACCTTCGTCGTAACTTCGTCATTTATATAAAAAAGTATCTATTCCATTACGTAAATTGAATAGATATTCAAATTTCGCAATTAAGTTAACTGTGGGCAAAATCAATACATTAGAATTGCCAGGCGATACACAACTAGAAGAATAATGGAAGATCAACATTTACTATCACGTGGTGGATAATATCATTGTACAGTACAGCGTCGATTATCCAACCGTCAGTTATCCGGAACGTCAATTATCCGAATGGCGATTTGGTTTATCCGAAACATCAATTATCCGAATGGCGATTTGGGTTATCCAAAATATCAATTATCTAAACAATCATTTTGTTCATCAGAATGCTCAGTTATTTGAACGATTACGCCCTATATATTACGGCAATGGAGTGGTACGAGACACAGTCTGAATGTTGTTCAATGCAATTTCTTATTCTAAATCGATTGCGAGATTTGACAGCAAAGAAACGAGCTTCCGTTATGAAGCAGAAGAAAATCGTCGACTTTTTCAAAAATAAATAGATAAGAACTCAAAGATGTATGAATGTTGATTATTTTTAAATGCACATTTAAGGCGGGATCCTGAATTAGCCGGTTCGAAAAATCGATATTTTGAGGAATTTTTTTCGGGTAAAAAAAAAGCAAGTTTAGCGAAATTTTCAGATTATTTTATTACATGTCTGAACATAAGAAAACAATTTTTTTTAAAGAAAAATATCAACAGGCAACCGATTTTTATGCACATTCGTGCCACTGCTGTTTCCATGCGGCGTGACAAATGGAGCTCGTAATTTTCATCTGAAACAAAAAAAACCAAAAACCATTTTAATTGTGACATATTTTTCTTCTATATGAACTAAAAAAAAACGAAAAAAAATTTGAAATATGAATGTTTTTTCGGGTTTGAAGTAGAAAATGTGCTTTTTTGTGAAAAAAAAAATTATTTCAACTTGCTAAAAAAATTGTTAAGAATTTTTTTTTCGACAATGTTTTTAGTTCAAATAGAAAAGAAAACGATACTGAAGCGAACAAGCTTTGGTTTGTTTCGATTGGACTTCTAGTTTTTTTTGTAATCAGATACGCCAAATTAGAAAAATCGTAAAAACGAAAACTCGAGAAAACGGGCGCCCTAACTGCCCGAGCGCCCGTATACCTGCTCGACACTCCACTACGTTCAGTGCTGTATCTTTGGAAATATTTCGAATTGGGCTATAAAACTTTGTCTAGACATTCTTAGATACATCAGGAATAGATTTAAACAATTTAAAAAAAATCGATTTTTTGGACCTTCTAATTCAGGATCCGGCCTTAACTTCGTTATATATCGTTAAATGATACAATTGTTATTTGTAATTCACCAAAAATGTACTTGTATTATTAACATATTAATGTTCATTGTATTTTTAAATATATATATATTTTATCATATTGAACGAATCAACGTTTTTTTTCGGTTATCCGAATTTTCGATAATCCGAAAAGCGCCTGGTCCCAACTGATTCGGATAATCGACGCTCTACTGTAAATCTAAAATGCTGATTTGAGAATTCACCGTTAGCTCGTGCAGTTGATCCCCAAAAAGAAGCTGGCTCCGCCAATGACAGCAATAGTGGCGTTGATGGCGGAACGAGAGAGACAGTCGAGTAATATATGTTTCTCGTCAATGGGGAATCGTTCGATAAAGAAAATCATTATATTGTTTTCAGGTTCTCCAAGTGACAGCGCTGGATCTCGACACCGGGAACAACGCGCGTCTCAGCTACCGTCTCCATGACTCGAAGTCATTTCGCATAAGTCCGAATACTGGCTGGATTTACTTGGCGGAGGTTCTTGATCGCGAGATTGTCGATCGTTACGCGCTCACGGTGCTCGCCACTGACAACGGCTCGCCGGCCGCGACCGCGAGCACCTCCGTCCTCGTTACAATAATCGACGAGAACGACAACAGTCCTCGCTTCGACAAGGAATTCTACGCGTTCGATCTTTTGGAGAATTTGCCCTCGGGGACTGTGGTCGGTAGGGTCAGCGCCGACGATCCGGACGTCGGAAAGAATTCGTTGCTGCGTTACTCGGTCGTACAAGCGAACAGCAGCTTCGCCGTTGATCCCGATACAGGTGAGAGACCGGGCACGATCCGTCCACCGTGCATGACCCGGTAATTTACGACGACTGAGACGACAGTTTTTTTTTGCCGCTAAAAGGTCGTAGACGTAAGAATGAAGAAGAAGAAGAACAGCAGAGAGAGAGAGAGAGAGAGAGAGAGAGAGAGAGAGAGAGAGAGAGAGAGAGAGAGAGAGAGAGAGAGAGAGAGAGAGAGAGAGAGAGAGAGAGAGAGAGAGAGAGAGAGAGAGAGAGAGAGAGAGAGAGAGAGAGAGAGAGAGAGAGAGAGAGAGAGAGAGAGAGAGAGCGAGCGAGCGAGCGAATGGGAGGAAGAAAGGAAGCGAAGGAAAGAAAAAGGGAAGGAGAGCGCGGGTGAGAGAAAAAAATTGCTGCATACATGTATATATTTATCGTCAGGGAAAACAGAGCGAGTGGAAAAAAAGATTGCATGTATTACGCAGGACGCGAGAGGGAGCTTCATGGGATAATCGAAGGTGGTACAAGTACGAGAACGTTTAAGATGAGAGAGTATACGCGTGCGAGGAACAGAGGGAGCAAGAGAGAGAGAGTGAAGAACGCGCGGAAGTAATCTCGGAACGATTCGTCGCACGCGGATGAGCTCGGGCAATAATCCGATAGCCATTATATTCCGTTGAGTGGCTCGCACCCTTCTTCTCCGTCGTCCCTCCCTACTGTCTCTTTCTATCCTTCGTCCCTACTCTGTATCTCCCTCTCACACACTCTCTCTCTTTCCCTCTCTCTCTCTCTCTCTCATTCTCCTCGTCTCTGCCTCTTCCTCATTCCACCTCGTCTTCTTTATCATCATGTGCTCCTCTTCTTACTTCGTCTGCTTTCCTCGTTCCCGTATCCACCACAGACGAAGAAGAGGCGGAGTTTAACGACGCGACCGGAATTCGTTTTGAGGCTTTCATATATACACGAATCTGCCTCACGCACGCATCTCGTGGTACATCTTCTGTACTTCGTGTGTGCTTGTTCCGTGTGTGTGTGTGTGTGTGTAATGTACAAGCTACGGGGTGTTACAAATGCGATACATGATGGCGTTTCGGGGTCGATCAAAGAAAAACTTGCAACATGGCGGAGATAAATATACCGCGAGACCGAATTCGAAAGAGAGCCAAATCGACGCTTCCAGCCAACGCTTCAGATAGATTTTACAGTTGAATAATCGTTGCTCCGAAATAATGAATAAGATTGTTTTTCATATTTTATGCGCGACGATAGGTCTGTCGAAAATGAGTAACGAAAAATAATTTTACGATCGAGTAGTTGAGCCTCGCAATGCTCTATGGTTTGCAGTATTCTTCAAAGTGGAAAGTGAGGCCGTTTGAGAAGAAAAAAAAACTGCCAAGTGCGTATCGAAATACGCATAAAGCAGGGTTTTGTAGTCATTTGTTTGTGCAATCATTCGAAAAACCAATGTTTAACTAATATGTAGTTATTTTTATTGTGCGCGTTGTAACACAATTATTTGCTGCATACTAATTTTCATAAATAACACTCTAACGGTAGGGACGGCGACGGAGAGGGGATCTTTATTTGATGTGTAATATTTTTTTAACAAGGCTTCATACAAACATGCGTTAAAGTTATTTGTGCAATCCTCTTATGGAGTTAAAGTTAAAGGACACAAAGTGGGTCTTTTACAACGAGCTCGATGTTTTCAGTACGAGTCGTAGACGAGGGTAGCGAAGAAACATCGTAGACGATGTTTCTTCGCTATCCTCGTCTACGACTCGTATTCTTTCTTGAATAAAATTGTAACATATTTATATTTCATTCCAAAAATGATAAGTATTAATATAATTTCCCGGCTTGAAAATATTTTTCAACAATACAATGAGTTGGAAATTGCCCAATAATAATATCTTTTTACATGAAATTTTATTCGCAACAAGTTGGCAGTCTGCCGAAAATTCATTGTATTTTCATCCTTACTTTTGCAGCTAAAGAACGGTATCGAAACTCCTTAAGCAGGCTTAATCAGGATCCAGATGAAGGATCGCTTAGTAGCGTACTGGTATAACCGAAACTCAGTGAAAACATAGCTGCCTATATTGGACAATTAGTCTGAATGACTACGTAGTTAGTCTTGCAAGAGACATTCTCTCTGTCTGCCAAACTGTTCAATCCACGTAGTTTTTGTTGCCGTCTCACGTGAGGAACCAAAGCCCCGCAAGAAATTTCAACCATATTCCCCAATAAATTCTCAAGTAACCGCGCGGTGTCCCGCGGATGGTTAGGTATGTACGCGCGCGCGGTGGAGAACTACGGGACACCAACGTGACGCTGCGTTGGATACGATTGGCACGCGTCAAAGATATACTCGTTACCGCGCGAAGAAGACCAGTATGGGCGAGACCTCCGCCGGGATTTCCACGGTGTCAGTGTCGATCACCGTGCACGACCGATCTTGACCCAGGATTTCGTCCAAGGAGAACCATTCCTCGTCCCCTGGCTCCCCGACCTCTCTCCTTCCCTCGTTCTCCCTCTTGGCCCCTGTTACCTCATCAAAATGAGAGGACTCTGCTCGTACGAGACGAAGAAAGGAGGGAAAATATTGATTCGCGAGCGCGTGAGAGACCATAAGCAGACGCTCCTAACGAATCCAAGGAAACAAAACTGATGGTGAAAAAAATTCTTTGGTTCTGCGTGTACCCGCATCCTCTCGAATCCAGCTCTTTTTATTGTACGAGCGTAGAAAACTTGAGAAGCAGAAGAAGAAGGAAGAGAGAGAGAGAGAGAGAGAGAGAGAGAGAGAGAGAGAGAGAGAGAGAGAGAGAGAGGGAGAGATAGAGAGAGAGAGAGAGAGAGAGAGAGAGGAGAAGAGAGAGAGAGAGGGAGAGAGGTCTTGTACATTCCATGGCGTCGCTTCCGATGCTCGGTACGATCCAACATGTACAATATTCCATGTGTAACCACAAAGTTTTGCACACCCACACTTGAATGTGTCTGTGTCTATAAATATATGTAAAAAAATGGTTTTGAGAGTGTGTGACTTCGAGGACGGCCCTCATGGTAGACAATTGTTTCGATACTCAACATTATGTAAACCGAAAAGTCTTCGAAATCACCTTTGGATAAATATAATCATTTTTATACAAAAGATATGTCAAGGGATGTTCAGTGACAATATTAACGAGCCGTTGGAAAAAAGAAATAAGGACCAGGCTCAAAAAAGCCACATGGGTTAAGGTAGTAGTCTCGCCACAGTCATGTTGAAAAGTTTATTCTCCGCTCAATCGATGAAAGCTTCGAAATATTGCGCGATATCCTTATAATGTAGGTTGTACATCTTATCGGGATGTAAAAACTTATAAAGTAATAATGAAAACGCCTAATATAATGTTTACCTAACCCTCACTTTTGTATCAGACTATCCATTCCGGCTACTAATACGTAGTTACTCTGCGTATACGGATATGCACACACTATATGTAATCTAGTTCTAGTTTGCTCCAGTCGCTTCGTGGCGCTAGCGTCGCTAGGCATTGCTTAAGGGCTTACATACAGCTGAGACGGCTAAAAGTAAGGTTATGTTTAAGAATTTTTTTTGTGCATACAACTGAATTTTATTGAACAACCATGATATACATTTTTAAGTATGACACTTTATCTACATTGTGTGAAAATTTGGTTAAAAACTTTCAAACGGTAAAAAAGTTACAGTCGTTTTCCTGGGACGTGTTTTTGTTGACAGCGTTTGCGGTACCGGACGTGCCTCTGCCATTTTTTATCTAAAAAAAAAATATTTGTTTCTTAAAGTAGATATATAAAACTAGTACTTATCGAGCCGGAATTTAAAAATTTAATTTTTTCGGGTCATGTCAGTTACTGGAACAAGATAGGCGATTTTTCGCCTCAAAATTGTTTAGTACTTATGATGAAAAAAAAACTATGCCAGGTATCGAAAAAACGGCTCGATAAGTACTAGATTATTGTGGGAAGCATAACTCTGCAAAACTTAATCCCGATCGGTCCGGTAGTTGCGGGGATATTTGTGGTACCGATTTTGAAAATACTGTTTCGACTAAAACGCGTTTGAAGTTTTGAGTACACTTTACACTGAAATAACTGGTTTATTTAAAACTCACATGAAATCGTCGATCTCTGGGGCATATGACGGATCTTCCTCAGATGTTGACGCTTCCATTAGATCTTTTTTTTGCTGTGTCAACCTCATTCATAGTCAAACTCATAGTCAAACAGATGACAAAGGCCGCGTCTACCTGCGCCCCAACCGTTAGTCGGGGCGCAGGTAGACGCATCTTCTTTGATTGCCAATATCTCGAATACACAACGGTGAATCATTTTGAAATTTTGCAGGTAATCAGTCCAGAATGAGTCCTCAAAATAAAAATAAAAAATCTATAGAAAAACGCCTTGCCCAGACTACTACCTTAATCCCTGACGTTACATAGATATGAAGCGTTGAAAATATCCATTCCGCATATATATGCGAGTGGATACATATACATTTATACGCATGTATATACAGGCAAACGGTGGATGAGGAATCGAGAAGGCGCCTTTCCAGCAAGACTCGAGCGTGCCTGGAATCCTTCTTTCGCCGTACTACCATACGCTCACCGCTATCAGCATCAACTGTGTGTACTACAGCACGCGTCTGATTATAACATACGTTTCAATCGTACCAAGCGCGCCAATCTCTATTCCTCGCGTGTTAACGCTATAAAGCTGAAGTCACGATATGGATTATGCATTTATTATTAACAATATTTCAAGGCGGGTCTTTAACGCTCTACTACCTGGGACAAAGCGATAGGGTGATCGGTGTCATTGTTATCGTTGGCATTGTTGGTTTTTGGTGACGTTAATAATCGCACCGATTCGATTTAGCATTGTTTCCACGTAGTGAATGGAATTTTGGCTTGAGGCGGATCGAGCGTATCGCCGATGAATGTTAAATGATACTGATCTTTTTCTTTCGTGTTGTGGATGTGTCCAATAAATGTTCAATTTAAGCGTTTGGATGGGTTTTATTGCGTAGTTTTCGGCGGTAAAACAGTTGGAACATTTAGCGCAGTTTCGTATGGAAAATCGTAACTTGCGTCGAAACTTTTACGTCAGTGATCAATTGCTTTGATTTTAATTGATTTTTTTTCTTCGTGAAAACGATGCGATTTAACTTGCGGAAACTTCGAATTTAAACGTTTAGTGTATATATTTACTATGCATTATATTTGATTCAGTAAAAGCTCAGCCGACATTCCGTCGACATTTATTGATCCTTTTTCGTTAATTATTAAAGAAACGTAGCTACAGTGCAGGCAAATTGTTGTGAAATTAGGACAATCAAAATCGAGCTAGAATAATTTACGGCCGCAGAAAGCGGAGCCCGCAAACACCTTTGTTCGATAGATCGGCAAATATTGATACAAAAAAAAACGTCGGGACAGAAATCTCGAGAAACTGCTGGCTGTTGTTACGTCAAGTGCGGTAGAATAAGAAATGCACCGAACATCGGTACACGGCAAATATTAGGCAAACGATAGTTTTTCTTCGCCAGGCTTTGGTCTGCTCAATTTATTTTTCTCAGCTAATAAATAAAGCAAACGAGCAGTAAAAGAAACAGTTCATTGAGGGAGACGAGTATCGGGGAGTTTTTTTTTGCTTTTGTTAAACGATGCTGGTACCACGATGAATGTTGTTTTTTGTTTCATCAAGAGCCGAAAGTCGATATGCTCTTGAGACGTGCCTGAGGCCCTGCCCAAATATTGGTAAAGACGAGGAAGTGAGACGGAAAGTGTTCGTGCGCAAGTAAGAGGGGGAGAGAGACAGAGAGACACACGGAGAAAGAGTGGCAGAGAGAGAGAGAGAGAGAGACCGGGAATGTTGCGAGGTCCCGCACGATGTATATAGGTATAAGTTGCGATGACTACACGAGAAATGCATTAGCACGCGCTCTACTATACTTTTTATTGTCCTCTACGTGGTAGTTTGCCCAGGACTCTGCCGCGGTTCTCTTCGTTTAACGAGGTTTCGCACGACAAACACACATTCTCTCATAGAAATTCGCTTTCGAACGAACTGTCGTATTTTCCAGTATTTTGCATATACAGCCTTTCGCTGAATGTTTTTATTTTTATTTTATTTGTCGTTTTTTTTTCTTCATCTTCTCGGTGGGAAACGAAAACAGGCGAGATCACAACACGGGAACCGCTGGATCGTGAGATGAGAGGATTGCACGAGCTGGTGCTCGAAGCACGCGATCAAGGGACACCCTCGAGAGCCGCGAGAGTTCCTCTCAAAGTCACGGTGCTCGATGTCAACGACAATTCGCCGGAAATCGTCGATCCGCAGGGTGACGTCGTAAGCGTTAGGGAGGAACAACCCGCCGGTACCGAAGTTGCCAGGGTACGAGCACTTGATACCGATCTCGGGGAAAATGCATCGGTAGCGTACAGCATTTTGAAAGGTAACGAGATCTTATTGTTGAGACCTAGCTCACATTGAAGAGAGTATTGTTGACGAATTGTCGATAGCCAAAGATCAATGCTATTTTGGCGTTATCGTCAGTGTTGCATTCAATGGTAACTTTTTGGTCTGGAATCATTTGCAGTGCTATAGTCAATGGTAACTTTTCAAATTGGAATATTTTCATGCGTTGAACTCGTATTCATTGATGGCGTTGAGGTTTTCATAGTTGGAATGCAATGAAAATGATTTTTGTTTTTACTTCACAAATTTCTTTTGACAAATTTAAGCTACAACAATCCCCCATATTCACTGGTACTTCCTACCATTAAGGCATATTCAAGTGAAATTTTTCTTTTTGGAATTAATTTTACACGTTAGACTCCTATTTCCTGGTCATATTGCAGTTTTGAGTAATTTTTAACGTGAAGTTCAATATTCAACTGTTCCTTTTTAAATTGAAGTAATTTTACACATTAACCCCTTAGCAGTCAGGCGAAAATGAGATTTTCATGGCACTTTTGTGTTGGCAAAAAATTTCATACAATTATCCTATAATTTTAGTATTGCGGTTTTTGACGTTGCTAAATCCGAATCTGAAGTCAGATTTCCAAAATTCGAAATGGTGGACGCAAATTCGAAAAATGGTTTGATTCCGACGAAAGTCGGAACCTTATGGTTTTTGAGATCGCTGTATCCGAATCTGAAATTAGATTTCCAAAATTCAAAATGGCGAATCCACTATGGCGGATGCAAATTCGAGAAATAGTTTGATTCTGACGAAACTGAGTATCTTATGATTTTCGAAGTCGCTGAATCCGAATCTGAAATCGGATTTTAAATATTCAAAATGGGGGGAGAAAATTTCAGTTTTGATTTGATTGAGATGTGTGTTGAATTTGAGCGCCTAAATGCGAGAAAATATCTAACATAATATAAAAAATAATATAAACAATATAAATATCTAGCGAGAAATTTTTTGTCTCGTATAGGCTTCTGGGTCACGGAAATAATGACAACACTCACACTTGAAATAGGCCGGCTTTATTTGGCTTGATACACGTATTTTCGAACCTTCTCAATTGGAGATTAACTCCATCGCTACCCCTTTTCTCATATCTATGCGAGATTTTTATTTTTTTAAATTTGATGTCAGATTCGGATTCAGCGACCTCAAAAACCATCACATGCTCACTTTCGTCGGAATCAAACTATTTTTCGAATTTGCGTCAGCCATATTGGATCCGCCATTTCGAATTTTGGAAATCCGATTTCAGATTCGGATTCAGCGACTTCAAAAACGATAATTGCCTAAATTACAGTCAAATCGATGTAGTAAAAACATGTTTGTTTTTCAAATGTCCACATATGTATCATGACATAAAAGTAGCACGACTTTTTTCTGCCCATATGTGTGTCACTGACGGTCAAGGGGTTAACATCATATACAATGGTGATTTTTATTTTGGAGCTCATTCCATTTTGAATTAATTTTACATGTTAGACTCATATTCAGTGGTAATTTTTCATTGTTGAGCAATTTGTAAGGTGAAGTTTAATATTCAACGGTACCTTTTTAAATCGAAGTAACTTTACACATTACTTCGAAGTTTACACATTACTTCAAATGTTACACATTATTGAAGTAATATTACACCCAGTCATATAAAATAGTAATTTTTATTTTGGGGTTCGTTTATATCGAAGTAATTTTACGCATTTCTTCCAATTTTACACATTATCGAAGTAATTTTACACAAAATTATATACAATGGTAATTTTTATTTTTGGCGTTTGTTTGTCCATTCCATTTTATTGGAATAGGAGGTCGTCATTTTAAAGTATTTTCTACGTTAACTTTTATGTTCAATGGAAACTTTGGAAATTGGAGTAATTTTACAAGCTAGCCTAGTATTGCACGATATTTTATTTTTTATTTTCGTGTACTTCATAACATTTTAGTTATATTCAATTAATAACCCTTACTCAATGATGCAGGTAATTATATTATTTCAATAAGATTCCTGTTAAAAAATCAGGCTAATGATAATTAGCAATAAAGTAACTATCGAATATAGTTGAAAAATAAGTTTCTTTTTCATTGAGTTCGTATAATAAGTCTTCCGTTTTTTTTTCGATTTAATTGTTCCATCGATTATTCGATATTTCCGCGGAATTTCATGAAATTGAAATCGCGCGGCTTATTCTCATTTCAGATCGTGACTCGGACGGCTTCAACGTGTTCTCAATAGACCCAGTGACCGGTATGATAAGAACGAAATCGGTGCTCGATCACGAGGAACGTAACGTGTACAGGGTGTCGATACAAGCAAGCGATGCCGGTCGGCCGTCTCGACACAGTGTTCGTACACTTCGAGTCGAGGTTTTGGCACTGGCCGATAATCGACCAACGTTTTCGAGCAGCAGCCTTACTTTCAACGTGAGTTTCGCCAAACTTTCTGACTGGAACGGAGAATCCAATTAGTCGCGACATTAACGATCATTTATTGAGATGAAAAATTATCTCGAAAAAATCCCAAAGTATTAAAATATAGGCAATTTAATGTACCTTATTATAGAAAATGGCAATTAATATCTCTTGCATATCAATTGCTGTCATTGGCGATGAGATATTTGCAAAATTCTTGATTTTTCGTGGAAAAAAAACTGCTAGCAATCTTACTACATGTGAGTGCATTTTTTTTTAAGATCCAGTTAAAATTGTGAGAATTTCAAAGTTGAACTTTTAATGGAAACATCTACGTCTAAAAAAAAACAGTAACCTTTGAAATTCATCGGTATTACGTTCGAACCTCCCTGCATATCTGCTGGCATTTGAATCTCCATCACCAGCTACAAAAAAAAGTTGTAGCGACCGCAGAATCGTATTTGCACTTTAAACATGTTCGAATAATACAAAGTTGCGAGAAGAGTGCTGTAATGGAACTCTCTATGGAATAGAAATACGACATTAAAGTTTGTATTGTTGGAATGTAACGCAGATACATTTTTTTCAACTGATCTAATTTTCTCTGGCTAACTTTGGCTACAAAAATCACGTATATAATAATACGTATCCTTATTAGAGATTTACGGCCTTAAAATGCAAAAAAAAAAGATTTTGAAGAATAGTAAAAATACAGAAATTAAAAAAGATATCACTGAATTCCAACGATAGAAACTTCATCTTCAACTTCAAAATAGAAATAGATTGATATTAATTTTATTTCTCAATCGCGAAATAAACAAACACTGTACAAAATCACAAAATAAATTTGATTTGAAAACCTGCATAGCATCAAATTGAATACAAAAAAAACACGACGGGAAAAATAGATTCCACAGATGTCACCGTTGCCTCCAACAACAAGCCTCGTTTGTATCGTTTCGTAAATTTTTTTTCCGCAGGTTCGAGAGGACGCGAGTATCGGGGCAGCGGTGGGTTCGGTTTCGGGTGCGGGACCAGCTGGACGCGTAGCGTTTACGCTAGATTCATTGACGCCATCAATGGAATTCGCGTCTTTCGACGTTGATCGCGGTTCCGGTCAATTGGTGGTCGCTCACTCGCTCGATCGTGAAAACGTGAGCGAGTATCATCTCGACATTCGCGCATTGGACACAACGTCGATTGGCAATCCGCAGAGCATCGCTGTCTCGGTGAAAATCGTTATCGAGGACGCGAACGACAATGCACCAACGTGGCCGCAAGATCCACTGACGATAAGGGTGACCGAGGATTCGTTGATCGGCTCGACGATTTACAATCTGAGCGCAAGTGATCGTGACAGCGGACCAAATGGCGATCTGACGTACGATCTCGTCTCGGAATTTCCGACAACCGGAAGTTTCGCCGTTGATTCGTTGACCGGGGCGCTCACCCTCGCGAGATCCCTCGATCGGGAAGAACGCGCCGATTATACCCTAGTACTCAGAGCATCCGATTGTGCACCGATCTCCGAGAGACTCGCCGCCACCGTCACCGCCAGAATCATCGTTCTCGACCAAAACGACAACGATCCGGTCTTCGTCGCACCGGAGATCATGACGATACCCGTGACCGCTGATCTTACACCAGGTGAAATATAATACTTGTGGTAAAAATTCAATTGCCTTACGCGCGACGATTTTAGCGTTGAAAAAATCGATTGACATATACATTTTTAAGGGGAGAAATCCATGCAGACTACGAAAAAAGAGCCAATTTTGATCATTTTTTTTTGTTTGGAAAAGCACAAAACGTTTTACATTTATAAAACTTTAGGTACAATTTATTACATAATTAAACTGTTTATCTAAATGTTTTTATTAAAAAATATTGCAAAATGGCAAGGTTATGGCGTACTTTTCCAGGAAGGTTTTAGCGACAGTTGTCCGTTTGTGGAAAATCCAACGACGTCAATATTAATCCGAAAAATATGAGCCAAGAATTTTTAGTGTGTTAACATCCAAACGCTGAACGTATACCTAAGAAACATTTAAAAAGTTGGAAATGAAAAAAATCAGACATTTTAGACAAAAAATTTGACATTTTACACAAAACTCATTCTTTTTGGCAATAAAAAAAAGCTTTTTGAAAGTGATTTTCATTAAAAAGTAGGTATAAGCTCAATGTAATATTTTTATCTACTTGTGTGTACAATTTTAGCACGATCGGTCAACTCGTTCTAAAGTTATGCTTCTCACAAACGTAAAAATGTAGTTTTGAGAAAAACGTGTTTAAAGTTTCGAACTACGAAAATTCAATGATTTCAGCGAATTGCCGGCTAATCAGCGATACCAAGGCGCATTCGTGAGATGTGTAACTAACATTCTACGTAAAAAAAAAATCGATATTTTTATGCCGCTACGTGTATTTCCCTCCTTATTACTAACTTATTCTCCATTCATCTCTGATCGGAAACATTTGCCCTGTAACGAATCTGCCAAAATTTGTATTGAACCACGATAGAAGAAGTGGAAGAGAAACGGGAAGAGTGACGAATAAACCCGACTCGCTGTGTTTATCTCCCTACCAGCTAGGAGTTCTTGTGATTTCGTTATGACCATCCGCCCGCTACAGACGATCCCTGTTCTTAGTAACCCTTTGGTAACCAAATCCAAAATAATTCATGAAGATTTAGTAATTACTTTCGAATAAAACGTCCGCCGGTGCTGGAAGATGTGTAGTTTTTCAAAAAATAGATATGTGGTTTTTCATTTGATAACGTTCTGTCTGCCATGTGTTCCACTCCGTTCGGTGAATTTTCATTGCAAAATACTTATAATTATCGCTTTTTGCCAAATACCGTTGTTTACTAAACAACAGGTTAACTTCCGCTTTTTTTTAAGCTATCTAGACAGTATTCTAGTCTGGAGGCCTACATTTCGGGCTTTCTTTCAGGCTTCATAAAAAACATACGTATATATATATTTAGTATCAATTTTTTACAGTGTTTTTATTGATGTTTCAAGAACTTACAAAAAAAACGTTTGTGCAGAAAAATAAAAATTGATAAAGTTAATGGCCTCTAAATATGGCCGTGTAAAAAGGGGGTGGAGGTGGTTGACACGATTCCAAAGCTCCATTCATCTGAAGCAAAAAAAAAACAATTTCCTTGATCAATAAGAACGTCGTCGTAGCAGTAGCAAAGAGAAAAAAAAATTTTACATCGACTGTCTGAAAAAAGTTATTTTTTCGCCGTATTTTTTCAACGTTAATTTTTTTTAATAGTGATAATAATAATTTTCTAACGCCCGAGGTGCAAACGATAGAGGGATATATACTGAAGGTCTATGCCAAATGTGAAGTCAATCGGTTGAATAGAACTGGAGATTTTATGTCAACCTGGTTGAAAAAAGTAGTTTCGAGGAAAACGCGTTTAAAGTTTTGAGTACAATTTCAGACAAACGCAACTATGTGTGTAGTACAATGGCATGTTAAACTTACGTTATATTAATCAGCTACTCCTTCCTCATAAAGTGTGCCTTCCTTGACTTCGAAATGATGATTTTCTGAAGCTCATTCCTTCCTGCGAGTAATGCTAGCTTCCCTAGAATCTTCTCATTGTCCGATTCACACCGGTATGGCTTCTCAAACCGGCCCTATTCATATCGCTATAACTTTGTAAATATTGGAAATTTTGAAATTTCCTTTTGAGTACATATGTTTAAGAGTCTCTACTTTAAGAAAATGCAAAAAAAATCGTTTTTTTTTTTTTAATTTCTGGACTAGAAACTGCTTTAAGCCTTGATCCAATATGACCATTATGCTCGTGTCTAAAAAAACTGAGGAATCCTACCTCAATGCGTGGTTTACAATCCACTCGAGCACCATTCCAAGTGCCCGACTTCTCGTTAAAAAGCTACAAAATAGGTAGTGATAAATGAGCTTGCTGATATCGTGGGTCATCGAATAATCGAAGCATGAAATTTCAGCTTGCTTCCTATGTAGGCATCCTTTTTTTTAACACGTAGAGTCCTCTTTTTGGCACAAACAGAACATTTCAGAACTTCCCGTGCACCCATTCTCAAAAATTATACCATAAGATTAGCCCTGAGTTACGAACTATAAGAAAAAGTCGATTAGGTGGAGAAAGAGAAAGGTTATTACGTTCCTACATTGCCATGAATTAACGAATGAAATTATAACTGACTTGTTTTCCAGGATCGAAAATAGTGAGAGTCATAGCAGTGGACAAGGACGCAGGCGACAATGGGCGTATTTCTTACGTCATAACGACCGGCAACGAGGAGGGTAGATTTTCGGTTGGTTACGATTCGGGCGTGGTTACGCTTATGAAGCCAATAACTCGGGACGCAATGATCGAGATAACGGCGAACGATCACGGAAGTCCGGCGCGACGTGCCACGCTCAATCTGACACTTGTAATGGCGAGCGGACGTACGAGCGGACCTCCGCGTCTACTCATTCCCTCTCCAGTGGCAAAAATATCGGAGGATCTCGCGATTGGAAGTACCATTCTCGACGTCGCCGCACCGGCGATCAATGGGGAGCAAGGTTTGTACAAACTTGGCATACGCTATGAACAATTAATCGTGAATAGCCAGTGAATGGGATAAATAAAAAATACTTTTAAAGAATTGCTTCGGGGAAATTGTTGGCACGAATGCTATGTAACGACGATTCTGCATAGCTACGTAGTGTCCGTGCATGCGTAAGTGTATGCGTGATTGTGTTGGTATAATAATATGGCGAGTGGCGTCCCGAAGGACGTCTTTCGCGAAAGAGCATCCGGGAGGCTACCGGGTGAAAAGCAGGTAGAGGTATATTACCACTGATGCTATGAAAAATAAAAAGAAGAAGTAGCGAAGGAGGTGAAGGAGGGGGAGGAGGAAGGCGAGTAGAGGGAACGCGAACAATGGCCGCGTATATCATCGTGCCGGCAGCAGTCTCTCGAGCACTACGCATAGGCAAATCACCCGGCTCTTGCTCCAAGTCCGGTGTATGCGTGTCTGCCAGAAGCTGTAGCGAGAGAGACCAGTACTGGACGCACATATACGTTTCAACGCTCCAAAGAAATTCCCCTCGCTACTCCCCGCGCCTCTCCCTCCTTGCATTCGCTCTTTATTTTAGCCGCTTTGTCCTATGCCCGCTAAAAAAAATCTCCCGACAAGCTAAGCGACGTCCCCTTGGAATTTGAGAATCGAATGCATTAAAATGCGGGAACGAGAATACTCCGTAGTGACCAACCGAGGCAAGAGAGCTTCTTGGACCTTCGGGATTCGAGAATGTAGCTAAAAAGTTGCAAGAGAGAGAAAGAGAGACTCGAGAATTGTTTATTTTTACTTGGCCAACTGTTTACTTTCGTTTTTTTTTATTGTGGTGGCTCGATAATTAAATGTACAATGTTTTCAGGCCATTGATTGGTCGGTCTCATTAATATGCTGGAAAGAATGTTGGGAATGGGACTTCCAGTGATGAACGTACTTCGGAATATGTTTAATTTAAAGAAATAACCAGGACCGCGATGATTCGGGAGGATTCATTTTTAATAGAAGTCGAAGCTTCGATATCAAATGCCTGGAAGATCGGCTTCGCGAAGGGGACGAGGGCACAAAAAAAGTATATTCTGCTGTAGTATTTTCAAAGATTGTAATACCGAGGACACATGATCGAGATTTATCAAGTCAAGCGAATAGGGATAAATTTTCATTGCGGTCCAACGATACAAACTTCAACGCGATTAAGAAAAAACAAATATGTTATCGGGGCTTTCACCCAGAATGCGTTGTTATTTTAGAATTATTTATCACCTAAGGGCATTGGCCCTTGGAATTTCGATCGCTGTTCGTCAAATGGCGGCTAAGGGTATAAAAAATGTGATGTCTTGCTACGTTATTTTCAAAAATTGAAATACCAACAAGGTTTTGTTGCCTCAACTTGGAAACGAGGCGAGATAGAAATATCGCTCAAATTGCAAAAATGTTGCCTTTTTCGACAACTATACATTCCTAATTCCTGCGGGGGCAAGATATAATAGGGGAGTATAAGATTAACGATAATATATAATAATCGCTTAATAAATAATAAAATAATTGCTTAATATTAATAAAGCAAAATAACAATATAATAATTTTAATAAAGCAATATAATAATAAAGCAAATATAACAAAATGAAGCAAAAGAACAAAATAATTGCTTAAAGCAATAATTAATAATTGCTTCATAGGATGTTTCAATAGCAGAAAAATAATTTCGAGTCAAACAAGTTATAGGTTTCCATTTTACGACTTCTCTCCTCGTGTAATAAAGTGCATCTTGTGGTTTTTTTTTAGCAAACGTGAGCTTTCATATCCCTGCTGGATCGGCTCTCGACAAATTCGAGATATCGAACACCGGAGTTATTTATCTAAAGGACTCGCTCGATCGCGAGGATATACCACGTTTCGACGTTCCCGTACTCGCAAAATCAAACAAACTCCTCGACCTCACGACTGTGGAGATAATCGTCGTGGACGAGAACGACAATACACCGGAATTCAGGCCCGGCTCTTGCTACACTCTTGCGGTACCGGAGAACGAAGATTCCTCGATTATACACACGATCGCCGCGGATGACGTTGACGAGGGTAGAAACGGCGAATTGCTCTACAGTATCGTTGGTAAGTTTAACGCAACTTGTACGCGAAGTGGAGTACACATTGAGTTGCACGTGAATAAAGAATTGTATTTTTTTCCAATGTTTCGTCGTATTGGCCATTGACAGGCCTGTCCCTGACGGACTTTTACGATTTCATCCCTTTCGGTTATACCTCACAATTGTTGTCTCAATATTCCCGGCTTCTAGAAAATCGGTATTAATTTTATCGATCCTCTTTCAGGTGGTAATACAGGAGGGAATTTCAAATTGGGCTCAGAGAGCGGTGTTTTGTCGGCTTCGAGCCTCGATCGCGAGACGACACCCAAATACGTACTGACGATTTCCGCCAAGGACAAGGGACATCCGAGCCTCGAAGCTCGTTGCAACATCACCGTTATCGTTCTCGACGTCAACGACAATGCGCCGTCATTCGCGATCGTGCAATACACCAACTCCCGGCCACACTCGACCGGTGGCAAAACTCAGGCACAGGATTACGCGAATTTTGTTCGTCAATCGTCGTCCAATCAGTACGGAGCCTCAATGTACCCGACCAATCATCTGCCCGGAAAATATCTTGCCACTGTCTCGGAGGACGTACCCACGGATTCGTCAATTATCACCGTGAGAGCCACGGATCCCGATCAGGGCGCCAATGGCAAGATAACTTATTCGGTCGCGGAAGAAACGACCTGGCTCTTTCGGATCGACAACCTGACAGGTGTCGTAACTACTGCAGGGTAAGAAACAGTGCCTCTTTTTTTTGCCACAAGCCATCAAATTCCGGGAGATATAATCAATAATATTAAATTAAAACACACCATGGAACATTAACCCTTCATAACTGAGCAACGTAAAAATTAGTTGGCTTTATGGTAGGTTTTAATAAATAAAAAAAAACACGTATTATATCATTTTTAAAAAATTTGATCAGGGAGCTAGTTATAAAAAAAATAAAGGGAGTGTGACAGACATGTTAGATTGTGTCGTAACATTCCTTTATGATGTATGGAATGCTTTGAAGCAGTTGGTTTGCTTATTGTAACACAAACGCACACCACATTTTTCACACACTGTTTAGTATTTTGATATTTGTGCAAACTTTACGCACTTTAGTGCAAACTTTACGCACACTCGAATCTTTCAATCTCGCGACACGTGAACTTTGAACAAATTTTGATCCAACAAATATTATCTAGATTGCTTGAATTGTACTGAAAAACCATAGAACGATTTGTAGCCGTCGGGAAACATTGATTAAAAAAAAGGATTAAATGTCAATGTGGGATTTTGTGAGGACTTAGAGGGTTTGTTACAGTCACACGGTGATATAAAGGGTCAATTCACCAAAAAATAATGTCAGTTAAAAAACAGCTAAAAAGATATTTAAAAAATTGATTTATCATACAGTTTCGATGGAGAACGATATCCGCAGAGCGCAGACTTCAGTCTCGTAGAGCAAAGGTGTCTGTTCGCAACGTTTTCCATTTTCTCGATAATTACTGTTCGAAGCTAATAGTAGCCACTTTTCAAGAGTAATAGCCACCATGAGTATAGTTTTTATTTCGTTCATGTGCCAAACGATCTCGATAGTACTAATTTCCTGGCGTTATTAGCATCACCCATATGCTATTTTATGGGTAATCGTTACCGTTGAACTTCAATGGTACTTTGAAGGTGCAAAAATGGGTATTCGTCATAATTGTTGTAGTGCTGAGTCCCCCATGATCATTATCGGGAAGCACGTACCGTTTTCATGGACACTGAAGGGTGAAGAATTCTCACGGAATAGTGAATACATTATATAAATATTCCCGAGTTTCTAATCAGTTAACCCCAAAACCATTGTATTCTCGTCGATAGTACTCGTCCAACGGTTCCTGTTCAAAATTCATCAACAAAAACTTCCCGTAGCTTGAATTTTTCTCGTTCGCTTTGCCCAATACTGTCTTTCTGCAACGGCAAAATCCAATAGATCGGCATTTAATTTTAAAAAAATACCTCGTATTGTGAACGGCCGGCGTCCACAATCGTGCATTTATCGAAACACACTTTATTTTAACGCGTTTGAATTTATAAGTAATGTTATTTACTTTTTATTTTAATTTTTTTTCCTCGTCTCATACGTCCATAAAGTCACGTACGTGTTACATATAGCGCGAATACTTCGAGGATCGTTCCCTCTTCCGCTGAAGGAGAGAGAGAGAGAGAGAAAGAGAGAGAGAGCATCCGACGTCGGCTAATTTCATCCGGGCGTTAATTGCTCCGCGACCTTTATTGCTCGTACGATTAGAATCAGCGGGTAATATTATTGTAGAAGCCGGTATAGCGGGTGGCGGGCCGCGTGGAGGGATACGAGGTTGTAAAATAGAGAGGAGGATGAACGGGCCGCGATTGAACTCGAGTGCAAGGAAAAAGAGAGACAAAAAACGTCGTAAAATTACGAAGCTCTCTCTCTCTCTCCCTTGCTCTCTCCTTCTGTTGCTGCTTCCCTGCTTCTTTCCTTCCCCTCCCCTCTCCCTCTCTCTTCGTCTCTATCTCTGCGAGTTTCCTGGCGCGATACTCTCCTCGCTCGATTAGACGATCTCGTATGCATTACACATAGCTGGTCTACCGGCCAGTCCCGGAGAGGTATTTTCATTCTCGTGATTCCTCACGCAATAAACTTGTATAATTCTGTGAGAGGAAGAGAGAGAGAGAGAGAGAGAGAGAGAGAGAGAGACCGAGAAGGAGACCGAGAAGGAGGTAAACGAAGATGAGAAAAGAGGACAGTAAAGGGAGAAGGAGAAGAAAACGAGACAGAACGATGATACTACTTGCACGTGTACGGTGCGAGCGAATGCACGACCATAAGAGAGGGAGAGAAAGAGAGAGTCGTTGACCGAGAAAAGTCCGACCTTCTTCCGAGCTTCTTTCGCTTCCGGCCAAGGTCGACAATGTCGCGTATTATCAGCGAGATCATAATTAATTAGACGAAAAAATCTCAGTGTGCGGTTTTCGATGGTTCGCAGATGGAAATGATCATTAGCCAATGTCAATCTCGGACGAATAATATAATTCAAGAGATTTAGAGTCGGATAGCGAGCGTTTTAGTCCACACGTTTGGAATCGTTGGGAAAAAAGACGAAATGTCTCTTGCGCTCAAGCGAAACGACGCTGCGCTACTTTAACGACTCTGTGACAAGGTTATTTTCCACCATGAAACGGGAATATTTCCGTTCTTGCCGGTCTTCTTTATAGCGGAAAATCAGGCGTTCTCGAGGACATTTTTCCCCGGATGATTAATTAAAGGATAGTGGCGGTTCGACGTTCGTAAATCACGCAATTGAAACTAAATGAGCAACGGTACATTTAATACTTCAATATTTTTTACGATATGACGTTAGAATTTGCATCGTTGGAATGCAATGAATTTATTTTCTTAATTCGGAACATTTTTTCAAGAATATAGAGATCTTTGAATATGGAAATGACTGAAATGTTTCTTAGGATTCTTATCAGTTGAAAAAATGTTTTATACTAGCTTCCGCCCACGGATTCGCCCTCGTAGAATTTTGCCCATAGACACTTCATTACCAGTTGCACCCCTTATTAGGGGGTGTTTTAAAAAATCCTAAAATATGCGTTTTATAATTTGCTTTAAAGAATATTTATACCGAGTTTCAAGTTGATACACGCAAGGAATACAATTGTCCATACAAAGTTTTGCATCTCATTTCATGCTTTTAGGGGTTCATTTTCGAAAAATTCTTTCTTAGTGTATCTCTACGGCCATAAAGGAACATATCTTCCGAATTTCATTGGGATAAAAGCAAGGAGTTCGATTTTCTCAAACAAACTTCAACACTCCGTTGCACTCCTATTTAGGGGTTACTTTTAAAAATCCTAAAATATGCGTTTTATTATTTATTTTGAAGAATATTCATACCAAGTTTCAAGTTGATACACGCAAGGAATACAATTTTCCATACAAACTTTTACACCCAATTTCATCCTTTTAGGGGCTGATTTTCGAAAAATCCTTCCCTGGTGCACCTCTACACCTTCTGAGGAACATATCTTCCAAATTTCATATTTCTATTTTCAGCGGTTTAGGCTGTGCGTTGTTTATACGCCAGTCAGTCACGAAAATGTATATATGTAAAGATAATAATGAAAAGAAAGATATTAAAAAGTAAGAAACTCATTTTTGTTATACTCCAACGATACAAGCTTCGACACCATTCCAAAATCGTGCGTTACGTAAAGGAATTCTTCCCGGGTACAAGAGTTTGCAATTATTTAAATCATATTTTTCCCTATAATATAACATTTGCGTTTTGTTTTTTAATAGAAGCAACTTGGTTCTGATTATTCTTCTGTCACATTTTAATGGAAATATGTTCGAAATGTTTAAAAACATAAAAAAATAAAATGTTTAGATAACGCGGCGAGGTATGTGTGTGCATACGGATTTTTGTGTTCGTGCTTCAATTTCAAGAAGCTTTGAGATAGGAGGATAAAGTCTTTTAAACGTGAACAGTATGACAAGCACTGTTAGAATTAAATATGGGAAGAATCGGTATCACGGTTAAGATTTTACAAAAAATAGAATTTCTCGACAAATTGTGCAATCGCTTTGACTTACTCAAACTTTGAGATATACGGCTGAATTTTTTAATAAAAAAAAGTATAATTGATGGCTGATTGGTATTCCATCTATCTATGATGACTTGAGTGATTCGGATTTTGAAAGTTTTTTTACAATATGCTATAAACCTTGTACCTTTCTTAAGGGGGGCGCCCGTTAGGCGCCCGAAAATGAATAATTTTTCATGAATTTTTTTTAAAGGTTATAAAATAACCGCATCAATTTAAAATGTTGAGATTATATACAACTTTCAAGTGTTAACATTTTTTTTAAACAAAATAAAATGGCAGCTTTATAAGATATTCCTTTAGGCATATTTTGCGTGATGTCAAAAAGTGCTCTATTTATCTGATTTTTTTTCTATTGACCTGAAGCAGAAATCGACATTTTTTTTCGATTATTGACATGTGTGGGGGAAGGATATACCTATAAAAATATTTTAAAAAGTATATAATTAAAAATGAAGCAGGCTTTATAATCAATTTTTCATATTTTTGACCATTTTCTCGACAATTTTGACCTCAAAAAAGTAATTTATCTACACGATAACCTTAAAACTTTAGGTATATTCGTCCGATAATGTTATAGTGAAAAACCTCCCAAAATTTCAGCCAGATCGATTAATAACTTGTCGAGCTATAAGATGAGAAATTTTTGAAAATGCAGTTTCAAGATAATCACGTTTAAAGTTTCCCTAGTTTACAGCATGCAGTTCTGACGCGTTTTCGACTATGTGCTATAACTTCGTAAATATTTCATTTTTCGATTTTCCAGTATCCTCTCAATATATTATACTTTCGAAATATGTGAAAAAAAAATCGATTTTATGAACATTGTAAAGGGTTTTCCCTCTGAAGTTCCGAGATATCGATCGATTTTCTGAAATATAGCATTACGTAGAGACGATATAAAAAAACAAAACCCCGTACTAATTAGAAAGGTGCTTATTGCTTCCTTATCGTTTTAACTCGCGCACAAAGCCTCCTTCATGAGGAAGCCACGCTTGCAGCAACGAGTTACCCACGGTAGAAATCTCTGCCAGGGAAATAAAATAACGAGGAGTCCAAGCACGCAAACTTCTACTTTGCACAATTTTTCAATCTTGTTTACAAAAAAAACACGTCTGCCAAATTAAATCGAGGTTTGTTTTACATGTAAGACGGAATCGGAATAATGGAACAGAGTTCGAAATCCTCAAATAACCATTCAAATTTATACTCCCTAATTAATTCAAGTATGCCCAGAATTCGGAGAGATAACAGGGAATTGTTGGTTTTAATCTAAACGAGGTGACAGGATCCGTACGATAAATTTGTCCGAGCAAAAAAGAAATTTTCTCGGGACGCGAGGCATAGGAGACGAAAAATAAAAGAGAGCGCGAAAGAGAGGAAAAAAAATGCAAATTTATTCTGGACAATTAATTTACGTGTTGCGAGACATTAAGGATCAAGAGAATGGTTAGATCGAATCTAAACGAGGCGAGAAAAGCTGCCCCGTAAATTCGTCGAGTATGAAAACCGCCACTTTATGTCGGCCGATCGGGCGGGACGTGAAAACAAAATATAGGCAAACAGCTTGCCAACAATATCAGTTCACTTGCTGTGGCGGATAAAAGGCCTTTAAACGTTCGAAAATTGTAAGTTCGAAGCCTAAACGATGTTAAAACCTGCCGCGGACATTTTTTTTCCTCTGCGCTATATGCGAGGGAGCGGGCGAGGGCGTTCGCGAGGGAACGCGTGCCACCGTGAAAAGGGAGAGAGAGAGAGGACAAGAGAGAGAAAGAGAGAGAGAGCGAGAAAGAGAGAGAGAGAGAGAGAGAGAGAGAGAGAGAGAGAGAGAGAGAGAGAGAGAGAGAGAACGAGGAAGACCGATGGAGAGAGGGTAGCAGCTTTTGCAGTGCGGTTCGGACAGCCGTGTGTCATTTCACCAGGACAACACGTGCTGGCATTTCAATGCATTATTTCAGCCGGCAAAAAGCCTGATATGCAAAACCATAGGGACAGAGGGTAGGGGGGGGGGGGGGGGGCGGTTGGTAAGCGAGAACGTTTCACGAACACGCACCGGCCTCTGTGTTCGCTGAACTGGAGGCCACCGCGAGAGCGCAACAAGATTCTCTTTCTCTCTCTACCTCTCTTTTCTTCTTGTTTGTTCTCTCTTACCTCTGCATACCATCTAATGCCGCTGGTCACAAAGTATTAACTGGATCTCCCGGTCCATACTACACGACACACCGCCTCTATTCTACATTATGTAGCATGCAAAACAACCGCGACTCTCCTCGAAATAAATCAAGATCTCTCCCTCACTCCCGCTCTTTCACTCGCGCGCACTCTCTTTTTTTTCGTTTTTGTAGTTATTTTTCATTTTGTTGCCACAATTATTTAATTGCAATAATTTTGCAGTTATATAGAAATATCTTTTAAATATCCTGCGTTTTCTTTCCAATCGAACCCTTTCCTATCACTCCCTATCAGCACTTCGCTAATTCAACCTAACTTCCGTTGCGTCCACAGCCGTCTTAAGCTTCGCTATACCGCATTTACCGAGGGTATGGCGACACTGTGGAGAACGCGTACCGGTATAGACGATCCGATTTTCTTCTGATTCTCTGGTGCACAGTCTTTTACCTAGGTATCTACGCCAAGGTATCAGAAGTATTGGCATTCCGCTCACTGGTTGATGCGCCAGCCGGTGGACGGCTTAGCGATCACCGCTCCGAGTATCGGTCACGCACACCACTGCTTAGCTCGAAGTACCGCCGGAGTCGAATCCCTTTCGCACATCTACCAGTGTCCGTTCATTTCTCAGTTATATTGAAATAATGATGCATTATTTCGATATTTTTCTAACTGGATTTCAATTGTTTACTCAATTTTTCGTATTTTCATTGATGAACTTTGATATTTTCATTTAAAATATTGCTATTACTTTGTTGTTAATTCGGTTATTTGGACAATTTATTTTATTATTATTTACATTGATTTCTTATATCGACACTATAATCTTGTTATCATCATTATTTGCATCGTCGCATTCTCATAACGGCAAAGATGTTCCTAAGATATAATGAATTTAATCACATTTAGTCTCTCTGTTTCTCTTCATTTATCAAAAGCGTAAAGAAAAAAAAACGAAAAACAAAGTTGATAAACGAATGCAATAATGGCAAACTCGCGTAGTGCTGCCTCGTAATTGCACTTCACTGAGAACTAGAAAACTTTATGACAATATTCATAACATGGCTCTTAATGTTATTACAAAAGTTTGTGGCTTCCGGATGGAGGCCGCGTGGAGAATGTGCGGTATGCCGACGTTAGAGTCTGCATCAAAGCTGAGTGCTCCGGTACTGAAGCTCTCGTCTCTCAGGTCTCCCATATATAGTTGCAGTCGTCGTTCCAGATCACTGTACCAGCCAATCGGGCATTTTTAATTGATCAGCAGATCAATTAAAAGGATTCGATTGGCTGGTGAAATGCCTTTCAGCAATACTTCCTCAGTAGAAAAATTGTAACGCGATGCTAACAATTTTACGCAAGCAAAGCATCGACAGGAAACCCGTGGCACATTAACGCCCTATTGCACTTAGCATCCTTTTTAAATGTTATTTCTCGATGTCTAATACCATTTTAATCTCAAACGGACATTTATTTACGCATGCGAAGTTTCCAACATGTGGAAGTGAAGAACAGTAAAAAAAAAAAAAGAGTCACATTTCTCCATGATACGTTTCTAACACTCCAACTCCGTCTGATTTTTCACAGACCCCTGGACCGTGAGCGCCAGAGTTCCTACAGTTTTCTGGTACTGGCGACGGACGGGAGCAGTTACGACGCCAAGAGGACTTCTATCCCCGTGGAAATAACGGTGACGGACGTGAACGACAATGCGCCTGTGTTCGAGGAGTATCCCTTCAAGTCGCTAGTCCCCACGGACATACAACCGGGACAGAACATCGTCCAGGTGAAGGCGCGCGATGCCGATTCGGGTCTGAACGCGGAGATAATTTACGCGTTCGAGCACGAGCCGGCAAAGCCAAAGTTCCGCATACATCCGAGCACGGGAGTGATAACGGCGACTTCCTCGCTCGCCCAGGACTACGGCAAAATTTATCATCTCGAGGTGGTTGCGCGAGATAAGGGTAATCCACCGAGGAGCAGCGGTGGCCTGGTAGAGGTGCGAATCGGTGACGTCGACGAGACTACGACCGTTCTGAGATTTCAGAACGATACTTATCGGGTGACAGTGCAAGAGAATTCGCCGGCTGGCACTGAGGTAGTGCGCGTGACGGCCGTGCGCTCGGACGGACGTCGCGATCGTATTTCCTATGCGATACTTGCCGGCAACGAGTACTCGACCTTCCTCATCGACGAAGACACCGGACTCGTCACCGTCAACGATCCCAAACGACTCGACGCCGAGCTCTTTTTCACCAATTCCCACACACGCCAACAGATACTCACCGAATCCGCTAATTTCAACACCTGGGAGAGATCACTGGACGGACAACAATCGAGGGACGAGCCTCGCGAGAGCTCACGTCACGTTTTGACCCTAGTCGCGAAGACACCCGGGCCCGAACCACTCGAAGCTTACGCCAAACTCGTTGTCAGCGTTTCTGACGTTAACGACAATCCACCGATTTTCACGCAGACACAGTACTCTTCTACTGTACTTGAGGGCAACGCCAAGGGCGATTTCGTTGTCCAGGTATAGTTCGTGAATGAATCGTACTCTTATTCCAAGCCGCACAACCTGTAGCCTTCATTTGAGATCATGGTGAAGTTTGCGTCGATTTTATGCAGCGAAAATGCTTTTTTATTTCAACATTTCCATCATAAGCGAAAATCTTCGCTTGTAAATTTGGGCTGAGTATCTCCAGTAAGGATCCTGAAAAATGTGATCCTTGTAGCCCAAAATTGTCGAAAAGTATTTTGGCTACGAAATTTTCGTCGCGTTTGAGCGATGCAAATTTCAATATCATCCCTTGAGGAGATGCCGACGGTAAACCCAAACGAACTTCGAAGATTCAAATTCTTATTCGACTTGCTTGGACAATACATCGGGTACTCTTGTAATTTTGTCATGCCCGTCCGTCTGCGTTCGTCTGCATTCTTACAAACCTTCAGGATAAAAATCGGAAATAACTCGTGACGATAGCATTCAGCAAGTACTTTCCAGTTAAATTTTTCGGGTCACTCTAGAATAATTAGTTTCGGGAGGAAATAAGGAAAACCATTTTTCTAAGGAAATAAGGAACGCCGTTGTTGAATAAACCCCCGAATGAATTCAAAATTTATTTGAAAACGATTCGGTTTCAATTCAATATTACAATTACTTGGGTATCCAAAAAACTACAAAATCCCGATTCTAAGCAAAATCCGATACGCACTCGATCTTTTATTATTTTTGCTTCATGCTGCTAATCGCAGGAAAATCAATATCGATTCGAACTCCCATTTCTCAAAGGTTATAATCATTTTCGACGCCGCAAGTTCTCATTCCTCCCCAACGCGAGAAAAACATGCGGAAAAGCGGACACGTCCATTACATTCTCGTTTTTTTTCTCCTACAGCTATCGGCGAGCGATTCCGATCAGGGGCTTAACAGCAAAATTCTCTATCACATCGTCGATGGGAATCCGGACAACGCGTTCACCGTGAGTCCACCATACAGCGGCATCGTCAGAACGAATATCGTTCTTGATCGTGAGATACGTGAGAAGTATAGGCTCACAATAATTGCCACCGATCAGGGAAATCCTCAGCTCACGGGGACTGCGGCTCTGAGTGTTCGTGTTATCGACATTAATGACAATCAACCGACGTTTCCGGAACATCGAATAATCTCGATTTCAGAAGGTAAAGTACAAAAATATCACGTGGCTTCGGTCTATTGGCAAGATGTACACAATTTTTCTCACTGTCCCCTAATTATGAGTATCTGCTGCTTCTTATATTATTGGAATTTACTAATGTTCTCTTCATTAATAAATTGTCAAGAAAAACTTAAAAAAAAATAGTGATATACTAATACGGAAGAACGGGGAATTCTATTTGCGATGAGATATCCGATATGGGCTATTTTCTTTTTATGGTGTTTGGGTCATCTAGAGTATTCCGTACTTAAAAAAAATATATTTCAAATGATTCACAATTTAAATACGTAGCTTCATTAAGAAAAACCCGTACTATTTTTGGTGAAAAAAAATGATGGCCATATTGTGACGAAACGCAACAACATAATACTAATAAATAATAATAAAAAAGGTATCAACAATAGTAATACTAATAATAACCATAACAATAAGAATAATTTTGAAATTATTGCAAATGATTTTCGTCCCCTACTGTGAACATTTTTCCTACTTTGAAAAAGTGATTTATTATTATATTTTGACCAAATGAAACAATATATAACAATATCAATACACAATGACGTTAATCATATTAACGGTACTGATAATAACAATAATAATAATAATAACTCTAGAAAATGCGTTTCTATATTGACCGAGATATTTTCAAAGAAGCGGATGTCATGAAAGAGTACGTCGATGAGTAGACAATGCTTGTTATTAAGCCACAATTTCGTTGACCCTTGGTGTCACAGTGAAAAGGTTTTTAAGAGGGAAGAAAGTATAAAGAACGAAAAAAAAACGCAGAAATGTCGAAGAGAGAAAGGAAGAAAGAAAAGGCGGTGTATAGAGAATCGCATCGTGGGCCAAGTGGGAGTTGGTGCGACATGCTCTCGAAAGTATAAAGTTAAGTGGTAAAGGATTTATGCCGGCATTAAAGTCCAACTGTTCGGAACAATCTGCATAACTTAGAGGTTAGTGTTCATGTACGTGGGGATAAGAGTTGCTGCTGGCATGCGCGCCGATCGTCCTTTCTTTCTTTCTTCTTTCCTCTTCTCTCCTCGTCATCTCACGGTCTCACATCCTCGTCGACGAGGGGCGCTGCCCTTTAAATTGTTCTCCCTCTCGCTTCTTTTTTCCTCGCACCCGCGTCTGCCACCATATTGTTCGCCATTGACAGATACGATTCAATGAAGTGCAGTGGCAGAGAGAGAGAGAGAGAGAGAGAGGGGGGTGGAAAAGGAGGGATGGCACGGTGCCTCGAACCTTTGACGTACTCGAGTTTACCTCTGTGTATGTAGCTCGGTGTGGTGTAACATCGCGAAATTATACACCCAAAGATTTCTTTCTCTCACTCTCTTTCTTTCTGTCCCTTCCCTTCTGCTCCCTTTTTTCTCTTGGCCGTTCGTTTTGTCGCTGCTTTTATTCTTCCTCAATCATCGTTTCGAAATATTTCTGCATCTTTATACTTTTTAATGACCCTCTTATGAAAAAAAAAACATTCGAATTACCTTTACGAGAAAACAGCCACGAGTGAGCGTCCAGAAACAAATAATAACCTTTTTTTTTACACGATTATAGATGACCGAATGTTTCACCGATGGGGGTCGAGGGACACTGTTTTTTTAAGCGCGCATTCAATGAAAGTTTAAGGCCTTCCTATCGCGGAGAGCCGTATTTAGTGGTCGCATAAGCCAGGGTCCTTGTGAATTATTAGTAGAATACAGCGGTGCTTCATAGAAATAAGTTACAATAAAGTAACCAACAATGAACTGGAATAAAAAAATGTTCCATAAATTTTATAGATTTATACATTTTTACATGTTCTCTGAGAAGTCGCGGTTACAAAAATTCTTCAGCAAGTCACATTTTTCTAAGTTTTATCATTAATATTTTCTTAAAACATTCGGTGAGCTCCTCTTTTATCGTCGTTATAGAACCTCCAGAATGTTTACATGCCTAGAGCAGTTTATATGGCCAGCATGCCATCCCCATAAAGTGCTGCACAAATTAGACGATTTTTCAAGTCGTAGTGTTTGGTTAAAAGTTCGGTAACTTGACGTGAAATTTTACTAGTATACTGGGAAGTATTTTTGTACTTAATTGTAGACAAAAACAGTTAATTGTTAAGTATTTGGGTTCGTGAAAAGAATTCTTTAACATCCATGTTTTCACAACTTCCACCATATCGTCCTTGAGAAAAAAAAAAGATATTTTTAATTCCAGGCAATTCAGCAGAAGCTTTTCTGAAAAACCGTCAATGTAGTCGCAATTAATATCTCTTGTCGCGATGTCAAATGCAGTCATCGATGCCAGCGTAATTTATTTTCCATTAAAAAAACTCTGTTGAAATGCCTGGATTCAAAAACCGTTTTTTTGTCGATACTTCGAAATTAAACTTTCATCGAAGGTATCTACATGCAGAAAAAAAATTCAGTATCCTTTTACGTTCATCGGCAAAACGCTCGATATTCCACAAGACTGCTTATGCACCTTCGTCACCTGTAATGATAATTTTTTATAAAATTATTCGCAATCCGGTGATTACGATTAACGAGAAATTATTATGCATTCAGAGTTATTCCCTCCTTCCTCTGCGCAATCTCTTTTCACGTTTAATTTCTCGGTTCGTTTTTCCTTTCGATTATCGCGTAACGGAAATTCTTTGCTCCTTATTTGCCCCCCCCCCCTCTCTCTCTCTTTCTCTTCGTTAACGCAAACTTCGTTCGTTCGATACATCCTGCGGGTAACGAGATTCGCAGTTATTACGGTGAGCTCGCGATTCTTTTATTGCGAAGAGGAAAAAAAGAAGAAAGAAAAATCAAGACCAAATAGAAAATTCCACTTTACTTCGTTACTCGAAGCTTGTACGTATTTTACCGCGCCGCGAGTTTTACGGCTCCCACCTAGATATAAAAGATCCTTCGATACGTACGTGTGTTTATATATACGAGTGTAATTAATCGGGCGATGGATACGCTCGAATTATAAGTCGGAAACCCACTCGATCTCGTTCCTTTGCGGGATCAAAGATCGTGAGGATTGCCGCCACTGCGAATGAGAACGTGAAGAATCGCGGAGATATATCGCGCCTGTTATACTTCTCGGCAATCTCCTTAATGTCCCGAGTCTTGGCCAATATTAAATTTATTACTTTACGTACTCCAGATAGATGTGCTTGCATGTATGTATACGTATGTATAAGTGTGTGTATATATATATATATATACATACACGTACGTTCATACCGAAGAGATATGTTTCTCGCTCGATCGGTGCTACTGGCCACTTCATCTCGCGATGAAAACGTTTTTATTAAACTTACGGAAAAAAACGAAGCGATCAAGTGCGTGTCGTACGGCGCATTGAGGTAGGATTCAAGTTGTTCGATACGCACATAATTGTAATATTCAATTGAAAATTCATTATTTTTTAAAAGTCTGGTAATTAATCGGATGCTCATTAGAAAACTGGATTTTACGAATACCGTTAACTATTGATTTTTTACATGTACAATTTTCTGAACAGTGTCGTATATATGATAAAGTCTGGTCAAATGAAAAATAGTTTTTCTCATTTTTTTGCGGAAACGAATTATTGTGCGGCGACTGCGGGAATTTTATTTGAAAGTAGTTGCTAAATGTAAATTTCTTGGATTATTTTGGATTTTTCTAATAACTTTTACGGCAATGAAGAGAAAAGCCATCCACCTCATTGCGACAGCAAAGTGGGGGCGAAAGGGACGAAATTATAAGGGCTTCAGGTAGCTGCGGATTCGTAGAAAGGATTCGAAAAAAGCTAGAGCTATCTAGGGCGCTCTGTTCTTCCTAAACACACACACACACACACACACACACACACACACACACACACACACACACACACACACACACACACACACACACACACACACACACACACACACACCCATATATATACAGTGGGTAAAAAAAGTATTTGTACACCGCGTGTTTTCAAATTGTCCTACGAGAAAAAAATAAAATGCTTTAGCATTTAGCATTTTTTTCCGAAAATTTTTGTTGAACATTTTATTTTTCTTCGATAAAAAATGCTAAAGTATTTTATTTTATTTTTCGCAGGATAATATGAAAAACATGTGGTGTACAAATACTTTCGCACAAAGTACATTCGCAGCTGCGGTCGCTCCAACTCGGGGTATTTTCTCCCTTTGGTAACGAGAGTGCCTGTGAATCCTTACCAATAATTGATTTTAATTACCGCGAACAGGAATCAAAGATTTTAATTACCCTCAGCGAGGAATGAGAGCAAAACTCCGCCCAGCAAGGATCGCGTATATTTAATAACCGCATCCGAGTTAGGCCACTTCTTTAAGCTTTTTCACGGCTTGCGTTCTTACCCCCTAGCCCGCCTCGTTCTTTTTCTCATAACGACTGGCAAATTTAATCGAGGATTGCCCTACGCGAATCCTTGTGGCATTCTTTCGCTTGTGTACAGCACGCGCTTCCTCATACGCGTTCTCTACCATCTCGAATCGACGATCGTTCTTCCGTTTCGCTTGATTCGGCTTATGGGCTCACGTATTACACCCGTTATCTCTTCCCCTCTTTCTTCGCTTTCTCTCTCTCTCTCTCTCTCTCTCTCTCTCTCTCTCTCTCTCTCTCTCTCTCTCCCTCTCCCTCTCCCTCTCCCTCTCCCCCTCCCCCTCCCCCCTCTCCCCTCTCCCTCTCCCTCTCCCTCTCCCTCTCCCTCTCCCTCTCCCTCTCCCTCTCCCTCTCCCTCTCCCTCTCCCTCTCCCTCTCCCTCTCCCTCTCCCTCTCCCTCTCCCTCTCCCTCTCCCTCTCCCTCTCTCTCTCTCTCTCTCTCTCTCTCTCTCTCTCTCTCTCTCTCTCTCTCTCTCTCTCTCTCTCTCTCTCTCTCTCTCTCTCTCTCTCTCTCCTCTCTCTCTCTCTCTCTCTCTCTCTGCTCTCCCCCCCCCCCCCCCCCCCTCTCCCCCTATCCCTCTCTCCCTCTCTCTCACTCTCTCTCTCTCTAGTTGCGCGTTCGATTCCTCACTGATATCCTGCGGTGAAGACACGACAAGATATACGAGTAATCGTAATTCACTCGTATCATACGTACATTTTTATACGTCTATGATTAATCGCGCATTCAATGAGCAATCGATTCGGTTAGTTTTTTTTTTCATCGCGCCGAAACGAAAAAAAAGAGGATAAGAAAATTCCCCCCTTAGCGGAAACGTTTTTTTTTAAATCGTTACCTTTTATTTTTTCTCTCCTCTCCATTACACAGTTTTCGGGTGGCAAGGACTTCTCAGTTGGCAGCCGTCTTTGATAGTTTTTTCTTCATCGAATAGAATCGACTGACACCGAATTATATTAGCAGAATGGAACTGCAAAAAAAAAGTACGATGACCCGAGTAGTAGGATTTCTGTTCAGTAATTGTTTTAGTTTTTTTGCATTTTCGTGCTTCTCACTGAATAATAAAAAGCTCGCGGGTATGGCACAAAGGCTAGGAGAAAAAGCTCGCGGGTATGGCACAAAGGCTAGGAGAAGAGACCAAGGATACGAAGTACCTACTGTCCAGGAGGAGAAGAAGCCCACGAAACAAGAAGAAGCAATGAGAGAAAGAAAGAAGGAGAGAAAACAAGACAAAGAGAGAAAGGGCGAGGAAAAGGGGAAGGGAAGAGGGAGAAGAGAGAAAAGTCTCGGTAACCGCTTTCAAAAGCGATTTACATGACTTTAACGGTTGCAACGAAATTTACGAGCGAAGTAAAGCCGCGTGCCAACTAGTCGTTTGCCACGCCACGAGCCGGTGGGAGTATGTACCCGTTTATATATATATGGGGCAAGATAATTTCGAAGACATTTGACATCGAAATCTGTTGTTGTAGTAGCCTATTGCCTCCATACGCAGCATTATATGAAAGCAAATGTCTTCAAACAACCGTTAGATAAATGTAAGCATATCCATATAAAGTTCATTACGATGAGCATCTTGTCCGAAAATGCAAAAATTCGTTAAAAAAAATCAAAGGCCATCCTCTAAGCATTCAGACGTGCTCATAGTCAGCATTGCGTACATACAACGAGTTCAAAGTGTCTTTCATATATAAATATGTACGTAGAGGTCTCTTTCCGATGCTTGCATTTGGGCCAAAAACGAAATGAAGGAAGAAAAGAAAATTAAATACATCGGAGCGAAGGAAAAGAAAGTCGTAACAAGGATATACTAAAGGGATAGCTCCTCAAAGTGTCGTAACGATATGTCGAAATATTTTATCACGATAAATGCTTACAAGTCCACAGCATCTTAAGATGAGAAAACAATTTTATCGTCCAATTTAATAGTGCGTTGTCATAAAAAAATTCAGGAAGGCTCGATTATAGAACATTTAATCAATATATATATATATATATATATATATATATATATATATATATATATATATATATATATACATATTTATACACGTAGTTTCATTGATCCGGCACGGCATACAGAAATAAAACAAATATCGCTACCATGCGTTTATAGGTCTTAAAAATATCGTACCCAATACCTCGGATTATGTTCGATTGTAAAAATTTGAACCATCTTTTTTTCTTTATCGTCTACCTAACGGGTCTCCTACCTAAAGAGTCTTCTACTTAACGAGATGAGCTTAACTGCATTCTTTTTTATTTACGGGAGAAAAATCATGAGAGAAAAATTTATTAAAAAAAACTAACGGACGGATTATTAGTGGGCAAAATTGAAATAAAATAAAAATATTCTTAAAAAAAAAATTAAATTGATTGCCGTATAGCTCTATTATTGAAAAAAATCAACTCCATAAACAGCAAAGAGGCATATTGTAATGTAACAATATTTCAGTGCAAAAATTGTACAAATGAATGTATTATCTGAACATATAGAACTCATCAGAGATTCGTTTTGGTGGGAAGAATGCGAATTTACTTTGGAGTGTCAAAACGAGCAGTTCGCAAAGTCCCGGAAATTAATTCTCAAGCTCTCTTTTTAAATGTGGGATAAAGCGCGGGGGTAGGACGCAAAGGGAGGAGAAATCTGACTGCTATCCGAGCAGTTTTGCTCGACGCGTTTCTCGTCGGGTCGAGGGCGCGGACAAACCGCTTGGTTCGCAGATGAAACGGCTCGATAGGCAGTATCCAATGCATTTTAAGTACAGTATATATGGTCTCTTCGCGTGTGCATCAACGGGAGTATTCTCTATATAGCACGAAAATGGCATTTATATATATATATATATATATTTATATGAGTGTGTGTATGCGTGTGTATGATCACGGATGAGCGATTTCACCAAGCAAGTTTTATTCTCGGCTCTCGTTCGACCGAATACGAATAACAAAGCTGGCTGGTTCATCACAATCTTCTATTAAACTGCACTCGTTCCCTTATTACGCGATAAGAAAAGTTGATCGTCGACTTACCTGGAACTGTCCTTATCAACGTCCGATCTCTCTGCATTTCCAGCTCTTTCCAATTCTTTTGTACCGTAAAATTATAATCGTTTCAAATAAAACATTTTTTATTATGAATATTTTTATGTTAGTAGAGGGGATTAAATGTTGAGAATGATTTTTTTTAAATTATGAAGGACGGTCTATAATGCTATCTCAGTTTTTTTGTGGTGACAACAATTCTTTTGAATTGCAGTTATTAAAGAACCTTTCGCATGTACAGCTTCCCTCTATTCTTCTGGATTGTATTATCATAATTGCTTCATTTTAGATTCTTTTTATTATTAATATTTTTATATTGCCAGAGAGGGTTGAATGGTAGGATCGAATTTTCAAGCGACCTCAGCTCTTTTCCCTCGGTGGAAAAAATTCTTTTGGATTGTACTTATCGAAATTTAAACTGCTTGCATTTTTCGCTCTCCTTGATTTTTTGCATGTTAATATGGGCATTTTTCCTCATTAGTTTATTTTAATATCCCCAGAGACGATCAAAATGTTGGAATCGAATTTCGAAAAAAAATGTATTCAATTAAGAATAATGTATAAGACTATTTCAGCATGTTGCCCGGCTGACTTCACTTCGAAATTCACTTATATTCATTTGCAAGGAAACATACGTGAATTGCTAAATTACGAGAATCCAAATGCAAATATAATATTTAAATTCCGGATCGGAGTACATTTACGGACAACGCTTAAATCGTCATTCCATTTATTATCCTGCGCAATTTACAGCATGACGCAAAAATTTTACAATTTATTTATATGTGTTTTTCAGGTACGGCTGTGGGCACGATATTGACAACGATGACGGCGAACGACGTGGACAGTTCGCCAGCTGTGACGTACCGTTTCGACAACGATACGCAGCCGGGCCCTTTCGCCATCGATCGTTACGGGGGAAAGATAATACTGCGGGAGCGTCTCGACGCAGAGGAACGTTACGAGTACACGTTGCGAATGATTGCGAGCGACGGTATACACGAGGCTAAGACGGCGTTGACGGTGCGCGTGACGGATCTCAATGACAACAAACCGAGATTTCAGCAGGCCGCATACGTGGCTACGTTAGCAGGTAAATTGCTGAAAAATCTGAGACAATATTAATTCCCCTCCAACGATATTCACACTCCGTATTTTTCGGCCACCTACCCCCTCCCCCCATCGCTTCTCAACGTTCCCATTTGATTCTCGCGTTTTACCGATTAGCGGTTCATTTCCATTTTCATACGTCAGAGGGATGAATTCTGAATAGGGCACGAGCGTATCTACGACAAATACTTGACCGTTTGTCAGTTCGAGATTAAATAAAGAGAGGGAGAGAGAGAGAGAGAGAGAGAGAGAGAGAGAGAGAGAGAGAAGGGAAGAGAGCGACGGAAGAAGACAATGAGGAAGAGAAGCAGAAAGAGAGAAAGAAGGGAAGGGACACAAAAAAAAGTACGAATTGACAACGAAGACGGTACAACGAAGCTGCAAAGAGGAGCAGCAGCCGGAAAGAGACGCGGGGAACAACTCCAGAGAGAAAATAAGAGAGATAGAGATTTCTCTCGGTGCGAAATAAACGCTCGTTTAAAAACTGGTTTTTCGTAGATATCTCGTTGTTGTCCTCACTGCGTGTTCCAAACTTGATTTGACACCGCGCCAAGATAAAACGAGAGGGAGAGAGAAGGAGACAGAGAGAGAGAGAGAGAAAAAGGGAGAGAGGGCCAGGGCAGCGGGAAGAAGGGTTGGCGAGAGAACGCGAGGTGGATAAGGATAAAGGTCTCGTGGATAAAGCCGTGCAAGACAAAGAACAAACGAAATTGCGAGAAAGTGCGAGAGAAAGGGAGAGAAAAAGACAGACGGACAGAGACGGAGAAAATGGTAGGAGAAGTAAAAAGCGAGAGAAAGAAAAATGGTCAAAAAGGTAAAGAGTAAGAGAGAACGAGAGACGGAGGGCGGGAGGTAGTGAGAATGGTAAAAGATGCAAAGAGGAAGAGAGCGAGAGAACAGCGGGAAAAAGAGTCAGGCGGTTCTCTGAGAATCGAAAGCGAGCACGTAGGCAGCGCGAGAGTCTTGGCCCTCGCCTCCATCGCGGACATAAATAAACGCGACGTCGTTCTCTTGTGGTTGTGTACGTCCGCGAAAGAAAGAGCGAGAGAGGGAGCAAGAGAGAGAAAGAGAAAGAGAGAGAGAGAGAGAGAGAGAGAGAGAGAGAGAGAGAGAGAGAGAGAGAGAGAGAGAGAGCGAGAGAGAGGGAACGAAAAGTCCGACCGAAAGTTAATTAAAATACATAGCCCGGGTGTAATGGGTCGGTGGTCAAACCGAGATTCTCGTGGGATTCGCCAAAAGATTTCGCGGGGCATACGAGTTTTCGAATTTACGCGAATTAACCCAACCGAATATAAACGTTTATTTTTATTTATTTCGCTTCTTCTTATTCGTTTATTTTTTAGCTTCGTGCATTTAAAACGTCAATTCAATTTCATTAATGTCCCATTCGTTTATTAGCGAACATTCATATTGACAAACCATTTATTTTCATTAAAGTCCCATTCGCTCGTTACTTATCATTTAAATTCTTTCCTTTATTAAAGTTTCACGCACTTATTAGCGTTTTGTTTCGATCCGCGTTCCATTCAACATCCTCACCGTCACTATTTTAATCCACGATTTATTCCGTCGCGTTGGAGATACCGGCGTCTATCAGACGTCGTTTTGTTTCAACCAATATTTTTTGCCTACCGTGAGTTCTCGTCGTGTTATTTAATTACGTAATTTAGATGATCAAGCAAATGAAGTTGATGCTTCTTCACAATTTAAGAATACCTGCCCAATTTTAACGACTGTTTCGTCAAGTATTAATGAGGGTCGATCGCTTCACGGATGAATGCTAGATAGATACTAATTTTCTTTTTTTCACCTGGACATTTTTGAACTTTTAAGTTCGACTTGGGAGTATTCGTAAGTTTTATCATATCTTGAGCGAGAAAAAAGTATTGAAATCCAGGCGATTTAACACCGTTTCCTATGGAAAACTTAGGATTGCTGAATTTTTATTCAATCAACTGCGGCTCAACTTACGTTTTTTTTTTTTGTAGAAAACCGTACCACATTTCCTGGGCTGTGATCTCTTTTTCCTCGAAAACGTAACAGTAAAACTTACGAGTACTTCGAAGTTCAGCTTTTACTGGACATACTTACGTCTATAACAAATCAATATCCCTAAACGTTGATTGGTGAAATAATCTATTGTTCTCGTCCTTTTTATCTGGCCAGAATTCAAAAAGACTTAAAACTTATTCGAAATTAAGTACAGAGAATTTAGTGCAATAATAATTTAGTTGGAATAATTCCTCTAAAAAACACATAAAAATGAAATCGGTAATGAACATTCATCATTGGAACGCTCCCACCGTCCATCCGTATATTCGTCGATGATTCATTTTCGATCTTTGTTTCGATGCACTAAAAACACACGATATCGAATTATGCATCCTTCAAATGCAACGAAGATTCTTTTTTATTATCATTATTATCCAAAAATTTTCCTTGCAAATTTAAGCTGTAGGTCTTTGATGAGGAATTTCCGTTGCGCTCCAACGACGCAAAAGTTCAACATCGTAAAAATACACCCGTATTTATTTCAAATAAATATTTACAACTGCTAATTGGTTTCAATCAATTCAACGAGAAATTAATGATACGTTTAATTGTGACTGAGCATCGTATTTCATGGTGGATACGTTTATTTTTTATTCTCATTTTTCAGAAGATCGGGCTGAAGTTCGCGAATTGCTGGCTGTAAACGCTACTGACGACGATCTGACCGAGGCTAATAACGTCGTAACGTATCAACTGTTACGGGCTGCCAAAGGATTCGCGGTGAATTCAATAACCGGCGTGGTAACGGTGAATCGAACGGCCCTCGTAAAACCCTTGCCCAAAGAGATCGAGCTAATCGTCGTCGCAAAAGACTCCGGCTCGCCCGCTCTCACGACCACGTGTTCCGTCGTCGTACGACTCAGTCATTTGAAAAATGCCGCGCCCGGACGCGAGTTCAAGATAAACGTCCACGAGAACACACGACGAGGCAACACCTTGGCGAAATTGGCCGATCTGGGACTTCTCGATGGTGGCATTATCGCCGAAGACGAGCACGGCGTTTTCGAGGTCTCGAGAGGGCGATTGATCCTCGCCAAGAGTCTCGACAGAGAAACCAAGGACAGGTACGTTCAACGATATTTTTTTTTCGCACGGCAAACTAGCACTTTGGTGTGCGAGGAATTCTTTAGTCCTAAGTTTACAAAAATATGCATATTTATCAGGATTCTCCCTTTATCTTTGAGTGGAATATTGAGTGGGTTTAACGGGTTTATCAAAAAAAAAAAAATTTAATCAATAGAATAAAATGATCAAGTCGGAAGGATAAATAGCGTTATAGGATGATGAATCAATTTATGAGTTTATTTCGATTCACCGGTCAATTTTAAATTATCCTTTAGAGGTAGATATCCAATAAAAGTTCCAAAAAAAGCTTAGCCCTTTATATTGCCGTGTGACCGTTTTGTAACAAACCATCTAAGTCCTCACAAAACCCCATATTAACGTTTAATCCTATTTTAAATCAATGTTACACGACGGCTACAAAGCGGTCTATGGCTTTTTAGTGCAATTCATGCACACTAGATGGCGTTAGTTGGACTTCTTTTTTTTTCGAAGTTGACTTGTCGCGACATTGCAAGATTTGCATGTGCGTAAAGTTTCCGAAAATCGAAAAAAAAATATCAAAATATTGAACGGTGTGTGAAAAATGTGGGTGGCTTTGTGCTACAACAAGCAAAACAATTGCTTCAAAGCATTCCATACTTCATAAAGGAATGTTATGAGACAATGTAACATGTCTGTCACATCCCTTTATTGCTTTATAACTAGCCCCCTGACTATATTTTTCACAAACTAAATAATACGGGTTTTTTTTAATTTATTAAAACCTACCATAAGTTATTGAGTTATGAAGGGTTAAAATGGTGGACATTTTTTAGGTGGTCGCCATTGATATCTTTTGTTTACAAATTGCGGTCATCGACGTTGAAATTCCAGCGTTATTCGTGATTTTCCATAAAAAATTAGACTGCCATTTCCTAGGATTAAATATAGCCTTGAAATGTATAAACTTCTCCCAACAACAAAAAATATGTATGAAGATTTCCTTACGTGCAAACAATCGTTTCGTCGCACTGCCAAGAAAAATAATTGCTATGTTCAGTCTACGAAGAATATTACATAAAAAGTACTGAACACTTGGCAACTTTGCTGGATTTCCGATGATAACGCAACTGAAACTTAGTCAAAATATAACCGCCTCTATCGGCACAGGTTTTTCACAGTTTCCCCTTTGTCCTCGTGCACATGCAATACCGTAGTGCATTGGAGAAGGGGGGTTGTGGGCAACCTTTTGGGAGGTCTCTCTAGAGCTGGAAATGGTGAGGTGGCAAGTGCGGGGTAAAAGTGAAAAGGGGTGAGATCGTGAAACTCGGAAAGATATGCGAAGGAACATTGAAAAAAATGCATTCGACATCACATCATTCAATCGTGTTAATATCGTATTAGTTACCGGTGTTATGGTGAACAATTGCCAGAGCTATGATTTAAAAACGTTTTCATGTTTTTACAGATACGTCTTACGACTGGGCTCAAGGGACGAGAACACAACATCGGAAAGTCTGTTGGGTGAGGATACGGTAACGGTGACGATAACGGTGGCCGATACGAACGACAATTATCCTCGTTTCGCTGAGGATCTTCACGAGGTATCCGTAAGGGAGGACGCGTCGCGCGGCACGATATTGGCGAGCATACGAGCCACGGATACCGATCTGGCCGACAGTCCTGCCTCGAAGTTGCATTACGACATAACCTCAGGCAACGACGCGCGTCTCTTTCACGTTGATCCTGAGAGCGGTACGATAACGGTCAACGACGTTCTCGACTGCGATCTCGCACCGGAAGTTTATAATTTAGTCGTAATGGCGTGCGACAGTGATGCAATAATTCCCCTTTGTTCGCTGGCCCGTTTGCGCGTTATTCTCGAGGACGTGAACGACAATTCCCCGAAGTTTCCGGTCTCGGAGTATCTCGAGTTCGTCGGGGAGAACGAGGCGGTTGGTACGCGTGTTTTTTCGGCCCGGGCATCCGATCTCGATCGGGGAATATTCGGTGCGTTGAATTACTCGATCGTGTCGGCGGCAGCAAGTGGTTTTTCGGACATAGACGACAGTTGGAAATTGTTTGAGGTCGATTCAAGCACGGGCTCTGTGACGACGAGCGCGGTGTTCGATTACGAGCAGAGAAATCGTTACGCGTTTACGCTTCGGGCGACCGACACGGGCGGTAGAGCGGCCGCGGTCAGGGTGAGAGTCGAGATCGACTCAAGGGATGAATTTCATCCACAATTTACCGAGAGAATGTACAAATTCGGTTTGCGAGATGGCGTGAGAACTCAGCCGGGTACGATAATTGGGCACGTGACGGCGACTGATCGGGACAAAGGACCGGACGGAAGGGTCGTTTATCAGTTGACCTCGCAGCATCCATACTTCAAGCTCAATCGTACCACGGGTGCGCTTATAGTAAAGAACAAACTGACCCGGCTGGACGGAGCTTTGGAGGAAGCAACGAGATTGGTCGTGAGCGCGAGTTCCGGCAGGCAGGGCTCTCTCTCCAATATGACCGTAGTTGAGATAAGCCTGATGGACAACGACGTGAACGGTGCGGATGGGCCGAACGGTGCTTTCGCAGTACCTTCGAATATCGGCTCGAACATGGCGGTCGCCGCAGCGAACGGACTGGCCGATTGGGCTCTCGGTCTTCTCATAGCACTGCTGTTGCTCGTCGTTGCTTTCGGTGGTGTCTTCCTCTTCCTCCATCTGCGTACCCGGCGCCACAAAAAACCTGGCACCAAGCCCGGGCTGAATGGCGAGAGCAACGCCACCTCGTCCAACAGTTACGTCGATCCAAGCGCCTTTGATACGATCCCCATAAGAAACGTCGGCGGAGTGGCAAGCAACGGCAACGGGCCCGGTGGTGTGAACGCTGGTAACGGCACAACCTCGTGCCAATTCGCACCGCCGAAGTACGACGAGATACCGCCTTACGGGACGAGCGGAGGACAGTCTGGACAGCAAGCGACCTCGGAGATATCCGGCAGCGACAGATCGGGCTCCTCAGGGCGTGGCTCGGCCGAGGACGACGGCGACGACGAGGAGATCAGAATGATAAACGAGGGCCAGAGAAACGGCGATTCCGCTAGCGATCTATCCGTCCACAATACTCAGGAGTATCTCGCGAGATTGGGCATTGTCGATCCACCGGCCGGTACACCGAGGAGACCACCGGAAGCTCTGCCCCTGGACAGTCTTCATCTCTTCGAGGACGAGGCGGTCACCGAGGCAGAAATAGCAACTCTGATCTACGGGAAAATTGGTGAAACGGGTCGACCAACGTCCGATCTCGAAGTACCCGGTGGTCCATCGATGAACGGTTCACTCAGCTCGATCGTTCACAGCGAGGAGGAGCTCACCGGTTCCTACAACTGGGATTACCTGCTCGATTGGGGACCCCAGTATCAACCTCTGGCACACGTATTCAGTGAAATCGCGAGACTCAAGGACGACGCTGCGAGCGTGCAGAGCGCCAACTCCGCCAGTAGTCACAAAGCCAAACCAGTACACAAAGCCCCACCGCCACCACTACTGACTTCCGTCGCACCCAGGTCGCTCGCGGCACCCGCACTAGCCAGGGGCATACTCCCAAGGTCACCTATAAGTCACGACGCCTCGACTTTTCCCTCGGCTGCGCTAAGCCCGAGCTTCTCACCCTCGTTGTCGCCCCTGGCCACGAGAAGCCCCAGTATAAGTCCTCTCGTTCCACCCTCAGCGCAGAGGTCACAGTGCCCGCCAAGAGGTATACCGCTCGCCGATAATGAACTGAGAATTTAGCGTGCCCAAACAACGACTCTTTAACGGGTACTCCACAGTAAATAGCTGTGCGAGGAAGGAAAATCGCCATCAACCCCCGGGAGTCAGGGACACCCAGTCACTTGCATCCGGAATCTCTCTTTTATATGAACTACCAGATTACGTCTACTCCGAATCATCTGATATTAAAATCTCTCTCTTTTTTAACATTCAACTTCTTGGACTTCCCAAAAAGTGCACAACTCTCGAGAGATTCCGACTTTGTTTGGCTTCGGGGAACATTTTTGTTGAAAATAGCTCAGGGTCGACCAGTACCTGTGTGTACTTGTAGGATTCGACATAAAGATGTGCCGAGGTTAACCCGAAGAGTTAACTCTCGAAACTCCTGACCGGGGTGAATTTCCAGCCCGGACGCCCTTTGTTAAACAAGTTTTCTTTTACTCGCATTTTTCGCCGTCACTGAACGGACTTTTTAAAACCCTAATCTCATTGAAATTAAACTTCTCTCGCTGAATTCCACGTCCGCGTTAAAAACGAAGAAATTCTTTGCCATGCGGTGCCTGTCTCTGCGGAGAAATGATTTTACGAGCGAGAAAAGTATAGGTTGGATATTCAAAGCAAGTTTTATGCGTTGACAATCTAAAAAAAATGACTCCCGAGGTTTAGGCTTAATTACCTCATTTGTCCGACAGGGGAACCCGGAACACGAAAAGAGTACCACGAATAAATTGCGGTTCTCGACGAACCAAGTGATACACGTTACTACGGATATATTTTGTTAATAATTATTTTTGTTTACAAGACTTTCTAAATTATCTAAATGTCACAACGACGAAAAATCTGTACGATATGTTTGTAAATACTGTTCGACTCGGACGAGGCGAACAGTCCGTAAATATATATATATATAATAAGGGAGGACGAGAAATATTGGAAAATCCTATCAGTCGCGAAGCTCGCGCTCTTGGTCTTTATCGCTCACGAGCTTCGTTCTCGTGATCGAAACATTCTTTTTTTTTCTTTTTCTCTGTAAATAGTAGTTAATAATTGTAGTCACCCGCGTCGGGTGCGTTCGAGACGTTCTTAGTCACTAAGTAGCTCTGTATATAAATTATGAAGAATTGTTTTATTATTATTATTATTATTTTAAACAAAAGAAACGCGACGGGGATGGTTACACTGCGATCCTACATGTCAGGCCATCGTGACACGATTGTAATCTGTGTATCGTTGGACCACACGAAAATGCTTTGGTCATTTCACAATTTCTTCATGTTTTATCTTCAACGAGGATCCTAAAAAGCGTTTAGGTCATTCCCATAGATTTTCAAAAGTGATTGGGCAATTGAAGAACATTGTAATGGCATTCCAACGATGCAAACTTCGACGTCGCAAGCACGTGAGAATATGTACGACGAGAACTCTGACTGCCATGTATAATAATAGATTATTTGTATTTGTATGATTGTTATATAAAAGTGATGTGTCGGAAGAGGTTCCGATCAATATTTTCGCGGACGTGAGTGAAACCATCGTCTGTCGTTTTGTATAAAGAAGAACAATCACGAGAGCACTGAATTTTGATAATCGTGATTTCTCTACTCGTCCAATATTGATCCTATTTTTCTCTTGTAACTACGCGTATGAACGCGGAGGTAAATCTCATGAACGAATAGAGAAGCAGAGAGAGAGAGAGAGAGAGAGAGACTACTATACGAATAAACCTATATAGAACACGAGTGTATTTTTTTCTCGTGCGAAAGAAACGAAACGACGAAAACAAAGAAACAACGGAACAAAAATGATCGCTCTCTGTACAAAGCCACACTTGAAACGGCACCACACTACGATGGGCCTTAGTAAATGAATTTTCTAGCAAAAAAAGTTTCGATTATCCATTATTTCTGCCTGACCTAATTCTTAAAGACTTTTCCCCATTCCGCTCCTTATCAATTTTTTAGATCATACTACTTATTTTTCTTGCCACCGTACAAAAAAAGAATATTTTTCGCCTCATTGATCATCAATACTTTCGCTGCAATCTTCTTCCATTTTATCGCTCCCAATTAATGCTTGCGCGACGATGTCTTTTAAATTTTTAATAGGGAAGACGTTCAGGAGACTCACCATTTTGTGCAAGCCCGGACCTGCTGCAGTCTCTCCCTTTGAAAATGGTTTCAGTAAGATTCATTTTCTTCATTTTGTTACTTTATACGTCCTATTTTTATCGTCGTGGTATAAATTGTCTGCAGATGGTTCGAATCAAGTAATGTAGAACATTACTATAGAGCAATAAATAGGAACAGTCAATCGCATGGACGATTACTGCGAAAAGGGCGCCTCTCATTGGCTGTTGCGAGCTAACAATAACGAGAACTGTCGCTACGTGTTACAGAATCGCACTACAGACGCGTAAAATATATACATTTTTATTTGTCTATATCATTATTATAGAAATTCATATTTCAAATTGCTCTACAAAAGTTAATGGAAAAAGTTTATTTTATATTTTCCTTTTTTTTTTTAGACTTATTGCCCGGACACACACTTCCTCAGTTTGCATTGGGAAACATTCACCTACCCCCGGGGGTTATGCCTCATTCGCACGAGAGTTAAAAAAACATTGCGTTAAAAGCCGACGTTGGCGCTTTTTCAAAACGTTTTTAAAAAAGCGCCAATAAGCACATCGACGAACTGTTGGAAATAGTGGGGCCTCGAATAACACTTCAAGATACCAACGTGCGATTGGCGAGACCACCTGTCCAACGATTAACTGTGACACTGAGGTAAGTAGGTTAAATATATTAAAAAACCCCCAATCAATCTTTATTTTTTGATCACACCATATTGAATTCAATAGTTATCATGAGACATACTGTATAATTGTTTTGGTGAGCTTACATTCGTTAAAGGGCTTGGAACCGTTATTGAACTTGATGGGTCGGTATCCGATGAAGATGGACTTAGCAACAGCATTATTTAAAGTGGTAAAATACCTTTGTGCGGAATGTGGCCTAGGACGGTGTGTACTTCATGTAGAGGGACGGTATTGATAATTCTCTAAAATCTTAATTCGTTTTGATGGAAGTACATGATTAACGGACGAGGACTGATACATGGTCTGTCCATAAATGGACGTTGGTTGTGAGTGCTGCTGATACAGGTCGTGTACATGAATACATGTTGGCCGTGAGTGCTGCTGATACATGTCCTGTGCATGAATCGACGTTAGTTGTGAGCGCTGCTGATGTGTGGTCTGTGTATAGACGAATGTTGGCTGTGAGTGCTACCGATGTGTGGTCTGTGTATAGATGGATGTATTTAAAAATGTCCGAATCACTTTTAATATTTCAATTTTTGCTGAGAGTTTGGTGTCATCGTCCATCTTTTTCAGCGATTGGACCAAAGATAAGCAGAATGTTTTATCTTCATCAGGTTCAGCCGTCTCATTTCTTGAAGTTTTTAAAACCTCTCCTTCGAAAGATGTAATCGTTTTCTTTTTCTTTTTCATTCGAGTCGGTTGCACGTTGGGAGCGGCAGTTGACGGCGCGGCGGGTGAATTTTCAATATTTGGTGATGCTGATAGCTGACTTTCAGTATTTTGTTCTGATTCATTTCTCGGAGTGTTGTAGTTTCCAGAAGTTTTGGTATCTTTAACGTGTGGAACTAGAAATAGCAATTCATCGTAGTATCTGTATTTTTTCCTCTTCTTTGCAACTTGTCCTGATGTAACATCTTTCTGGGCTTGATTCTCACGCCGGAAATTGTCCCTTATATGCTTCCACTTTGCTTGAATGTCTTTACCTGAAAAAGATTATTTATTTAACTACTTATACCTGAATTTCATTTGTTACAGATTTCTGGCCTCAGACAACAATTTTCATGATTTACTTTATCAGTTTCTACTTGGATTATCAACGATACATTACATGATTAAACAAGTTTGTGACGCAATATGGGATTGTTTAATGCCAATGTATGTGCCAGAAAAAATAAGGGTGATTTAAAAAAAATTTCAGAAGAATTGTATCACCGCACTAATTTTTCTAATGTCATCGGAGCTGTCGATGGCAAACATATCGAAATAGCAAAGCCCGATCACCCGAGCAAAGCGGTTCACTGTTCTACAATTATAAGAATAACTTTTCTGTTATTTTAATGGCAATTTGTGATGCAAACTACTGCTTTACTTGCATTAAAGTAGGAGCATACGCTGGTTCCACTGACTCTAAAGTATTTAAAAATACATCATTTACAGAAAATTGGAATCGGGCCAAATCGATTTACCGGAACCGGGAACACTACCAAATGATTCAAATGGAAAACTAATGCCATTTGTATTAATCGGTGATGAAGCCTTTGCCTTATTTGGACACGTTTTAAGACCATATCCGAATTGCAACTTAACTGTGCAACAACTTATTTATAATGATCGACTTACACGAGCACGAAGAATGATTGAATGCAGTTTTGGTATTCTTTCAAACAAGTAGAGAATTTTTACTAGAGCTATAGATCTTCAACCCGATCGCACGATATCAGTAGTTAAAGCATGTTGCATCCTACACAATTTGGTCAGAATTAAAGATGGGTACCAATTTTATGATACATTATTTGACAGTACATTGCAAAGTTTACAACCGACAGGCCTAAGAAGTAACCATAGAGGTCTGGAAGTAGGAGATTATTTTGCTAAATATTTTACATCGCCACAAGGTTCGATTACGTGGCCATAGCAAGCTAACAATAGATAGAATAAAGAATAAAAGATCGATCGTTGAAACTACCTACATCAAAGGTTTTTTATCATTCAATTATTTTATTTTAATTAAAATATACATACATTATGTACTTACATCGACTATTTTTTTCTTCGTTGGTGAGCGTTTCCCAGTTCTCTGATAATTTTTTAGTTATCTCCTTCCAAGCATTATTCTTTACAGATTTATTGGCATACTCTGGCAATGATTTTGCATATAGCAAAGGTCGAGATTTGACCTCTATAATCAACACTTCAGGATCTACAACCCACGACGTTGACATTGCGTATCAAGTGAACGTGTACGAATATACGCGCTCCGATAACACGACACGACCCAACGCTATGCGAGCGCGCGGTATACTGAACGTAGCGTCGGCGCTTTTTTAGCTCTCGTCTGAACAGAAGCAAGAAGTGCCATATGGTACATTCCACATAACGTCCACCGCCCAGCGCTTAAAATCTAGCACAGCACGATAAAAAAGCGTCGCCTTTTAAAAGTACTGACGTGTGAATAAATACTCGGGTACCCATTTGTTCCATTTCAACGTTTTTTTAACGGACGTTGATAAAGCGCTTGTGTGACTGAGGCCTAGGGCCTCATTCACACGCGAGCCCTAAGGCCTCATTCGCAAAACGCGACGCTTTTTTATCACACAGTATTGGATTTTAAGCGCTGAGCGGTGGACGTTATGTCGAATGTACCATATGGCACTTCTTACTTCTGTTCAGACGAAAGCTAAAAAAGCGCCCGCGTTGCGTTCAGTATGCCGCGCGCTCGCATAGCGTTCGTTGTCACAGTTAATCATACAGCTGGTATCGCCAATCGCATGTTGGTATCTTGAAGTGTTATTCGAGGCCCCACTATTTCCAACAGTTCGTCGAATGTGCTTAAGGACATTCGAAAATAGTCAAAAAATTTATCAGGATACTGCCTCAAATCTTCGTACAGTGTCACGAATTGTCTTTTTAAATATCGCTTGACATTCAAGGGATGCACCCAAAATGCTTCTGTTTCTTTTTTCGCCTTCTTACAACACAAACCGCTATTGCTAGTAGTTTAGCGGAATTCATTTCACGTCCTACTGCAGCGAGAAACGAGAGAAGAGTAATTTTAAAGCGTTCATATGAACAAACTTGTCGAGAACGTTTTAAAAGCGCCAACGTCAGCTTTTAACGCAACGTTTTTTTAACGCTCGTGCGAATGAGGCCTTATCTGTTGATAAAGCATTGAAATGAAACAAATGGCTACCCGAGTATTTGTTTACAAGTCAGCGCTTTTAAAACGCGCCGCTTTTTTATCGCTCTGTGTTGGATTTTAAACGCTGGGCGGTAGACGTTATGTCGAACGTACCATATGATACTTCTTGCTTCTGTTCAGACGAAAGCTAAAAAAGCGCCGACGCTGCGTTGAGTATGCCACGCGCTCGCATAGCGTCCGTTGTCACAGTTAATCATACAGCTGGTAGCGCCAATCGCATGTTGGTATCTTGAAGTGTTATTTGAGGCCCCACTATTTCCAACAGTTCGTCGAATGTGCTTAAGGACATTCGAAAATAGTTTAAAAAATTATCAGGATACTGCCTCAAATCTTCGTAAAACGTCACGAATTGTCCTTTTAAATATCGCTTGTCAGTCAAGGGATGCACCCAGAATGCTTCTGTTTCTTTTTTCGCCTTCTTACAACACAAACCGCTATGGCTAGTAGTTTAGCGGAATTCATTTCACATCCCACTGCAGCGAAAAACGAGACAAGAGTGATTTTAAAGCGTTCATATGAACAAACATGTCGACAACGTTTTAAAAGCGCCAACGTCGGCTTTTAACGCAACGCGTTCGTTGTCACAGTTAATCGTTGTACAGCTGGTATCGCCAATCGCATGTTGGTATCTTGAAGTGTTATTCGAGGCCCCATTATTTCCAACAGTTCGTCGAATGTGCTTAAGGACATTCAAAAATAGTTAACAAATTTATCAGGATACTGACACAAATCTTCGTAAAGTGTCACGAATTGTCTTTTTAAATATCGCTTGTCATTCAAGGAATGCACCCAGAATGCCTTTGTTTCTTTTTTCGCCTTCTTAAGGGCGGGGTAAAGTTAATTCGGCGAAAAAAAGGCATGTTTTTAAGATTTTTTTTTGGCGTAACGGATAGTGTTCGTTTATTGAAAAATTTACATATAATAAAGTAACATTTGAACAACATTCTCCTAAATTTGCATTGCAAAATATTCAAAATTGAGCGAGTGAAAATTAAACCCCAGAGGCGCCGCGAAAAAAAGTTGGTTTGCGGTGTGCACCATAACTCGCAACAGAATCATCTGAAACAAAAAAATCAAAATGCATTTGTTAAAGGAGATGTTTCTCGAGGTAATGACGGGAGGATTTTTTTTTTTCGATTTTTCGATTTTTCGTAGCACTTGGGAGCCAAAAACCCGATTTTCGCTAAAAAAAATCGGCTAATTTGTTGTTGAAAAATTAGTAATTATTAAAAAAAACAAAAAAGCTCTCGACAATACCTGGTGAATTATGTGAAGAAGTACTGTGCAAAATTTCAAAGCGATTGGTCCAGTAGATTTTGAGTTATCGTGCACACGGACTTCAAATATGACAAGTCTCAGAAAAACGGTTTGAAAAACGCAGAAGAGTTTGATCGCTTAGCGCTCATTGCACATAAGTTTGAGAACACTTCTCGATTGCATAAAAATCTGAGAAAATTCATGCATATTAAAGGTACTCAAAAGATTAAGTTTGCATAATAATAATTCCAAAATGTTATTAACAAAATGATGAAAAAAAAAAATTAGTCAACAAATTTCCCCGCAACCCAATTTTTTTTCGTGATTCGTTCATTTTTCTGAATACGTATGAATTTTTTCAGATTTTTCAATTATCTTTGAATTTTTAGAAATTCAAAATAAAACTCGATAATTTTCTTATACTCACTCAAAGTCGTCGATGCCAGGTCCGTAGAGCAAAAGGCTTCCATCAAGATGATCGAGATCTTGATGGAAGATCTTGATTCCATCAAGAAATTTATTCGGGGTCGAAAAATACAATAGCGCGCCGCGCAGCTGCCGCCCAGGTATAAAACCCGGCATGGAGCAATAGACGCTCAAATACTCATAACTTCGTCAATTTTACTCCGATCGACTTGAAATTTTAACACAATATTCTTGAGATATTATGCATTCATTTAAAAAAATTAAAAAAAATGAAAAAAAAAAATTTTTAATACTTTACCCCGCCCTTAAAACACAAACCGCTATTGCTAGTAGTTTAGCGGAATTCATTTCACGTCCTACTGCAGCGAAAAACGAGACAAGAGTGATTTTAAAGCGTTCATATGAACAAACATGTCGAGAACGTTTTAAAAGCGCCAACGTCGGCTTTTAACGCAACGCTTTTTTAACTCTCGTGCGAATGAGGCCTTAGACCCGATCTTAATCTAGACCGGAACAACAATGCTGAGCGACACTCGACGGTTCCAACACCACCACGGCTGCCGCCCAGTCCAAAAAAAAGCATTAAAATCGTTCTGCGACAGCCGCTACCTCAAGCCAAAGGGTGAGCGGCTACCGCAGTCCACAATCATGTTGCCTGAGTAAACAGAGAGATCCATGGATGCCAGCCTCCTGCATCTGATCTGCTAGCAACCGGCCCTTGGGTTTGCAAACCGGTATGCCGGCGAGGTTTGATACAAAAGACTCCTTCATTCCCCCGAGCGCGCCGATGATGAGGACAACGAGAGTTACCCTGAATTCCCGATGCAGACAACGTAGCCCGGACAAGAGAGATTGATACTTGAGCCTCTTTTCTTCCTTTCGCGGGATGTTTACCTCGGCCGGGGCCGAGAACCGAATGACGTAAACCGTCTTCTCGTCGAAATCGAAGAGGACATCAGGCTTAGTTGCTTGAAGTGGCCCGATGGTCGCGATCAAGAAGTTCCGATAAATCTTGCACTTCTCGCCCAAGACATCAGACTCGATATCTCCTGGCAAATGGCGGCACGGGCTCCCGGTCTATCCCATAAGAGTGCTGCAGATGGTAATATAACACCCTCAGGGCCGCGTTATGACGATGAATATAGCGGGAGGCCGTACATACTGGGAAGGCCGACAGTATAAATGCGTTAATGTCTCCAGCGATTTTTGCATGCACGACACAAAGTGCTTGGCAGTGGCTAACTCATAACGCGGCTGCGATAAACCAGGGTGTTGATGGCTCTGTCTTGGCAGGCGCAGATGAATCCTTCGGTCTCGGATATCAGTCCAACTGACCCCAAGACGGAAAAGGTCAGCTTGGCGGACAGCCCATGCTCCTCGATGTGTCGGAAAAACACATCGTGAATGGGTCTGCCCACGTGCTGCCCAGTCAGGACTTTCTATTATTATTATTGAAATTTGTATAATTACTGTTCGTGCATTAATTCCTTTATTACCATTGTTATTATTGTAATTTTTTTTCTTTAATATTTCACTTAATTTTCAAACAATATATGCACTGCGATTTCTTCTCGTTACTGCTCACATGTAATACGATTAAAAAAAAAATGTAATCAGTAAAAGCAAGAAAAATCGCCGCGCGATAAGTTCCGGCTAGACAAACTGGCGCGTCGTTCAAGTGAAGATTTTTCCATACATATTTCGCGAGAATCGTGATTCTAGACCTTCTCGACCGAACCGGTAACCCTAATCTCCGAATTCCACTTTTTCTGCATAACAGTGAGAAAAAAAAGAAATTCTCAAAGTGCTGAAAATAGTTCACAGGATGAAAAGTATTGTTCAAGCGGTAATGATCGTTATTGTGAAAATTAAAAAAAAAGAAGTTTAAATCGTCATTCTCTGTATTACCATCAGAACATATGTGTATGAAAATTATTGAAAAAAAAATTGTTATTCAGTTAAAATTATGGGAATCATCCCATGATGCGATTACTCTTTTAAAAAAAGTGACAAAATTCAATTTAGTCCCTCGATATTAAGGATGCGAAAATTGCACAACGAGCGATCCCGGTGTACTGAACAATAATGGCCGCCGAAAGGAAAATATCACGGTAGCTCTTTCCTTCTCCCCCGGATGGCTAGTCGCAACGGCGGAGCCCCATGGCAACAGCGATAAGAGGGTGCGCGCAAGCTTGCGACTTCTGTTGCGCACTCGCCGTATGTGTCCGTGAGAAAAAAAATGGCCGAGCGTCATGCGCCAATTTCCGGCACATCGCAACGTTCTCTTGTATTCACGATGTCCCTTGAATCGAAGCCGCGCGCTGGTGCCAGAAAGTCGTGATACGTGTCGCGGTCAATTCGTGGCAGTTATTCTTTCCCCAATGCGTCCCAGAATCACGTTGACGTATCGTTGAATCAATATTGATCGCGGGTTCCCACCTATTTCCATCGCCAGACATTAGCCTGCTGTTGCTGCCCCCCAATGTTTTATTTACATTCCTACACTACGAAAGTTTTTCATTCGCATATGCAATTGGGATCTGTCAAATGGCGATATGACATCTGGGGGCGGAAAATCAAACTATACTTAGGGCAAAGCCTTGAATAGAAATTATACGTAGCCATACGATTGTGAAAGCGCTTCGAGTAAGGAGTCAGAAGTGCGTTTTCCACAACTTTCCTATTACGGAGAAACGCTTTGTATGCATGAAAAATTATTTTGGAAAAGTGCGAAAAACAGATCAATTAGAGGCTTGGATGAAAGCCGTAAAAATGTTAAAAGTGAATTCAGGCATGAAATTGTGCTGTAAAGGAATTTTTTAAGCTCTAATGAAAAATCGAGACACATTTGAAAATAAATAAAAATGTTTCACTGCCAAATAATGAAATGTACCGAGAATGAGAGGTTAGACTTACCGATTGCAATGCAGTAACGTTGCAATGATGTGCTTGCATTTTTCTCCCAATCCAGCTTTGCAGGAGCATATCATGTTAGATAATTAATCTCATGGGGATTATTTCGTAATTGAGACGTTTGCAAACAATATGCCTTGAAGCTGACAGCACCGGTATAGGAAACGCCACTAACTTTACCGCATGTTAAAATGTGCCCAGCCTTAAAAATACGTTCTTCTTCCACAAAATTGCATTGTTTAGGATCAGTTCAATTACAAATTGCACTAATACTTATCATAATATCACAGAAATTTGCACTAAACTACATGACTGTTTACGTTTCACGGTCCTCGTGAATCGCAAAGTCATGGGGGTGACACTCCTCGAATATTGTGGCTCCCTTATTGACCCTCTCCACGAGGGGCGCTAGTAGTCATCCGCGTTACCCCCACTCCAGTCGCGCAGTGCCTGCCTTCGACGCGTTTGGATTAATACATATGCCTGTACGTCCGATGGCTTTTTCCTAATTCCAGGTCTTCTGATTCACGGAGTACATTGAAAATAAAACTGACTTTTCCTTGTTTGATTTATAAGCCGACGTGCAGCCGAGAACCATGCACACAGGTATTGTTAATATAAAAACGAAAACCACCGAAAGTGTTTTTTATTGATTCACTTTGATGACGAATCACCACACTGCTCTTTTTTTGCAAACAAATAGACGGACAAGAAAGCGAGTTAATAAAAACATGGTAAAGTCGAAAAAACGGTGAAAATCAAAGAAAATTTCAAGGTTGCGGTGGTTTGAAATGACACAGCGAGGCGTTTTGCGGAGTGGGGGTAACGCGGGTGACTACTAGCGCCGCATGGTGGGTTGCTTTTCGTGGAGTCAACAACGGGGACATCGATTAAGGGAATATATACGAGTGACAGACCAATTAAAGTATTGGCTCCGTGCGCAACACTAGCGCCGCGTAGCGTTCATATTTTCGTCGGCGCTGTCAAGAACCCTGTGATTGTGGTTATAATATTGTCATAAATTATGAAAATTAAAATCGCGCCTCAATTGCATTTAATTTGTCTGGCCAAAGGCGGCAAAAAGTGTTTCCTTTCAGTAAAGTGAAAAAAAAGTAAGTAAAATTTTCTCAAAATGTATATTTTTGTTAATTTGTAATTTTGTTATAAGACACTAAGAATAAATAACATTTTGTTTTCTGACCAAAATGAGCATAACTTTAAAGACCGGCTTCGAGAGCGTAACTCAATATTAAATTCCAACCTCAAACTCAATGTAAGTGAAAACTGTTGGTATCTGCTAAACACGTCAGGGACGTAGAAGAATCGTGTCATAAGGAATGCTTTATAATGCTTACTTTTTTTTCCAACTGCAGCTATCCATTTTTTGCATTGTTTTAACTTCCATTCTGCAGTAGGGAATGGATAAAATTTGCGTTCACTATTTTTTCCGGTATTTTTGCAAATTTATTACACAGCAACTATCGTGGCCTATTTTTAATTGAACGATATTTCAAATTTGATTGAAAAAATCTTGTACTACGCTCATACAGATTTGACAGATAGATAGCCGAGTTTGTTGCAATTTTAGTCCACTGTGGTCGCTGCCTTCGATTTCATTACCCCCACCCAGGGGCATGAGATTGCTGGCATATCGTGTCCGCCTTATTGTCTCTCTGCACGAGGGACGCTAGTAGTTACCCGCGTTTTCCCCACTCTGGTCGCGCAGCGTCTGTATTTGACACATACGACGCGTTTGGACTGATGCATATGTCTGTGCGTCCGATGGCTTTTTTCCCGTAATTCTAGGGTTTCTGATTCACGGAGTACATTGAAAAAATGTGATTTATCCTCGTTTGATTTATAACCCGACGTGCAGCCAAGAATCATGCACGCGGGTATTAAATATAAAAACGAAAACCACCGAGAATGTTTTTTATTTAATCACTTTGATGACGAATCACCACAATACTTTTTTTTACACCAAACTGCGAAAAACATACTAATAATTCGACACTTTTAAATCAAACATCGAGATCAAGAAAACCAAAGAAAATGTCCAGGTTGCGGAGGTTAGAAATGATGAAATGATGCGGCAGGGTTTCGCGGAGTGGGGGTTCCGCGGGTGACTACTAGAGCCGCACGGTGGGCTGCTTTGCGTGGCGACAATAACGGGGACCACGGTCTTACATACAGGCCTTGAAACTCCTCCAAATTTCCGGTGATGGGGGAAGTCGGCTAAATATAATTTCTCCTTGTAATTGTCCCTAATTCCCCAACTTGTAAATAAAAAAATATCTTGTCATGAAAGGGTTATTATCAATATTTACTTTCGCGCAATGGAACTCGAGTACTCAAAAAAGGAAAGAAGGTATACATTATTAATAGCAATCGTTTTGAAAATACAACGTTATTGAACGTTATATGATATTGAAAAAGGAGTGACAATCAAGATTTATACAAGTAAGTTGTAAGACAGAAAAAATTAAATACTTATTAGGTTTGAACCCAAAAAGTCGACGTTACAAGTCGGATAACATACTGATGCGGCCACATAGGCACTTTGGTAGAGTAGTTTCAAAACGAATACATGTTTATAGCACTCGCTTAGGGATTGAGAGTTATTACGTTCCTGGTGTATGGTATTGGAGGTTGTGTACATTTGACGATGGATTATCAATATAACGTGTGCTTTGGTATTGCTTTAAAGTGGTAAATTGTATTAATTCGTAAAATGCGCTTAGGTTATTAGAGAGAGATCGACAATCTGTTTCCATCACTCTTCGACAGCACTACTCTACTGGTAGCGCCCTACTTGTGGCGGCTACGAGAAACAAATTTTTTTATTTACCTGTACTAGCCAAATCGTCGGGGTTTAACACCTGTATGTAAGACCGTGACGGGGGCATCGAAGAAATATATACTAGTGTGTTAGGGGGCTGCCCCCACATACTCTGCACGAAGTCAACACAAAAACAAAGATGCGGTAGTTTGATCGATCAGAGGTATCATCTTCATCAAATATGCACCTTGTCTTGCACCACTTGAGCACGCTGTGGGTAAGGTAAAAGCAAAACACTTGCAATGCAGACTTTTCGTGTATAAACCTGAATATTTGATATACAACTTGATGAGCTGAGGTACATAAACATGTAGATGTAAGTTGACAACGTGTGTTCTTTGACGTGAGGTGTACTGACACGAACGTCTCGGAGGAATCGACCTGCCTCTCTCTCTCTCTCGCTCACACTCTCTCTCTCTTTCTCTCCGTTTTTTTTTACTTTATAATACACACTTATAACGATTGGATTTTTGAGACAAGCCTGGGCTTGTGCTCTTAGCACCCGAATAGTTATCTAACGAAGAAAATGAAACGTCGCGATCTCACGGTACAATTGCGCACGAAACACAAGCAACACGTGCCTGGATATCGTATTATAGTTTCTTTCACAGCTGTCTTTTCTTTTACTTTGCTCGCCCGACACTAGAGTGTACACAAAACGCAAGGACGAGGTAACACGAAACAGACCCGTCACGGATCATCAGTTGCGCTGGTTAATCTCCGTCGCCACTAGTAATCACACGTACGTACATAATGTGTATAGTATTCGTGGCGGAAACAAACGCCAAAGTTTATCACGGGATCATTGCGTACCAAACTTGGGATTATACACATCGAAGGTACTACATAATCTGACGTATTCGCTTTTCTTTTGTTTTTTTTTTTCTTATATACTTTCTTGGAAGCGTCAAGTATACACACGGGATGGGTTTTCTGCAAATTGCTACGATACTAAACTCTCCTCGCTTCCTGTTTGGTTTTTGAAGGAGGATATGCTCGACTTTCAGGCTCTTATTGTCTGCATTTTTTTTCAATGGTTCTTTCGTGATACGCATGATGAGTTTGGATATATCGATCGACGGATTGATGCAGTTAATGTGTATCTGTGTGGATGCATATATTTATATCCGTGGTTTATCGTTTCGCATTATGTGCCTCACTGCACGCGATAATCTCTCATTATGACACTCAGCTTTTTTTCTTCCTATTATTTTCTCGTCTTTTAAACCTCTCTCTTTCTCTCTTATTTATAAATCAAACAACACCCTAAATGCTACACCCGTTTGTACACTCGACAACCTAAACTTGTATGTATATATATATATATATATAATTACGATTTACACACAGTCCACCCGAACCTACGGTGTTTTAAGTGTCCCTATTGATATTTATATATGTATATGTATATAATTGTCCCGTTTTCCCGAGGGGAACCACGAATGATCGCTGAACGTAACAAAAGTTCATCTAAATGTATGGTACACCCGAATTTCTATTTTTCGCCACCTTTCACTTCGCACTCTTTTTGCCCTAATGTCGAACTGGCAAATCATGTACTTCTCTTGAGCTGACGTCCTTTCTCTCTCCCTCTCTCTTTCCCTCCCTTTTGCAACACGTGGAAACTGTCCTTGCAATGTCCGTCGCTTTTTCTTCTCTTACCCACACTATACTGTGATACGAAGTGGGTAAGCGAGAAAAAAAAATCCACTCATAAAGTCTCGGCAAATTTGACGCTATCACATAATGCAGACACTTTCTTTTCCTCTCCCTTCTCTCATTACAATTTCACCATCGAATTCCGTGTTCTCTTGGCTCACAAATCCTCGCGGATATGCGACCGAGATCTTTCGGCTAGCTCACAAAATATATTATGTATACATTTGTATTTATATATTTATACGTATATGGATTTATATATAGGTTTTTATGTTGTTAGTTTTGAATTTTGTTTTTTTTTCTTTTTCGTCGTGTAATTTGTGTATATAATTTTTGTGAATGGTTGGGGCATTTTTTGTTTTTCTTACACGAGTACAACGTTTGGTGTATATGTCACAATTTTTTGGTATATATGTATATTGGTATATATGTATATGTATATACAGGGTGGACCATTTAACGTGACCACCCCAAATATCTCCGTTGCCTTTAGAGTGACGAAAAAAATGTCAGCAGGTTATTTGATTGATTTCGAAGGGCTGATACGGTGGTGAAAAATTCATTTTTGTCAAGGTCATAGTTTTTGCGTTCTCAAGGTCATCAATGGTTTTTTAAATGGGAACATGTTTTTTTCTATTAAGACGTTGTAGCTGATATTCAGACGAATCCTACGACCTATGATATCATGACCTTGAAATGAGTTTTCACCAAAATACACGTGTAAAAACGGGAAATCGTGATAGTATTGACAATAAGAACTTCCGAATAATGTAATTGAATTTTTTGTGCAGAAAATTTATTGTAACAAATGTTCGAAGTGATGGCCATTAACCTCGACACATTTTTGAAGATGTCGGATGAATGATTCTCTTGACCTTCGAATAATTTCTGGTGTGATAGCGGCGCAGGCTCTTGTAATTCGTTCTCGCATGTTCGCCGGCGTCATCGGAACATCATGGTAAACACGATCCTTTAAAGCTCCCCATAGGAAGAAATCAATTGGCGGGAAGGATGATTTCTGTCAGGATAACGTTGTGCATAAAGTTCCTGCGCTTGCACAGAGTTTCTGCCGGTGTCACCATAAATCAGAATCATTTCCACTTTCTCTGCTTGACTGTACAATACCATTTTCGATACGGTTATTAAATGATACTTTGGATGGATACACTTGTCTACTGATTCTAATATTGGTAGATGGTAACCATTCTTCACTCTATTACAGTTTTACTACATTACAATGCCAGTATTTACAAACACCAGAAACATCTCCGACTATTGACATTATTGTATCCGTTGGATAACCTGCGTCGCTATCACACCAGAAACTATTCGAAGGTCAAGAGAATCATTCATCCGACGTCTTCAAAAATGTGTCTAGGTTAATGACCATCACTTCGAACATTTGTTACAATAAATTTTCTGCACAAAAAATTCAATTACATTATTCGGATATTCTTATTGTCAATACCATCACGATTTCTCGTTTTTATATGTGTATTTTGGTGAAAAATCATTTCAAGGTCATGATATCATAGGTCGTTGGATTCGTCTGAATATCAGCTACAACGTCGTAATAAAAAAAAACATGTCCCCATTTGAAAAACCATTGATGACCCTGAGAACGCAAAAACTGTGACCTTGACAAAAATGAATTTTTCACCACTGCATCAGCTCTTCGAGATCAATCGAATTATCCTAACCTTTTCCTCGTCGCTCTAAAGGCAACGGAGATGTTTGGGGTGGTCACGTTAAATGGTCCACCCTGTATATATATATATGCGTGTATATTCGTATAGACATCTGGCTAGTTGAAAGGTTCTAGAGAAAAGCCCGATTATACTATCCATTTGCATGTCTACGCGTGTTTCTTTTTTCATTTTCTTGTTTTTTTTTTTGGATACAAAGGTTGCGCCGCAGAGAGCAACAAAGATTATTCTCTTACCCTCTTTTTTCCAGTTCTCGTGACAATTTTTATTTTATAATGGCATTCGTTACACACACACGCGCTGGTTTCGCACGCACACACGCGCTCGCTATTAAAAGTCGTACAGTCGTTCTCGTAAATACAATCTTCGAAACGGAAAAATGAATATTGCTAATCTAGGAAAGAAATATTTGTCGTTCATATACAAAGTGAAATTACATGAGCCACTGGGTCGTAGGAATGGAAAAGCCAACAGGACATATTTATAGACAGCCTATAGAACTATGATGCCGATGTTTGCACTGTCGGTACGCAAGGGAAATGAATTTTTCGAAATATTAACCAAAGTTTTTGTAAGCAGATTCGAGGTTATGAAATTCCCACGAACCATTTTTTTGAATCCTTATTAGGGATCTACGACACGAATATGCAAGAAAAAAAGATTTTTGTGACTGATAAGAGTAACCGATAGTAGTGGACACGCGTTATCGACACATGTTACCCATTTTCGTGTGCCTTCGTGCCAATGCGATGCATTGGGAAAGAGGCAACATGGACAACATTATGGAGGGATTCTAGAGATCTGGAAATAACGTAGTGAATAAAAGTAAAAGCGAATGAGATTGGATCATACAAGTCCGCAAGGGCATTACTAAAAATAGACAAATAACGAAATTAACCGTATTTTCGTTGCATCCCAACAATGCGAACTTCGACACCATTATAAACTCGGGTCTCGGTGTCTATCCTTCGGACCCCATGAATATTATTGGGATTTCCATAGCTATCTCTCCTCACTTTGTCTCCTTGATTCTTTGTCTGATTTTTTTTGCTCCAGTTTTATTTCACAACTTTTATTTCTTCTTTTGTTTCTCCCTCGCGGAAGGAGAGTCCACATGGAGGACAATCTCGTTGGAGCTATACCATTATCGTGTACGACACAACGATTGGGTAGTTTTATTTTTTTCTCTTATTCGACGTTAGGTACACCTACATAAGTATTCTCTCTCCAGCTTCCTTCCTATGTCTCTCTCCTCTCTCACTTTCGTTATTTTTTTCCCTCGATCTTATCTCGTCATCGTAATTGCGCGCACCATCAAATCATTGAGGACACGTAAACAAAAAAAATAGGACATTTCCACCCCGAATGATCAAGACGGCGCGAAAAAAAAGTAACATTCACCGACAACTTTTGATTACTGTTTGTTTTTTGTCTTTCGGCTATACACGTGCGGTAAACGCCATTGCTTATTACAATTAACGTTTTACAGTCTTCACCGGAAGAGAATGAATTATTTTGCTGCAATGTCCTCGCACCTGTGTTCGTCAAGGCGCGTCACGCGAGGACAAGAGAAAACATTATTTTTTGTTTGTTTTGTTTTTCTTGGACTCTTCACTTCCGGTAAACGTGATATATACTACGGAAAAGAAGCACCACCACGCGAACAAACTCGTAAATAAACGCGTACTTTCATCGTACCTGATCCGGTACATTGAAATAAGGCACCACAATGTATATTTGACGCTTGGTTTTATCTTCTTCCGGCTATCCCTTTTTCCCCAGCGCGGACGCATCACTGCAAAACGACGAGTTTTCTTGTCTCATTTCTTTTCTCTTTGCTGCCCAACGAAATTCTATTTATGCTCGTGTTCGAGCGATACTCCCGTTTCAGGGATGACGTACAATCGTATTACCAGTCAATGCGCTTTCGATACTTTTTCTCTTTGGTTGATCTCATTCTTCGATGATAAAGTTTGCATCGTTGAAATTTCATGAAAATCAATTTTCTTATTGTCCAATTTTTTTTTCTGGTGTATTCGAGCTACGATAATCACTCAAGCATTTTTTCAGAATATTTATTTACCTGAATCTGCGAAAAAGATTTTGCATAATAATAAGCAAGAAATAAAAATAAATGAAAAAATAATTTTTGTTGCTTTTCAACGATGCAAATTTTAACACCATCGTTCTTCGACGATTCTTCTCTCGAGGCGTAATATACACGCAAAGTATACCCTGTACCTATGGTACTGGCAAATTGCCAAAAACACAAACTCGGTAATCCGACGAGAACCAAAAAAAAAATCAATATATCGATTCGATCACCCTTTGAAGCGAATATTTTCTTTTCACTCTAGCATTCTGTGAGATTCACGATTCGAGACTGGTTTCGAAAATGGTTTCAAACTCCAGCAGTTTGTTGTTTAATTTTCCTATTTTGAATCATTCAAAATGTCACGAGTTCAATGTAGATGCGCGAAATACGAATATGATTTTGTTGTTTTTCGAGATAGGCAAAGTGTCGAAATCAATGTGAAAGGCTGACGGGGTGATAATTGCTTGACTCTCTTTGCAAACATCTCACATATTTCGAAATTGAATAATGTTTCACATTTTTTTGGACACGATTTCTCTGTCTGCACAGGGTAAACGAATATAATCGATCTATCGTTTTAAATTTTGAGAACAACAAAAAGTAATGTACAGTTTTACGAACACAGAACGAAAAATCGTCCAATAGTAACTGCGTTTCGATAATTGTGATTTTATAAATATCATATATAGTGTGACAAGACGAAACGATTTTGCAAAATTATGATTTGATTATTTTTGCAGTGTTTTTTTTAAACTAAATAACAAATGTTTTTGTTCCCATTATTTTTATAAGACACAAATTATTCAATGAGTTTGTTTTGAGTAAAATAAAGAAGGAATATATTATGAAGATTTTTAAAAGTCGTAAAATCCACAGGAAATGAGTAAAGCCGGTAAATACGTAATTATGAAGCTCAATTGTTTTCATACTTACAATTTTGGTTGTATTTTGCAAGATAACAAATATTATCTTTTAACTTGATAGGACAGTGTCGAAGTCTTTTGTCAACAGAAACGAACTTTGAAGACCAGAAGGTCGTCATTGCAAAAGATTTTGAAAGTATAATCGAACGGTGATTGTCGACATTAATTGAACCATTAATTAATTTATCCAGTAAATACACCAGACCCTAGTGATGCGTTCACTTAAATGAATTAAAATCCAGTTGTGGGATTACGAAAATGCATTTGAAAATGATCAAGGAATAATATTGAAGCATTGTGATGATGTAATGAAAACGAATCGTTTTGAATTGCCCAAATTCTATGTTGGCAGTTTTAGGCTACGAAAATTATTCGAACCTTTTTAGGGTCTTTATTAGTGAAAAAAAAAACAAATAAACAACGTATTATCGTTGCATTCCAACGATGCAACGGTAACTTCAACTCCATAGTAAGAACGAGAAGAAATAACAAAAGGATATTCGATAATGCTTCAAAGGGTCAAGACCCAACCCGCCGTGAGTTGAACCCCGCGAGCACCAATAAATATTTGTCATTTTGCGTAGATTTTTGTTTCTTCCATCCCCGCTCGAGAAACCTTCGGGAACATATAAGGATTCGACTTTCGCGAAAAACACCGAGTAGTACAGTAAAGAGTGTGGCGTTGAAATTCCCTCAGGGTCACGAAATCGAAGGATGTATTATTTTGACCCTGGTCATTGATTATTGTTACGTGTCGAAGAATTTCTTTTTTCTGTTTGTTTCTTTTTTTGTTCTTTTTTGAACGACAAGAAGAGACGCGATCAGGATGTCCTCCTCCTCAAGGTACATCCCCGTTCTCCGAGATACCCTTATGCTCCGTGATTAAATATGCCGTATAATTTATAATGCTTTTTTTTCATTCTTTTGCCATCCTCGAAAATCTCATTCCACGTGTTTGTGACGCCACAAAAAAACTTTGCTCGCTTCCCTTTCATACTGGGAAACCTTCTCGTGTCCGTCGCGACGTTTGTCGACTTTGTGAGCTACGTAATTCTAACGAGGGTGTGTGGGCCACTAGTCAAACGGTCTCCTCCGTCACGGCACTCGTGAATTCTGCCGTCTTCACGCTGGGACTGCAATGCGAACAAAGAAATTATCACGGTAATCACGAGAGCCAAAGCATAAGCGAATCCTTCGATTTTTTAGGTAACAGATGGACAAAGAGTTCGTTAATTTTTCGCAATGTGAATGTTGGCATCGTTGAAACGCTATGAATTTTTTTTCTAAATGCTCTAATATTTTTTCAGCAGATTTAGGATACGAAAAATCTGTCGACTGTTTTCAGGATACTTTTCAGAGATATACAGCTTAAATCTGCAATTGAAGATTTTATAATAATATTGGGTGTACAAGTACGACTTTACGCAATTTTTATAGATGGCGTAGCTCGCATTGGTGGCATGTTGAAGTGAGTAATAGTTGTATTCGAAAGATTTCTACGCAACTGTCAAGCGGAGTTGATGCTATTTGACTGAAGTGTAAATAGTTATTATATTTATCGCATTGAAAATGTCGACTTTTGTGTTGAATAAACGTAATTTGCCGAAAGTGTTACTGCATTATTTTGTTCAAAATAAAAGTGCAGCTGAAAGCCATCGTTTGTGGTTTCAACGAATTGGAAAGCATGATTTTGATTTGGATGATAAGTGTTATGGAAAGCTGCGCGAAAAATTTCAAGACGCACAATTTGCAGCATTACGATACAATGATATACGTGTGAAACGCAAAACGTAATCTGCAGCAGCATGAAGTGTTACCCAACAATACATTTTCTGATGCCTGCATGCCTTGGGAATGGTACAAATGCAAGGAAATTGGGCGTGACACGAATCTATAATATGACAATGCCAGACCACATGTTCATGGATTCGTCAAGAATTAACTATGAGTGAACTGGGAGATTCTACCTCATCCGCTATATTCACCAGACATAGCTCTCTCAGATTACTATTTGTTCCGATCTATAGAGTCGACCATTTCTGTAGAAGGGTTCAGTTCTTACGAAGAAATAAACAGTTGGCTTCATAACTGGACCGCTTGAAGAATACTAGACTTCTACCAGCGTACAGTCCGTTTGTTGCGTGAATGATAGGCAAAGGTCGCAGCCTCCGATAGAGCATATTTTGAATGAAGCAAGAATGATTGGTCATGTATGAAATCAATGTGTTATTGTTGAAAAAATCCATAAAATCCTAGGTGTACACCTATCAATAAGCATAATATTAAGCTGAAGAAGCAAAAAGCAAATTTTCGCTGCATTTCAACAACGTTAACTTTAACGCCATGATTTCTCAACGGCTTAGGACCGTTAACAACAAGGATAACCCTAGAACTCATGTTCGGAGTAGAAACTCACCCCAGTCGACTTTTAAGCTATTATTCGACATTGTCAACTGGGGATCGTGATCACAATTCATTTTCACTACCTGGCTGAGAGCAGGCCGACAGGGGCTCGCTGGTTGTTAGGCAAAACGGTTCTCAAGAGCATTCGGGGTGGATATCTACCCCAGTTTAAAGTTGCCATTGGTGTTTCGTGGCGGTAGGTGAATTTTACTTTTTTTAACCAGAATTAATATATTTTACATGTTGTTATGTAATTTTAGTGCAAATGGTCACATACATTATCTCAAGCCATATATCTTATATTTGATTTAAAAAAATAACGTGATGATCCTCCGCAATTTTAATACGGATCTTGAAAATATGAATCGGAGGACCTTCATAAAAAGTCTCGTGTCAAGTCTCTCAACGAGCCTCATCTGCGAGCAAGGCTACTCATTCCGAATCTCGACGCGTGACTTCCAAGTTTCCATTAGTACCATCTTGCAAGAAGAATAACCAACAGCACCAAGGGTTAGGCCAATAAAAGCGGCGCGACGTGTATTCTGTCCAAAAGCAAAAGATCGCAAGCTTCAGGTTTTTTTGCCAATGATGACAAATGAAAAACTCCGGCAAACATTTTTTTTCGTTGCCTTTCTTTTGACTTTTTCCGTATTTACAAATTCCGTATTTTCCCCATTTCTATATCCCAAAATAATTATACTTTTCGAACGGAATATAATTCGACTGATTTTTTTTTATAAGCTCAATGTTTCTTCTTTAAAACACCGTGCGACATTCAAGGATCCGTTGATTAAAAAATAAAATATATAATTTAAAAAATGCGATTTTCGCTGATTTTTTGCCTATGTCGGCACTTAAACGGGTTTTTGACTAATAAATAAATTGTAATAAAATCGAGTTTGCGTTACACCATTATCTTACTCATGGAAAAAATAAGAAATTCCTGTACTGATGTATCTCTTTACTGCTCAACAGAGTGATTGTACCTACAAGAAACAAGTGGGGTGGATCTGCCCCAGTCTTAAGTTAAAAGGTAGAAAAAATGATACATGAGTTCTAGGAATAAGAGGAGGATATCAACTTTCAGGATTCGACCACTTCATATTCTTTCGAATCCTAAACACACTGCACCAACCGTCGAATCTCGTCATGTTGGAGTTTGCATCATTGAAATGCAATGATACTTTTAGTCTTTTTTTCAATTCCCGACATTTATTTGGCAGATTTAGGCTCCGAAAATCACGTAAACGTTTCTTCAGGATTCTTATTACAGATTTATAAAGTAGAAAGCCGAAAAAAATATGGATAACAACAAAAATGGGGAAATTAAATATTTAAAAAAAACACATTTTTCGTTGCAGCACAACTGTGCAAACTTCAACACTATCGTGTCTCGTAGAAACGTGGATTCCTTTATGCTAATGGTTGACATTTTGTTCAACTTGCGCCGACGGTAGCTCTGTAACTACGATTGTTAGAAAGCCAAGTTTTATTTTTCGTAAATTCTGAAGAAATTTATCCTCTTTAAAAATTGTGCGGGACATTTTATTCTGTGTTCAACACATACAGAATTATTTGCCAGGGAAGGTACTTTTTCGAGACTTGTTTGTACATTTTTGGGTTTCTGATATTCTTTCAGGATGAAATAGGACTGATATATCGAAATGAGCCTAGCGAAAACATTAATGGGTGCGTGAGACGAATAAACGAAAGCCGGAATAAACGAATGTCGAAAGAATTATTTCAAAGTTCGCATCGTTGGAATGAAACGAAATTCTTTTATTTTTCTCTACCTGCTCTTTATCATCCAAAATCTTTTACCGCGCCTTCAGCTCTGCACATCCTTAGATCTCTAATAAGAATGCTCGAAAACGTTTGAGTGGTTTTCGTAAACTAATTCCACAACAAACGATTGGGCAATGCGAAAACGTTCATTTCCATCGAATTCCAACGACGTAAATTTCGTAATAATTCAAAGGGACATTCTTTACAGTGAGAAATACTCGCAGAAATTGTGGCGATGAACGGAAACCAGGGCGACTGTGAAAATACTATTTTATAGTTCGCTATTGCTCTGTCTACGTATGGATGAGATGGGCGATGCGTGTATAAACGAGAGACAATGAGAGTGCGCGTTCGATAAAATGAATGATCGAGTAAAGTGAGCCTAGCCCTACCAACAAGCTTCTTTACTTGGCGATCCCAGCTATCCTCGTGTCGTCTTGCATTTCCACGACGACCGTGTCCGGATCGGGTACACGATTCGCCGATATGCACCCGTTTGCGATCGTTGTTGGCAGTACCGTTTCCGACTGAAACAAATGCAATGGAATTTATGCCATCAATGAATATATTTTGACAATTTTTTTATATTCCCTTTGCATATCTTTGCGGCCTTTTTCGAGCCCAACTTTTATCCCACATTCGTCAATTTAATGTTTCGATATCCTTACAGACCTCCCCCCCCCCTCCGAGGGAAACAGGGAAACTGCCGAAAACCTACGTCGATAATGTGTCGATAACAGGGAAAATATTGGGCCTATGCATAGTTCCGTAGCAAAAATCAAGTAAATTTCAAACGTAAAATATTTACATTAAAAAGCGATTTTAATCAACCAAATATGTTCCATTCTGTTCAATGACGTTCTGCCATCTCTCCACAGGCTTTATTATTCCTCTTTCACAGAAGTCCTGGGATCTTTGGGCAGAGAAGTCATCCAAGTGGTTTTTTAGGACGTCCAGGAAACTGAAGGTTTCATGATTCAAACCGTTCTGTAGCACCTGGAACAAGTGATAGTCCGAAGGTGCAAGGTCCGGACTATATGGTCGGTGCACCAAAACATTCCAAGCTGCTATACTGTTTGCCGAAACTTTAGAGAAACGTGTGGACTAGCGTTGTCCTGGTGGAACACTACGCCCGTTCTGTTCGCCAATTAGGGCTGCATCTAATCGATTGCTCGCTTCAATTTGGTCAGTTGTGAGCAGTACTTGGTCGAATCAATCGTTTTGTTGGGTAGCAGCAGCTCATCATAGAGGATTTGTTTCAAATCCCACCAGATACAGAGTATGATCTTCTTCAGGTGTGCCGAAGCGATAGTCTGGGCAGCTTCTCCGAGCTTCGACCATGATCTTTTTCGACTGACATTGTTGTAGACAATCTACTTTTCATCGCCAGTAATCGTTCGCTTTTAAAATGGTCCGTTTTGATGGGGTTTGAAGAGCAAATCGCAAGCTGAAATTTGGTTTATTAAGTTCTTTTTGCGCAGTCCGTGTGGCATGCAAATATCAAGCTTGTTTACCATCCCAAGCTTCCGTAAATATCGCGAGAGAGTTGACTGGCGAATGTTGAGGTTATGTCCGATCTCTGCAATCGCCAAATGCCGGACTGAGTCGATTAAAGCCTAGATTTTATCGACATCAGTACGTAACTGGCCGACCGGAGCGAGGAACATCTTGGAAATCAAAATCTCCACAAAGAAATTTTGCAAACCATTTACGACACACACTTTTCTTGAGTTTGCGCCGCATTTTTTGCCTTTTCGGAAATAAAAAAAGTAAAATGCATCGAAAATACACGCTTTTTCCTTCCATGTTAAAAATATAATTCATTTTTCTATACGTCACGGACCTCGATGGATACTTTTTTTAAATGTCGGCACAAGTTTCAGCTTTTACCTAATATACGACACTTCATATGGTTGACGCATGGGCGAGCGGAGAAACAACTGCGAACGACATCTGTCGGAATTTCGCTACAGAATTATGCATAGACCCAATACATGTAGCGGCATAAAGAAACGATTTTTTTTCGTACAATGGTAGTTAAACATCTCAAGAATCAGCCCTGAAATCGCTGATTAGTCGGTAAGTCACTGAAATCATTGAGTTTTCGTAGTTCGAAACATTAAACACGTTTTTATAAAAAAAAACTTTTTAAGTTTGTGGGAAACGTAATTTTAAAACGAGTGGACCGATCGTGCTAAAATTGTATACACAACTTAATAACAATATTACCGTAAACTTATACCTACTTGTTTATGAAAATCCCTTTTAAAAAGTCTTTTTTTTATTGCAAAAAAGAACGAAAACTTTGTGGAAAATTGCATTTTTTTTCTGAGGAGTCCCATTTTTTATTTTCACCTTTTTAAATGTTTCTTAGGTATAAGTTCAGCATTTGGATGTTAGAATACTAAAAATTCTTGGCTCATATTTTTAGGTCAATATTTGAAGTCGTTGGATTTCCCACAAATGAACAACTGCCACTAAAACTTTCCTGGAAGACCATGCCATAACGTCGCCATTTTACAATATTTTTCTATTAAAAAAATGCATTTAAACATTTTAATTGTGTAATAAATTGTATCCAAAGTTTCATAGATGTAAAATGTTTTGTTCCTTTCGAAAAAAAGAATCAAAATCTGCTATTTTTTCGTCTTGTACGTGTATTTCCTCCTTTAAGAGTTTCAGATGCGTTATCATTGGAAAGTGAAAAAACTGCTTCTCGCTTACAATTAATAGTCGGCGAGAAAGTCAGTGCCCGGCTCAACAATGAGCCATCCAAGTATGGACGCAGTTTTAACGCTGCTTGGCATGGGAGCACATCGACCATGCGTTCACTATTGTTGGTTTCCGAGTTTAATACTTTTTCATGGAACGTGAAATAATTTATTGGGTGAGAAAAAAATTCGTAGCTAAGAGGACGAAGGGATCAATCAACTTTATAAAACAATTCATGGCGCGGTAACTACGAAAGAAAATTTTTGTCGAAGTTTGCATCGTTGAAATGCAACGAAAGTTCATTTTTCTATTTTTATTTCCTTATTTTTTATTACTATACGAAATTTTTTCTGTAGTTTTATATTGTAGATGTCTAAAAAAGGATCGTACAAAATACTTGAGGGCTTTTGTAGGCAAAATTCGTCGAAGGAAATTAAAGCTATTCAGAAAGATTAATTTCCGTTGCATTCCAACGAGACAAACTTCAATCTCATAACAACAAAATTGGGAGATAGCTTTTTTTTCATGTAATTCGAATGTTTTGCAGGTTTTTTACCGGACTAAAATAATTACCCGTGTTTCTACCATTTTTGCACACATTTTTCCAGAATAAATGCAATTGTCACAAAAGTGAGTGAAAAATAAATTCAGTAGATTAGTCTTTACTCACTTGATAAGCCGCTGCGTCCAATGCCATAAGTTCTTTTTTCGACAAATGTTCGACGACTGCAGCGGCATAGCAATCGCCCAACATGTTGTTGGTGGTCCTCACGCGATCTCTGCGAAATATAAAATCAACGTGTGGGGAAGATTTCTTATAGATCATTTATTTCCGCAGGTGATTTTTACTTCAGCGTGTCAACTTGAACATTTTTAAAAAATCATTCTAATCGTAAAGAAAAATTGCGGGCCAATCATTCATGGTGTTGAAGTATGCGCGGCGGAAATGCCTAAAATAGAACGATCTGCCGCACTGGAATCTCTATTTATTTTTTTGTTATATGCGTCACAAAAAAAGCATACTCACACGAACCAATCGATGGCAAATAGGAGGGAAACGTCTTGAACGGGTGCATCGATGGCACTGAGAACGACGAGGAGTAGAACGAGAGCAGCACTGGGCACCGAAGCCGACGAAACACTTGCAGCAGTCGACGTCAAGCTAAGGGGGTGGAAAATCAAAAACATGAGCAAAAAATTAGACAAGAATGACATCTGATAAATCAAAAATACTGCATATTAAAATTTAAATGCCTCGAATGTCAGCTAGTACTCGAATGGCGAGTCAATGATCATCCTCTAAAAGTGCACTTTTCAATCATAAACAGCAAGTTTTTATTTATTGTCGTCAGGCAGTTTTGAGCTGAGCTTTGAGGGGCGAAAAAAAAGTGACCGTGTCTATGAGAGAACATAAGGATCTCCAACTATTTAGAGACCATTTTTCTGATATTTAATTAAAACCCAATAACTTTTTTCCTGCGCAATAAATCGGTTTTTTATGAATTAACGATGTTTCATAAATACCGATAATTATTATTATTTGTTATATATACATTTTTTAAATGGTGTCAAAAACATGGCGCACAAAGTTGTTCATATAAAAAACGTTTTGTTTTTTCGAAACGCATTATTCTATAGTGATCACAATAATTTTATTTGAGATATTCTTTTCGCGGAGGGCCGTATTTTGTGGACGCATAAGCCAGGGCCCTTTTGACTAAGAGTAGATTACAGTGGCGCTTAATAAAAATATGTTTTAATCAATTATTATACCCAACGATATGAAATGAAATGAAAGAAAAGATATGAGAATGATATGAAATAAAAGAAAAGTTCCGCATACATTTTGTAGATTCAGACATTTTCACATGTTCTCTGAGAACGTCGCGGTTACGAAAATTTGTCTGTTAGTCACATTTTTCTAAGTTTTATCATTAATATTTTCTTTGAACATTCGGTGTCCCTCGGTTTTTATTGTCATTGCGGAATCTTCAAAATTATTGACACACTTGAGAAGTTTATATCAGACATCTAGAGTTATTTAGTATATCAGATATAAATGTGGCCAGCATGTCATCTCCATAAAGTGCTGCATAAATTATATGATTCTTAAAGTCGTAATTGTTTGTTAAAATTTCAGTAACTTGACTTGAAATTGTATCAGTATATTGGTATTTTTTTTGTTCTATTTTCGATGAAAATCAGTTAATTATTAAATATTCGGGTTCGTGGGAGGGAAACCTTAAGGAGGCTCCGTCACGAAGGGCCGGGTTACGCGGGTGCATAAGTAGGGCTCTTTCTTTTTACTGACACGCGTGTTTTTTATAATTCAGTGAATTATAAACGTATTATTGGTTATGTTATATAAAACTTATTAGTTGTACATGGATAAATAAATACTGTAAAGTTGGCACAACTTTACGTTACGGAACTGCATAGAGAAGTACGGCAACGTCGCATTTTTCTATCTCACTCTCTCCTCCGATTTCACTGTCGTACTCATGACACCAAGTTGTCCGTGGGTCGTCGCGAGAAGTGAACTTGTATTATGTCGTTTTTATTAAAAGAGTTCACAGAATATCTGAAAAATGTATTTTTGCTCTGTATTGCAAATTTATTTTTTATAATTGTTGAGAAATGAATGACTGGTTTTATTAATCGGTTACATTCGTTATTTTATTACGATGAATCCAATTGTTCTACCTGTACGTCAATCACAAGCGAATTTAAAGTCAAGTCGCTGATGATTTAATTCTTGCGCATGCGCTTCCGCGTTATACAAAACACCTGATTCCTGCGACGCTGCCGAATCTTCATCCGGTCGCGAAATCTCTCGGAACTTCAAGTATTTCGACATTTTATCATTAAATATCGTTTTACATAAGTCGTTAATCCAAAACTTTTCAATTGTATTCGGAATTTTCATGACAACGCTACTATAATTTTTTGTCAATATCTGTTGCGTGAGTGCAAAGATATTACTTGATACATGTCTTTTGAGGGTGACTCTTCAATATGCCTTGTGTGAAAAACTCTAAGTTCAACAGTTTTATCTCTCTTATTCAATCATTGACCTTATCTGAAACTTTGCATACGTGAGTATGAGTATTTCATCTATGGTATACGAAGTGTGTAAATTAAGTACTGACAAGGAAACCGTTTCCGGTGTTCCCATCCGATTTCGTTCATTTTTGGATATGTTATTCTTCATCGAAATCAGAGAGACACATTTTTTTTTTAACGGCGGAAAAACAGTTTTAAGGAGTGAAACTCACCCACAAAGTTGGGAACCCTCCGAATGACTTTTGCAGTTTCGTATAGTTCCAATCAAGATATTCGAATGGAACCAATTCGAAAACAATGCTTATGGCGAATAATGAAAAATGCGCCTTTTCCAGTTCCGAGGGGGTGATTAGGGATAAATTTCTAGGGGTTGAAAGTAAAAAAATTCGTGTAACCTGAAAACATTTTTTTCGTCTTGATGAAACAAATTGCATTCGAAAGAGCTTGAACAAGTAGAAGATAAGGGTTATTGCGTATTTCGAAAAAAAAACCTCTTGAGGACGACTACCCTTTTGAGGGGAACACCGGAAACGGTATTATAATACCGTTTCCGGTGTTCCCCTCCGATTTCGTTCATTTTTGAATATATTATTTTGCATCGAAATCAGAGAGACACGTATTTTTTTTTTATCAGCGGCAAAACAGTTTTAAGGGGTGAAACTTACCCGCAAAGTGACTTTTGCAGTTTTGCACATTTTCATTCAAGATATTCGAATGAAACAAATTCGAAAAGGATGCTTATGGGGAATAATGAAAAATAAACCTTTTCCCGTTCCGGGGGGGGGGGGGGGGGGGTGAATTGAGGTAAATTTACAGGGGTTTTAAGTAAAAAAATTGACTACCCCTGTATAATACCGTTTCTGGTGTTCCCCTCCGATTTCGTTCATTTTAATATGTTATTCCTAATCGAAATCAGAGAGACACGTATTTTTTTTATCGGCGGCAAAACAGTTTTAAGGTGTCGACTGTCGACCTTCAACCTCTATAAATTTCTACCATAAATTTCTTCTAAAACTGTTTTGCCGCCGATAAAAAAAAATACGTATTTCTTTGATTTCGATCAAGAATAATATATGGAAAAATGAACGAAATCGGAGGGGAACACCATAAACGGTATTATACAGGGGTAGTCACCCCCAAAAGGATTTATTTCGAAAATCGCAAAAACCCGTGTCTTCTATTTTTTCAAGCTTTTTCGAATGCAATTGGTTTAAAACTGTTTTTCCGCCGATAAAAAAATATGTGTCCCTTAGATTTCGATGAAGAATATCCAAAAATGAACGAAATCGGAGAGGGACACCGGAAACAGTTTCCTTGTGAGACTGGCAACGTAGCGTTCGATCTGGCAACACTTGGGACGCGGGACTTGGCGGGGCGGCAGGTGAACATGAAGATGAATCACGCAGCGTGAAGGCCTTCCGTTGCGTGATTTTAAAAGTGACTTTAAAAGAACTGATGAAAATGTTGACAGAACCCGGGGTCATGTGCGTTCAGATCGTCGCGTCGGTCGACAGTCAGAATGATCAGGGAAGAATTGAATTTGACTCACACCACCGTTCATCAGATTTTGACCAATCAATTGGGCATGAGAAAAATAAGTTTTACACAGCAATTTCAATAAATGAATTTTTGGCCAGTAAAAACATTCCTGTGGCTCCTCAGCCTCCTTATTCGCCTGACTTGAGTCCTTCTGACATTTTTCTCTTCCCGAGATTGAAAAATCACCTCAAGGGACGTCATTTCGAGACACTCCAAAACAATCAAACGGCTGTAACCGACCAGCTGAAGGCTATTCCAGTCTTCGAGTTCCAGCACTGCTATTAGGATTGAAAGAACCGTCTCCAGCGCTGTGTAGCTTCCCAAGGAAGTTTTTTTTAGAGGGAGACAATATTGAATTGTAATTCAATTCGAATAAAAAATTGAAAAAATCAGTCTACTTAATTTACACACCTCGTACTTGAGAATTATTTTTTTTTCTAGAGGTGAGATGTTTATAACGGAGCCTTCTTAATTGCTTACACGAAATGCTATAATTTTTATGAATTACTTCCGATTTTTATCCAGTTTTGAGAATAGAAATGGGTAATGTGGGCTGCTATTCTTTTTACGGACGGATGAACGGACATGTTTAATCTATACGGGTTCCCATTGGGTATGAAAGCCTACCCGTGCAGAAATTTCTTAGGGATACCTAAGTTCCGATCAGATCCCGATCGGGATATGATACAGATTTCCTAGAAGAGGTATCCCCATCAGAATCCAGATGGCGCCCACTACGTAGCACAAGACGGAGAAGTGGTGGCAAGAATTTGAAATACGTTTCTCAAATACGTATTAAATACATTTTTCTTAGAAAATTAAATACATATTTTCCTAGTTCGAACGATCTCCATTTAATTTGAATTCAATTACTTAGAATAAATAACCTATATCACTTTTCTTCAGGAAATATAAGTATTTCACGATCTATATATTGTTTTTCGAATTTTTAAATGAAATGTAAAGAATTTTGTTAGAAATTCTGTTATTAGAATAAATTGTGACAGTTATAGTGTAGCACCAATGTTTACCTAATCTTTTTCCGATAGTTGAATAAATGATTTCAGAACACGTGCAGCGTCTCCAGCTGATACGGATCGGTATCTCCTGGTGACTTTTACATTCATCCCTGGGATCCAATTCGATATCGAACTAGATCTTGTTCTAGAAGTTCGGTATTCTAGTCTGGATCATATGCAAAGTTTCTATTTGGATTCTGACTAGAGTACTTAATAGTTCCGGATTAGGATCCTGGCTGGAATCTGATTTGCGAGCGTTACATTTCGCTTCCGGATCCGATTCGATGTCCGACTAGATTCCGATTAAGAAACCAGGATCCTAGTCCGAATCAGACTGTATCCATGGCAATATTTCTGCACGGGTATGGAATAGAACACAGAGGAAATCCAGACGAATTCGATATAAAAAATAAGCTACGGGTTAAAAATCTTGTCGTCGACTCACATGACCGTTATGATCTCGCCGAAGCCCAGAAATATTCCGTTCATCTGAGCGATGAAAATGCTTGCTGTCGCGACGAACAACGCGGTACCGTCCATGTTGATGTTGCAACCGATTGGCAGTACAAATCTCGTGACCCTCGGATCGACCCTTAGTTTATCCGTCATCAGTCGAAACGTCACAGGAAGTGCGGCGGCCCTGCGCAAACCTCGGTTAGAAAACATCACGAAGAGCCCTTCGAGAAAAGAATTTTGGTCGCGGGTTTTTGGCTTTTTTTTGGCTTTCTCGGTTGTTAATTCCCTCCGGGTCGAACAGCCGGCATATCGTCGATCTGTTGGTCATTCTGGTAGACGTTTCTATCATATCTTTTTTTCTTTCTGCTAGCCTCAAATATTTATCGAAAATTAATTTTTTTACCTCAAAAATATTGGGAATTGTTTCCGACAATCGGATATTTTTTAAGACTGAACAATCTTTTTATCTCGCATTGTTCTATTTAAAGATCTCCTTTTCCATCCATTCGGGGGAGCTCAATTTGCACTGACAAAGATTAAACCATCAACCAGAATGACCGTACCGTTGGTAACTGAAATATCAATTATACGTTTCTTTTTTTTTTTCTTTGTTTCAATTAATTCCTGGCGTTCCGTCCCAGTCGAGTGGTGAGATGGCTCTATTTTTGTCCTGTGAGAAAATTAAAACCCTGTAACAAAGAATCAATGGTACGTTATTATCGGCCGTCTTACTTACCAAGACCACAACAATTGTCTTTTGTCTCAGCCACTCGCTTTTATTTATCGCTCGTCTGGACCTGCAAAAGCGTTCGGGCTTTTCTCGCGTGCTTAATTATCATCGTCATTGACATTTTTTGTTTGTTTTGTTCGTTTCTTTTTTTTTTTCAAATTGTTCACGATCTCGTGCGACTTTCTGTCTGTCTCTCTCAGTTTCATTACTCACACATTGACGACTTTCTGGAAAAAGTTAATGCACACACAAAGCGTTTTCAGTTAATGTTAATCGTTTTTGGTCGTTTGCATTTTCTATAATTTCGCAACGTTTTTTCCTAATGCAGACAAATTAATTCGTGTATCGATGTAAGAGGGATCGGAAAAAATGGTAACGTGCGGAAGAGAGAAGGCCTCTCATTCCAATCTTCAAAAAAGCCTTTTTTCATTGACTTCGGAAAAAAATAAGCCATTATCAACTATATGTATTTATAAAATTAAGTATTAGCTATATATTACGATCGATTTATGTCCAATCCCGTAAATTTATTTCGCAGGCTATTATGTAAATGATTCTGCAGACTATTATGTAATTTATTTCATAAGCAATTCATGCGCAATCTCGTAAATTGATTATCGAATCCATTATGTCAATGAATACTTGTCATAATTTCTTAAGGAACCATTCCAGTGTAAAATTTGTTGAAAATCGTTTTTTTTTGCTTTATTAAAAAATATGGACTTTCATAAAAATGCTCTTAAATTTCGCTCGCGAAATTCGAATTATTCCGGTCGCTACAGCCTTTCTTAGAACAGTGGATTCGACCAGTTGCGTGAGACCTGGCGCGAACGGTGCGCGTTTTTCTCGAAACGTCGTTTTTCAAAACGGTGCAAGATTTTAAACGAAGAGTTTTCAAGATATCCGGCTCAAATTTTGCCACATCATTCTTCACGCCATTCCTTAACGCCGTACGAAAGCGTTTTTTTTTATTTGAAAATTTCAAATCTTTTTTTAACGAAAAACTGTCGTAAAAAAGGCCCAATTCGACACTTAATTTTGAAATGGCCACCATTTTGTTAATTTTCATGAAAAAAAAATCGTCCGTACGCCTCTCGAGTTTTTCATACTGATTAATAATCTTTTCGATGTTTTTCTTTCAGACCATTTTTTGAGCAGTCGGACTTTCCACCGTCAGGCGCTATGTTTTTTTAGGCAGCATTTTTCAGTAGCTAAAAAATTATATAGAAAATAAAACTAAAACATGAAAAAATATTTTTATGTACAACATAAGTCATTTGAAAAAACGGAATGATTATCGAATTTTATGAAAAAAAAATCATGAAAACCAGCAATTTCCAAGCCAGTCACACTGGAATGGTCCCTTAACCACAAGAAAAAATATGTATATCGTCACCCTTCCATTATTATAATAACATTATTTCGTGGCTAGTGAAAGTTGGAATTATTTACATAACGAGTGAAAAATAAATGAAATAATTAGATATGAGAATACTACGGAGTAATGAATTGTATAAGATAATTCATGACTTTTTTACATTTTTTATGTTTCGATCATTTTTTCTTGTAAATGCTTCGCACGTCCTAAAAAAGAATCCATAACGTTAGATATTTTTTCCTTCGTAAGTAGAAAATACAGAAAAAAGCGCTGTTCCACGTAAGCGAGAGTTGATAGTCTTTGATGTGTATTGAATCGATTATTGGAGTGACCTCGCTAAACCAGGGACTTGTAACTGATCCGGGAAGATTGTTGGAAGCTCGACAGGGCAACAGAGGAGAATTGTGATGGGATAAATCACGATAATCGGTCACTGGTCCGTGAATCGAGAAACACGTGACCCGATCGTCGTTGACGTATACGACATTCGCGAGGATCAAGGCACTATGGAGCGAAAAGAAAAAAAAGATAAACGTTTAAAGATAAATGAGCTTTCGTGCGGATCCAGGAGACAAAATATTATCGATATTATCATTATCGTTGCCGCGTTGTCAGAACTGGGAGAATGATCGTGTTGCTTCACGCCGTCCTCGCAGGCGCGTATAAACATAAGCATCAACAATAGTGGGCAAAAAATCAAGATAAAGCACAAACAAATGATAGAAACACGTTGGTGTCGCAGCATACGTAAAAATCACTCGTGGTTTACAGCTCCGCTCGCTACTGTCGTCGAGTGAAACGCCAGCAATCGACGACCATCGTCCCATCGTCAGCCCTGCAATACATCATTGTTGGATTGTCGCGAACAACATATTTGCCCAATTTTCTCCTTTTTTCATATCATTTATCATCATAGAAGAAAATAAAAGGAAGCAATGAAAATGTTGGTTCGTCATTTTGTGCCATCGACACGGAACTGTAAGTAAGGACATTTTTGGCGTGGAAGCTCTTCTGATTCCTTTCGAACTTTTTTTTATTTTCTTTGCGCTCTTCGCTGTGCTTTCTTCCCTCTCTCTCTCTCTCTCTCTCTCTCTCTCTCTGTCTCCTCCGCCTCTTTTTTCAATTGCTTCTAGCACCGATGTATCGAATAAACAGACTGCAAAGTTCTTCTTTCCTTTTTGAAAAAAGTGGAATGTACGAAGGCAACCGAATTTATTTCATTTTTTCCTGTCGGTTTCTCCCTGCCTCTATTTGCTGTTTTTCTTTCGGCTTCCACGCCCGAATCAGTCCAGGTGACACGGAGTCAACTTATTTCCGGTTCGTGCGACGTTGAAGGACTGCGCACGTGGCGTTGACAAAACTAACAAAAATTGAACACCCTTTTTGGCTTCAGGGTAATAACGAACCGTTTATCGTTGAATACGATTAAAAATAGCGGGTAAAAATCGATTTATGGTCCTTCAAACGAGGCGTGTCCTCGATTATCCAATCGCCTCTAGAGCCCTTAAAAACTTTGAATGCAAAATATTTCAAGATACGACTCGAGGATCGAGTTTAAGAAGAACCGGAAGTATCAGTATCCTAAGTGACACTCGGAACTGCATACCTCTCTCTCTCTCTTTCTTTCTCTCTTTCTCTTTCTCTCTTTTTTCGCTTTCTCTCTTTCTTATGGGAAAAGAGCGTCTCTAGGGGGTTTCGATGGGGATACTGGTGACAATAAACGAGGATAATCGCAACGGGATAACACGTGCCAGCTTTTCACAACGTTCTCGTTTTGTTTCCTTTTTCCGAAATGGCCAGCCGCGGTGGGTAAATGTTCAAATGAAAAACTGTCAGTCATTTTTTTTTCCGTTCGACTTGCGCTACCACATTTTTGTCAACTTTGTCAATAGTTGAGAAAATCGAAAATGTGCAGTCCCGCGAAAGAATATTTACAGTTATACCCTAAAAAAAAATAATATTCGATGCTAGGCTGTTGATACTCAATATATGAAAATTTATTATAATAATTGAATAACTGGAAATGCGTAATTTGCATACTCCGACGCGATAGTGCGCATTGGCATGTAATATTCCTACAATAGAATAAGTTTTTCGTTCCACCATTGCCTATGTTTCTACTTGGAAAAGCGAAGGAAAAATTTGCTAACAATCAAAGCGACAAAAACGCTGTGTAAGACTGTAATCAATTTTTTTTTCTTCTGGTGTTTGGGGCAGGGATTGGGCTGATGGAGAAGATAGGAGGAAGGAAAAAATGGAAGAGGGAACCGCCACGGTCTCGCAAAGCCTCCTTCTTAGCTGGCTGAAACACATATTCTATCATCAATGGGTTCGACCAATACATCAAGAACTTTTTTTTCGTACGCTCTTCGGCACGTGCATTCTTTTTTTTCTTACGGAAGGGGAGGGTTTGTGGAATTGTTTTTTTTTTTTCGTTTCGTAACTTCGTGTCAACAACGTAACTCGTGAGTTTTTGAATCTCGGGACCCTCGTTATTCGCGATATCGTAACATATTTCGCGTCTTGCTTGCTTGCACGCGAACGCATTTTCCTTTTTTTCCCCCGCCGGAAATAGCCACTTCGGCACGTACCATTAGGCCAGGGGTTTAAGGGGAGCTCCCAGAGTATAATATAATTGAGCACGTATAATTGGATAAAAAGTTTGAGTGACTGAGAAAGAGAAAAGTAATCATAATAATGAAGAACCACGTTCCCAGCAGAAACAACACATTGTCACGTGTAAATGATTAAATGTGGGACGAGATTAAGATACGAGAACAATTGCCTCTTCTCTGCCCCCCCCCCCCCCTTTTCTCTCTCTCACTCTCCATCTCTGTATCTTACTCCCTATCTTTTTTCCCTATCTCTCGATCATTATATCTCTCTCGAGATAAGTTTCAACGTAGTTACGAAAACTTTTCACACCTTTGCGAGAAAATTGATAGAACGACTGGGGCAAGTGGATTTGTAAAGGAAATAAATATTTGAAATTAACAATTATCAAATTATGACAATAAAATCACGTAAGAAAATAAAATATTGGCTTGCACGCCGATTATCGAGCGGGAGGCAGTTATCGGCACAGGTTTTTCACAGTTTCCCTGTGCCCTCGTACAAATGCGATACGGTGGTGCATGAGGGAACAGCGGCTGATGGCAATACTCTGGAGGCTCTCTAAGGAGCTGAGAATAGTGAAGTGACAATTATCAGGTAAAAGTGGAAAGAATAGAGAGATTGTAAACGCCCGTGAAAGCATACAACGGAACAATGTGGAAAATAATAATAATGATAATTATAGCAATAATATCAATAAATTCTTTAAAGTTAGAATAAACGAAGGCAAAAGGAAAAAAAAGCAAAAGAAAGACCGAGGCCCTGTGAGGCAGGCGAAAGGGTTCATGTTTTCCTTCTTCTTTTTAAAGGCTTGGGGCAGGGTCGGGCGAGGGGACACAGGATCGAAGCTCGACGACTCACGTTGATGCCATGGCGAATGCTGTGAGGGTTCCTTGCGCGAGACCAGCGTAGAATTTAAATGGATTTTTCCTCACGATGGCCAGGTATATCAGCTGCATTATCACGAGCTGATAAAAGAATACACCGACGACGACTGTTACGATGAACCAAGCGAGCTGCGACATCACCAGAGCAAGATCGTCCACGCCCAATATCTTTCCCGCGATGACCGACGTTATACCGACCGGTGTCATCCTGAAAATTTAAAACGAAGATGTACGGAGGTTGAAAACAAAAAACGAAAAGACAAACACGTCGACCGTGGTACAACAAATTATAGAAATTGAGAGATCGGGGTTGCCAATAAACGAAGAAACGGACGCGTTTTCTTGCAAAATCATATTTCAAGCAGCATCAGCCTAAACCAATAACTCGATGAGGGGCTGGCTTGCACTGCCTTGCGTGCCAATTATTAACCAGCAGGCCGTTTTACTGATTTTTCCATGATGAAATTGAAGCCCACTGAAATATAGCCGACCGTATTCGCGCTGATTTCTCTAGTTTGCCTGTTTCTTTGTGCAAATTCAATTGAGTAGTACACAGAAAAATAGCTCCGAGAAAACGTCGGTGGGGTGGTCTCACAAGGGGACATCGCCATAGCCGGAAAATGAATTTGAACGAGGCTTTTTCCTATTATAGTACTCCATTAGAAATGTGTTATAGCAAAGCCAGACGATGCAACGCTCAGCCATTTACGAGAAAAATTACAGTAAAAATTCAACGCAGCTCATATACCATTTCAGTTATTCGGTTCACACTATGGCGGCGCGGCCGAGTGGTTAGGGCTTACGGCTATCGCGCGAATGCTCTGTGTTCAAGTCCCAGCCGCAGCGCCTTAGTGTATGAAACGAGTAGCTGAAATGATTTCTTACTGTAATTTTTCTCGCAAATAACCGTGTCCAGGCTGGCCAAGCCACCTCGCGAGGCAACCTCGGTGCATATGCTTCGGGTGTGGTATCCTCAAAGGCTCAAATGACACCACACGTGCGAGCCACCGCTGCCGGAGTAGCTTTTTTAGTACTACACCGAAATTTAAAGGCCCCTCTACACTATTCGCGAAGTTAATCGAAGTTGGGCGAGGACGAGAGTGTAGAGAGACACTTCGTGCTTCTTCGCCACGCTTTGCTTCGCTTCGGGCGACTTCCGATTGGTGTCGGTATTTTCGGCCGAGTCAAAGGGCCGAAGTCGCGAGCACAAGTTGTGCGAGGCACTGCCGCGCGAGGCTGCCTCGGTACTTGCCTCGGCCAGTCTGGACACGGCTAATGGCTGAGCGTTGCATCGTATGGCTTTGCCATAACACGTTTCTAGTGGAGTACTATAATAGGTAAAGGCCTCGTCCAAATCCGCTTCCCGGCTATGGCGATGTCCCCTTGTCAGTAATTCTCACGCAACTGTCTCTTCATTTATTTACAATTCTTTCTATGGTAACTAGTTAATTATGCCCAATAACCCAAACAAACCGAAACACATTGGCGTAGCCAGGGGGGCCGGGGTGGGCACGGTCCCACCCGAAAACTCCGTGTCCCCCGCCCGAGAAAAAACCTATCCAAAATAATTAACTTCAGAAAATCGATTAATTTTCTTCAAGTTTCACCCAAGCAAGCACGAATTTAATAAAACTTGAACTGCTTTCGTCGTAATTTCGTAATTTGTATAAAAAGTAACGATTTTATTGCGTAAATTAAATAGATATTGAAATATCACAGTTAAGTCAACAGTGGGCAAAAGCAACATTAAATTTGCTGACTGATACACAACCAGATGAATACTAAAAGATGAACGTTTGGTATCAAGTAGTAGGTAATATCATTGTAAATCTATAACGCCGATTTAAGAATCTACCGTTAGCTCATGCAACTGATGCATTTTTTTAATTCGATATGAAGAATGGAGAGGATTCCATTAATAATGTCGGAAAAATCTCAATAATTGATACGTTAGCCTTAGAAGCTGCAGCGTTAGTCATGAAAAGCATACTTCGATCGAAAAATTCTGAATTAAATGCTGAAAATTTAAGGAAGCATTTTAATAAGGCGTACTGCCCTAATTTATATAAACTTTTCGAAACAGTAACAGTAGCTAAGACTTATTAAATTGTGTACCTACTAAAAGCAAAACCCAAACGCAAACTCAAACGCGGATTAAAAAGGAGTACAAACTCAAAAAAACCCAAATATACTTCAATTTGAAAATGATGAGACAAATGCTGAAAATTTAACAAAGAATATTAAACAGGCGTATAAACCCAAACAAACGCAAACTAACTCAAACGTACTTCAATTTAAAAATGATTAAGGCCTTAGGCCACTCTAGAGACAAAAAAAGGGCATATTTTGTGATTTTTTTTCAGCGAAACCATAAAATAAATCGGAATTACAAAATAGAGGTTTTATTATACACGTAATTGACTATATAAAATTATTTTTTCTCAGCGATACATCTCAAAATGGCGACTGTGCACCATTTTTCCGATGACGCCTTTATTTCTGGAAGGTCAACGGCCGGACCAACGGCTCCTATAATTTTTGAGTTATAATGAGACACTAAAGTTTTTTCGATTATATATAAGAATAGGTATAGAAGTACGTAGGATTTTTTTGATATATTGTTTTTTGTCAAAATGCCACATTTCTAAAACAAAAACTATAAAATGACATGAGAAAATCGTCAGAAAATTGTTTATAAAAAAGGAACTATGCAAGATAATAAAAAATCCTACGTAGTGCCTCAGAAAATGTCATTCTAAATATACAGTTAAAATTTCAAGTGAATCGATTGAAATTTGTTTGCGCTATTAGTCCAGCCGACGTGAAAAATGTAGTTTTGAGATAAACGCGTTTAAAGTTAGTGCAAAGTCACGACATGAATCAAGAGGTGTTGCGCTAGAATTCGAAAATTGAGTACTTAGAGATTTTTCACACCCATAATCTTTTGGAATATAATTTTTTAGGTACTAAGGCACATTTTTTACCAAAAAAAAATCGATTTTTGGAAAGTCCTAGAGTGGCCTTAAATAAATTGGTGCAAACTAAAGAAAGCATATTAAAAAGGATTACCGCCCTTGGAAAAGTTTATATAACTTGGAAAAGTTATATAAACTTTTCCAAGCAGCGATAGTACCCCCAGTGAGCTCCGTCGGCTGTGAGAGAAGTTTTTTTGCCATGAGACGGATAAAAATGTGGCTTATTGGTAGAAGCACAATGATTCAGAAACGTTTCTGTCATTTGGAGAATGACATTGTTAAAACAAAATCCCAGATGAAAAAGCATACGGCCGATTTGCAGAAAAAAATTGAAAATGAAGACTCATTTGGTGAGTACCTTCTGAAAGTAAAACTTAAAGACTGGTAACTGGATTAAAGAGTGATGGAAAATCGGTTGATTATTTTTGAAGGTACTGCAAGAGTTTGATGTTACTATTAACATAAACGGGTGATTAAAACAAGTTTCACATTTCACGCGTGTTACGTAATTATTGACAATTATATAAATTTTATTTAAAAAAAAGATGATTGTGATCAAAACCAGTTTTATCGGGGCGGCTCCTCCAAGCCCCCCCCCCCCCCCCCCCCCCCAAGCAAAAATGTGGGCTACGACAATGCCGAAACACCATTTTCTCTTTTTTTTTAATAGCTTATTCGAATTCTCTTTTAAGGGGTCTTCATTTTATATCGGACTGGAAACATCTGTGAAATTCTTGGAATCACCGGTACTCGTTTTCGTGACGTACGAGTTATAATTGTTTTAGAATGAACAAATCGTTACTAACCACATGACCATGGACACCATGCGCATAATGACCTCGAAAACGGCTTTGAAGAAGTCGATGACAACTTGACCCTTTTTCTCGCCGAGAGTACCCAAAAAAGTACCGAATACGAGGCAGAAGAAGACGATACCGAGGGTATTCGTGCCGCTTCTGTACTGTATTACCCTGATGAGCTCGTCATCACCGAGGCCATCGGTGCTCGAAACTTTTTCGCTATCGTTCTGAAACGGTGCCTTCTTCGGTACGTAAACTGTGTGGGCCTGTTGAAACGCAGCCTGGAAGAGATTGTCCGGAAACATGTTCCTGTAACGTGAGCAAAACACCCGACTAGAATATCGATCGTAGGAGAGAATAAGGTGGATGCAAATAAAAAAAAACAACTCAGCCTCTGCCACAATCGACCTATATACCGGAGAATCGAGGCCATGTGCTGGAATTCAAACGGGTCTCCTTCAACTTGGAAATTCTCTAATTACTTCTACAATCCACGATATCTAGTATTCCAATTATTTACTTTCCATTAATTAATCCCCAGTTTTCGAATTGCATTACATTTTTTTAGTTTTTTTCTTATCAAAGTCTTCACAAGGTTGAGTATTTTAAAACATCTCTTATTCCTTAAATTTTTAAAATCTTTCTTAGTTTTTTTTTCTATTTAATAATTGTTACTACCAATAATTATAATCGAAATAATAATAATTAGTCTAAGAAAAATTTAACTGGCTTCTGAAACAATAATCATCCTTCAAATGAAGAATTCTTTACATTCGCAGATGACAGTTCTTTATCTATTTAACGTTTGTCAACAACAATACTAATCAGGATGATTTTTGTTGAACAGAAATGATATATTATTATAATTGTGCTGAAAATTATAGCAATAATCAGTCGTTTAATATTGTTTTTTGCACCCTTCGTGTTATACAACAAGAACCATAATCGAAATAATAATAATCCATTATAATTATTATTTTAAAACCAAAAAATTGTACAAACTAAATTAGCGAACCAAAACAATTCATCAAACATTTCAGGAATTATTTATCGCAGTTACCTTAAGGGATCATCACAGTGTAAAATTTTCAAAAAATCGATTTTTTTGCATTATCCGATAGTATAGACGGTTATAATCATGGACCCGACATCGCCGATTGATCGTAAGTAAGTAGACAATTTATATAAAAATTCCGCACTCGAAAATTTAAACGCGTTTTTCTCGAAATGTCGTTTTTCAAAACGGTGTATACTCTCAAAGGAAGAGTTTTCAAGCTATCCATCTCAAATTTTGACACAACATTCATTACGCTATTCTTTATCTTGCTATGAAAGTTTTTTTTACTCTTCATTTCTTTTTAACGAAAAACTGTCGAAAAAATAGGCTAAATTCGATACTTTTTTTCACACCGCCGCTATTTTGTAAATTTTTATAAAAAAAACCGCCATACCAAGAGAGTGGCTTTCATACTGCACTGAGAGAAAAGTGTATAGTATTTACAAAAAACGCGCATGGTAAAAGAGAGTAGTCGAATTCTCTATAGTTTATTGTCACCGCAATCATAATATGGTTAACACAACTCTAAGCGAAAACTATACGTAAACATGCGACTTTGGTGGCGTGTTTGACTATCTATTATCTCCGAAATTACTATACACTATTGTAAAAGGCTTTACAATATCAATATGGTTAATTCAGCTATAACACAAAATCGGCGCGGAAATACTAATGCTGCACTGAGAGCAAAGTACATGGTATTTATGAAAGATGCCCACGGCAAAAGAGGCGATAGTAAAATCCCGTATAGTTTATTGGCACCGTAATCATAATATGGTTAACACAACTATAAGCGAAAAGTATATCTAAACATGCAACTTTGGTGGCGTGCTCGACTATCTATTATCCCCGAAATAACTACTAACTATTGTAAAAATATTAACTGAATTAACTATATCGATATTGTAAAGCCTTTCACAGTAGTTAATAGTTATTTCGGGGATACTAGATAATCAAACACACTACCAAAACGGCATGATTAGATAGACGCTTATAGTTGTGTTAACCATATTATGATTGCGGTGTCAATAAAGTATAGGGAATTTAACTATGCCCACTTTTACCATGGGCGTTTTTTTTACAAAAACTATGGACATTTTTCTCAGTGCAAGTTTGTATTATTTATATGGTTAACATTAACACTTGTTGAGTATATATTGTTACAAGATCTTACGAAAAGTGACTATACGAACAAAATTATGGTAATGTTATAGTGAAGACGTAAATCATTTGTGGAACGTGTCAATAAAGTAGAGATAGCGGTAGCACGCTATGATCGATATAGATATATTAGCGCATTAATTTATCAGTTTTTAAAATTCGATATTTCAGAAAACTATTGCGTTGCGCCAAAAATCCATTTAAGCAGTGACATATATTATCAAAAAGACGATCTGTGCAAAATTCCACCTATATCGGAGGTAACAGCTATTCGGAATTGCAGCTGGAATTACTTTTATCTGTTATGCCAAATCTGTGATCAAAATAACACAAGTACCCGGTAGCATAGTGGCAGCGTGGGTAGTGTAGATAGGTAGGTCGTTAGGTTCGAATCCATGTTCAAGCGAAATATTTTCTTCGATAGGAATCATTTCAGGAGGTCAGGGAATGACAAATTATGATAAACAATCACACAGGTAGTAGTCTTAATTGAGAATTTTTGAATTTATGAATTATTATATACACTTAGTAGACATACCATTCAATATGGTAAAAATCACTATTTTTTGATAGTGTAAGGTAATATCCATTTTATGAAAACGTACTATACTATATAGCATTGAACAATCAACGTATTCTTGTAAGATTGTTGGTTGCGGTTAACATAAGAGCATAGTTAACACAACTGCTAAAATATCATAAGCAGTACTATATTTTAGGCAGTAACCATGACTATAAAATATCGTTGTCCCCTCAGGGTAATATAAAATATGGCTAAAATATGGTTGAAGTTACCATATATTTCTCTCAGTGTGATTAATAATCTTTTTACAAATTTTGTTTGAGATAATATTTACGACCACAACCGTATACACCGTGAGGACTCCTTATTTTCGAAGACATTTTCAACCGTTAAATAAAATGTAAAAAAAATAAAAGTAAACGTTTAAAAATATATTTTCTGTTTTTCATGAATGCTTTGATTTGACTTAAAAAAATTTGACTGATTAGCGTAACCATCGAAAAGAAAATCGCCAAAAACAGCTATTTTTCGACCCGTTACCCTGTGATGATTCCTTAAAGATTGCGATTGTTTTGAAATAATGAATAGGAAACTTTATCAATAAAAACTCAAGGTGGCCTCAATACAGAGCGCCGAGATCCGAGTTCTCAAGACTTGAAAGTCTTAAGTAAAGAAGGTAATGTAAGAAAGGTAAAGAAACGGTTGAAATCGATATCAATCAATTCACAAAACAAATGATTTTTAAATAATCAATTTCTATAAATAAAAAATAGAAAAAATCTCAGAATTTCCCTATTACTTTATATCCAATGGTACCCAACTTGATGGTACAGAATACTTCACATTCGACTTGGCTGCTTGAACAAACCCGAACAAAACAAAAATGATTCATTTCGAAATAACGCAAATGAATCAAGAAAAAAAAAACAAAATAACGAAATAAGTGCTGGCAGTATCCGAGCACTGATATAAAAAGAAACCGGTAGAACATTAATTACCCTATACCCTCCTGAACAGACAATCTGACAAAGCCCCAATTGTCCCTCAAAACGTCGGGAACTTCTCTCCCGTTTGATCGCGCGTGATTGAAAAACTTTAATTTGACGTTTACGATTGATAGAGCGCGGTGGTAACAAAAGACCGGAACAAATGTGATCCCGTGATATTTGGCGATGTTCGCAATTACGATTCTTACTCTGTACACAGTTGTTCGTATACATCGGGTTAACCAGGAAAGATTTTGCTTCCACGTGCAATCAGTGTCAGTCGGTGGGTTTGCATGACCAAGCCAAGGCTTGAGACACACATAATACACGCAACGGAAAGCTGCACACACACGACGTGCGAGCTTGTGTATACGGACGAGGGAGTTTTTTTTCCACCGACCCTGCTACCTCACACGGGTTTATCAGTGTGCCAATGCACATAGGGATCCACCGGGCACTGTCAAGCGAGGCAAACCGCGCTTTCTAGTTCACCACGTGAATAAAACACACGAACCTCGTCGCTTCCACTCACAACGATCGATCCTCAAACATCTATTTTTGCAGCAGGGTATTCCGGTCTGAATTGTATCTGATAAAAGTACTCACGTATAATACAGTGGCACATTTAGCAACACAATTATTACATTTTAAAAGAATCTCATACTCTCGATACAGTTATGCGTGACCCAAATTTATCAAGCTTTGACACGTTGGTCGGTACTTTAAGGGGTAATATCTGTTTCAATTTTGGTGTGTACATTACAATGTTGTTGGGTTTGGATTTGTTGGAGTTTGTTGAGGTTTGTTGAGGTTTGTTGGGGTTTGTTTGGGTTTGTTGAGGTTTGTTGGGGTTTGTTAAGGTTTGTTGAAGTTTGTTTGGGTTTGTGTGGGTTTGTTAAGGTTTGTTCTGGTTTGTTGGGGTTTGTTGAGGTTTGTTTGGGTTTGTTGGGATTTGTTGATGTTTATTGAGGTTTGTTGGGGTTTGTTGAGGTTTGTTGAGGTTTTTTTGATTTTGTTGGGGTTTGTTGAGGTTTGTTGGGGTTTGTTGGGGTTCGTTGAGGTTTGTTGGGGTTTGTTGAGGTTTTTTGGGGTTTTTTGGGGTTTGTTGAGGTTTGTTGAGGTTTGTTGGGGTTTGTTGAGGTTTGTTGAGGTTTGTTGGGGTTTGTTATATCATGAGAGTTATATCATGGCGTAATTTTACGATGTTCTTCCCCAACTGCCAATGTTGGTTACGATATTTGCGCTGCAAGTATATTGATTGATTAATTTGAAATTATATCAGAAAAAAACGCTTATGTGTGAGATGGTTTCGACCCCGATACCTCTGAGTGATAAATCCATGATTTTGTCCACTGAGCCAGTTCTACTTAGTTAAGTTATGAATTTCGGATCGTCTGAACATACAAAGAGTTGCGTTTTAAGAAATAGGTGAATTAACAAATTTAAATAACATTATCGGATTGATTACTTCTTTTTTGCATTGAGAGCTATATTCGCATATAATTAAATAACCTCAAATTGTATTTATTCAATCATTGAATCTGGCTAACGACGAATTAATGAGCACAATGTTACTGCAATGAATACTATTTATTAGGTGTATGACTTAATTTTTACAGATTTTTTCTTCGAGCTTAAAATTATATTTAAAATAGAAATATTTTCGCGGTCTTTTGTGGTTTTGAAAGGATCGGACACAAGGTTTCAGAACACGGAACGACAAGTCTACGTGAGTTACTTAACCTCTCACATTTTATACGAATTCCAACAAGGAAAAAATACTTCTAAAGCACGGGAATCAATTTGTAGTCTTCTCAGTGCCGACGTTGTATCTTATGAAACGTTTAATTATTGGTACAAACGTTTTAGAAGTGGTGATTTCGATCTTAGTGACCAGCCGCGCCCTGGACAGCCTCGAAAGTTTGAAGATGCGGAATTGCAAGCTCTACTGGATGAAGACTCAACGCAAACGCAACAAAAGCTTGCAGCTCAGTTAGAAGTCACCCAAACAGTTATTTCCAAGCGTTTGCACCAAATGGAAAAAATTCAGAAACTTGGAAGGTGGGCCCCACATGTGTTGACCGAACACAACCTAGGCCAACGTATGAACACGAGCCTTTCACTGCTTGTCCGGCAAGAAAGAAAGGACTTCTTGTGGAAAATTGTGACGGGTAATGAAAAGTATATTTTTTAAGAGAATTCCAAACGTAAAAAGTCATGGGTAGATCCCGGATAACCCAGTACATCGACGCCGAAACAGAACATTCGCTTAAAGAAGGTTCTCCTGTGCATCTGGTGGGACATGAAGGGTGTGCTTTATTACGAACTCCTGGAAACTGGTCAAACGGTGACTGCGGAACGCTACAGCCGGCAATTGAACAAACTGAGCGAAAAATTTGTTCAGAAAAGGCTATTTACTGGGCAAGGAAGCAGGCAAGTCATACTGCTGCATGATAACGCTCGACCTCACGTTGTTCGCGCGACTCAGAAGACCCTCTTGAACTTGGGATGGGAAGTTCTCCCGCACGCGGCATATTCACCAGACTTGGCCCCATCCGACTTCCATTTTTTCCGGTCAATGCAGTACGCCTTAGTGGATAAACAGTTCAAAACGCTGAACGACGTGCGTAAATTCGTCGATGACTTTATCGCCTCGAAGCCTGCAAGTTTCTTTCGCGACGGCATTCGTATGTTACCTGAGAGACGGTGCAAGGTCATAGCAAACGATGGACAATATTTCCAAGATTAAGTTCGTTGTTCTCTATTTTTTATATTAAATAAAGGCCATAGCCGGGTTGGTTGCACATCATCTGGAGAAGAAATATTATACAGCGGCGGGATATTTTTTTAAAATCTAGTCACCGCCTAATTTTCTGTATCCAATCACTAGTATCCAATCACCATTCTGTATCCAATCACCATCGAGCTAGACGGCGATGAGTTATATTTTCCACTCAGGTAGCCGCAGTTGGCTAGTGCTGGCTAGGTCATCGCGTTGGCGATGAAACCCAAGTTGGCTAGCCAGCCATGAGTCATTCGCTAGATGATGGTACGTTTAGTCACATAACCTCATTTTGTTATTCGTAATCATGGTTGGCTAGTCCAGTACGCCCTAGTTACTAGGTGGCATTTTTATTGTAACGCAGCGAAATCTATAGTGAAAATCGATTGGGCAGTGAATAGACAAGGGCTGGATAACAAAATATTTAGAATATTACTACCTCATAGCGAGGCAGCCATTAGTCAGTTCGTATGAGCTCGATTGGGCGAGCCAGTTACTAGCAAGTAACTCAGACAGGCTAGTACAATTTCTACTCGGGGTTATTTGGTATATAAAGTATCAGATAGAAATGTGGCCAGCATGTAATTTCCATAAAGTGCTGCATAAATTAGAAGATTTTTAAAGTCGTAATTTCGTTTTAAAGTTTCGGTAACTTGGCTTGAAATATCACTAGTATACTGGCATGTATTTTTACTTAATTTTAAATGAAAATCAGTTAACTGTTGGATATTCGGGTTCGTGAAAGGAATATCTTGAAAATACTGGGGCAGAGCATTCTCCCAGGCGCGTCATACATTTCGATCAAACACCGTGATATACTGTTCTTCTTCTTACAGAGTGAAAAGCGTTTGTCTTCTTTTTAATATTAGTTGTTGGAACACCAGAAATCCCCAGAAGAGCTGCTATCTCTAGCCCACAAATAGTGGCATCTGAACATTCGAAGTAGGGAAGAAAGTTATAAAATTTACCGATATCGTGCAAACGTCGAGAGCGATTTTCGTCAAATTTCTCAAGTTCTTCGATTGTTACATAGCCGTGATATGTATGTAGGTATATATATATATATATATATATATATATATATATATATATACTTACAAATTCTTCTTGAGCAACGTCTTGACTAAAGTAGCAATTTTCAAAAAGTTGTCCAAGATTCAGCTAAACGGGTATCAAGTGTCCACCCGAAGGTTACCTCGAAGTTAAGAACCATCCAAAAAGTTAACTGTTGGACACATGATAACTTATAGGTAATTTCCAAGTGGACATTTGATGCCCAATTAGACAACTTCTGGATAATTGTCTGGAAATTTTTAGCTGGGGAGCCAAGCCGTTTTGCCGATTTTTTTTTAAATTTGGAATAGCTTTCAAATGAGAAACAATAGAATTTCAAATATCTGATCCAATGAGAGCCGAAATTCGCCATGATGAAAGTATTCGTCATCACGGGCGTAAAACCAAGTTGGCAAACCCACACACCCACACGCATGAAAATAATTGACTATCGAATCGTCGTCGATCGCGGTGGAGTAGCTGCGCGAAACGTTTCACATGTCAGGTGACTTTTTTTGTCGCTTTTTTGTTGTTTTCGCATGCTAGGTATATGCTGGTATCATCGGATTCGAAGTTAGTGTTTTTGTCAATTTCGAAATACCTGAAAGAAAACTCAACAAATTATTTTGTCGATTTGTCTATTTCAACAATAAGAGTTTTCATATGTAGAAAGAGAAGTTAAAAAAGCGTCTACTGCACTTAACTTAGGCAGAACAGGAATCCAATAACTCGGATCATCTTCTAAAATATATCGAATTAGAATATATGAATATTTAACGGCTGGTCGGTTCAATACTGAAGTCAGAATTATTCCTATTTTTGCATGTGTGCAAACATTTTTCGGTCCTCAGATGAAATCGATATTCTGCAGAATTCCTAACACATGTAGATGTCTAAAACTCAATCTGATTTTTTTTGTCATGACACTGACAGAAAAATTCTTTTGATATGAACTAGATGCCTCCATTTGATTTTGTTTAAATTGAATTAACTAGATTTTTAGTGAAATCAAATTTTTATTATTGCATTCCCTTATTAAAATTTTTTTCTTTTAAATATATTTATTTATTCCTAATAAATCTGTAATTTGGTTTCATCTGGTAGTATAAGACAACGAGACAAAGGTAAAAATGGTACACGATTCAGTCTCTCAAAAATCTCATGGCTGTTTTCATTAGAAGACTGTTGTAACATTCTGCAGTTAAGGAAAATGGTTAGTCTTAAATAGTCTTCAATAGAAATAATTTCTGAAGGGGGTAAATGGGGTGTAAAACTAAAAAAGGATATTTCGAAAATCAACTCTTAAGGGGTGAAATCAGGTGTAAAAGTTTGTATGGAAAACTTTCCTTGCATGTATCAATTTGAAACTCGGTATAAATATTCTTCAAAACAAATAATAAAATCCATATTTTACGATTTTTTAAAACCCCTGATGCGTGATGCTACTTCTAATGAAGTTGCTATGGGCCAAATTCTACGCGGGCGAAGCCGCGGGCGGAAGGTAGTTTCTTATAAAAGCAACATTACATCCTCTAGAATAATTTTAAAGAAGTTTATTTTAACAAAAATATATTTATTACGAGAGAATATTTTTTTCTATTTAAGCTTATTTCCAAAAGAAAAATTGTTTGAGAAATAAGAAAATGAATGACCAACACTGGTAGATGTGCAGTCGGGGTTCAGCTCCGGTTGTACTGCGAGTTAAGCAGCATTGTGTATGGCCAATATTCAGAGCGGTGACTGCTTAGCCGTGCACCGACTAGCGTATCAACCAGTGACCGAAAGACCAATACTTCTGATACTTTGGTGTAGATACTTGAGTAAAAGTCGGTCCACCGGAGAACCAGAAAAATATGGGGCCGTCTATACCAATACGGGTTTTTCACAGTATCTCCGTGCCCTCGGCAAATGCGCTATAGTGTAGCTTAAGGCGAGCAACCACTTTAGGAGACGGAAAATTAGATGATTTTTTTTTATTTTTTTATTCTGAAAAAAACGGAAATTTCCGCAACTCTGACAACAATTTATTCATATTTCCATATATCTCTGGTAATTTTTTCAAGTTATTTCATGCATTAATTAAGGTGTAATCCGCTGTGTCTCTTGGCATGTCCTCATCGTAGTTGTCGATTTGCGGGAATTGTGCAGCTCGCAATTCGCATCTGAAATAGTCCAACAAATTTTTATACATTCTTGAGATGTTTTTTTAAGAACATGAACCTAAATTTTGAAAAAAAATCGAGAATTCAATGTTGGAACGTGTTTGAAAAAAAAATGATCGATTTTTAGCATTTTTTTCCCGGCATTTTGCAATAATAAATATGTTTTAAACAATCTAATCTTTCCAACTTTAGGTTCATATTTTAATAAATTATATTATGTAAACGTGTTCCAAATTTGAAGATGATCCATCAATTAGTTTTTGAGTTATGATTCCCGCAAATTGAAAAAAATGTTGTTTCGAGAAAAACACGTTTAAATTTTCACAAACGAAAAATTTAAAATTTAATCAAATGATAAAGTGTCTTACCGATTAATCAGCGATTCCAGCACCATACAGCAGTCCTTTCTGCAACTCATTTGAAGCTTGCTTTTCCTCTTTACGAGCTTTTCGAGCTTCTTTTGTCTCTGATAAACTTTTTCTATTTTTCCGGGCCACGCGCATCTGATCCATTTGCTCGGCATATCCGTAGCTCTGCCTGCCAACTACGATTTGTAGTTCATTCATAACTATGAGTAGAGCTGAATTTCCTTCATTGAATAAAATAGCAGCAAGAAATGCCGCTACCTCGATTATTTTGTACCCAGAATGAAGATGTTTTGGAGCTAATCGCCAAACGGTCGAGCTTGGGTTTGTTTGGGTTATAATAAACCCAAATAAACTACCTAACTGAGCGCTCGTGGATATCTGAACGCGTTTGGGAGTCGATCGGAGAGTCTTTATCATTTATATACATACCGTTAGAAGGAATCCGAATATCCTTTTGAAATTTTTCAGGGTGTATTCTTAAGATAATTTGCTAACGATTTATCAAATTAAACAAATGGATTTTTTGAAGCATCTAAAGAGGTTGCCCTCCTTAAAGGTTGATTCACACTATACGGCAGGGACCGACACGTAACGGCAACGGCACGTACCGGTACCGGTACGACAAAACTTTGTAGCATAGGTTTCAGTGGGACTGTACATACTAACTGGCAGCGACCTGCACGTTTCGGCTACTTCGTGGAACGGCTCTGGCCGAAATTTTCGCAAGGAATGTTTTGACGGTCCGTTACGGTAAGTGTCAGTATTTGTCTGCTAGTCTGAATTAGAGAACGGTAGAAGATGGAACGAGCCCATAAAAAAGGGATCAGGAAAAATTAATTGAAAGCGTGAAATCGTGGGAAGCATTGTATGTAATGAGCCACAATTTTAATAAATCATAAAATGTAGACTGACATTCGAAAATATTGGAAAAACTTGTCGTCAAATTTTTATAATTAAAGTCCAATGTTCTCCCTCTGATTTTTTTTCTTTAATATTGGGTGTACGCATATTCGTTTACGTTTTTTCGATTTTTTGGTTTCGTCTTCGTCTAGAAGTAAGGCTATGAGAGGCGGTTCATCGTCGCTCCACAAAGGATTCGTTGCGACCGCTGAATGTTAACTGACGGATGCCTGCCTGTGCAATCTGAACATGCGCGTGAAATTGTCATGTTGGTGTCGGTACGTACCGTTGCCGTTACGTGACGGTCCGTGCCGTATAGTGTGAATCAACCTTAACACGACTGTGGACGAAACGGAAGTTAGGTTAGATTAGCGAAGCGCGGGTAAGGAGTACTAAGAAAGGGTTCAATTGGGAATACGAACATGTAAAAATCCACAAGGGTATACGTTGGAACAAAGGAATATTGAATTAATAATGATGATTGAATAAAACTAATATGACCTGCTCCAGAATGATAAAAATTAGAAACAAAAAAAACTGGATTGATTTGAAAACCAAAAAAAGTCGTCCAAACGAGACTCCATCCAGCGACCCCGCAGTCCGGCTCCGGCTAATCGTATGCTAACGGCTGTAACGAATCTGTATAAAAGTTGTTTACGCAAACTTCTTCCACCGTTTTCTCGAAAACGGTTGAGCTTCGCAACTGACTGCTTGCACAATGTATGGTCCAAATGGCTGTGTGAAGTTTGAAGAAAATTTGTGTCCTGACCATATGGCCCTCCCTTTGTTAATATATATTCAGGATCCTTTGTAGATTGGCCTCCGCGAATCCAAGAGTAGACACCAAAAGGCATATTACTTCAAACAAAATTGATTTTATAAAAAAAAAATTAATTGAATTTGAATTTTCGGCTTATCATGTGAAAAATAAAATAAGGATGCTTCTTTAAGTTTTCTCTCTTCGTGTGCAAAATTTTAAAGCTGATATCAACGAGTTGGCAATATAACTTTTCGATTTTGTTTTAGGCCTATCGAAAATGTCTAAAATCCTATTTTCGTACCAAACGAAACCATCATTCTTGGCATGCCAACGAAGAGAAAACAACAGGAAACGTCACGCAAAATATCGAACGTTTCACGCGCCGCGAATTCAGCCGCGATCGATGATGATTGGATCTTCAATTTTATCTATGCGCGTGTGTGTGTTTGCCAGATTGGTTCTACACGTGTGAGGCATCTCATTGATCCAGAAATCTGAAATTCTGTTGCTTCTCAATTAAAAAGTATTTTAAAACTAAAAAAATCGACTACGATGTTTTGCTCAGAACGTCACCCTGCGCCCGAAAATCCCGGGTGGTGCATCTATTCTGAATCACCTTGTACGCATATATTAATATATATATTTTGGGTCTATGCATAATGCCGTAGCGAATTTCCGACAGATATCGTTCGCAGTTGTTTCTCCGCTGGCACATGCGTCAACCATATGAAGTGTTATATATTAAGTGAAAGCTGAAACTTGTGCTGACATTTAAGAAAAGTACCCAGCGAGATCTGTGACGTATAAAAAGTTTAATTATATAATATTTTGAAAATAGAAGAAAAATACATGTATTTTTTATGCATTCGCTTTTTTATTTCCGAAAAGACAAAAACGCGTCGCAAATTCACAAAAAAAATATGCGCCGTGTCCGGGAAGAATGCCGTAAGCGAAAGTGTGTGTGGGAAGTGGTTTGCGAAAATTCGTTATGAAGATTTCAATCTCCAAGATGCTCCTGGCTCCGGTCGGCCAGTCACTACTGATGACGATAAAATCAAGGCCTTAATCGACTCCGGCCGGCATTTGACGACTACAGAGATCGAACATAACCTCAATATTGACCAAACAACTGTTTCGAGACATTTACGGAAGTTTGGGATGGTAAACAAGCTTGACGTTTCGGTGCCGCACGAATTGAGCAAAAAGAATTGAATGGATCAAATTTCAGCTTGCGAATTGCTGCTCAAACGCCATTAAAACGAACCATTTTTAAAAAGAATGATTACTGGCGATGAAAAGTAGATTATCTACAAGAATGTCAGTCGAAAGAAATCATGGTCAAAGCTTGGAGAGACTTCTCAGACGGTCACAAACGTTGAATTACACTCGAAGAAGGTCATGCTCTATTTATTGTGGGATTGTAAAGGAATCGTTTATTATGAGCTGCTGCCACCCAACAAAACGATTCATTCGACCAAGTACTGCTCACAACTGGCCAAATTAAAGCGACCATCAATCAGAAGCGGCCCGAGTTGGCGAACAGAAAGGGTATAGAGTTCCACCAGGACAACGCTATATCACACGTTTCTTTGATGACCCGGTAAAAGTTATTGCGGCTTGGGTAGGATGTTTTTATGCACCCACCCGTGCAGAAATTTCTTAGGGATACCCAAGTTCCGATCAGATCCCGATCGGGATAATTTTTTTTCAGATCCTTGAATAAATGATTTCATAAAACGTCCAGCGTCTCCAGCTGATCCGGGTCGGTATCTTCTGGTGATTTTTACATTCATCCATGGGATCTGATTCGATATCGAACTAGATCTTGTTCTAGAAGTTCAGGATTCTAGCCTAGATCTTATGCAAAGTTTCTATTTGGATTCTGGTGAAAGTCCTTAATAGTTCTGGATTAGGACCCTGGCTAGAATCTGATTTGCGAGCGCTACATTTCGCTCCCGGATCCGATTCGATGTCCCACTCGATCCCAATTGAGAAACCAGGATCCTAGTCCGAACCGGACTGTATCCATGACAATAAATTCTGCAGTTGGAATAATAAAACCTTCAGTTCCCCGGACGTCCTCAAAAGCTACTCGGATGACTTCTTTGCCCAAAGATCTCAGGACTTCTATAAAAGATGGATAATGAAGCTCGCGGAGAGATGACAGAAAGTCATTGCACAGAATGAAACATATTTAGAAATGTGCACGGTTTTCGCTAAGGAATTATGCATGAACCCAATATATATAAGCGGATTGTGACAGAGTTGGTTAAGCCCTGGACTGTCGTTCTGAAGGTCTCGGGTTTGACCGTAGCCAACATCAATGTGTTTTTTTATTTTACTCCAAGCTTGATAGTTCGGATCACAGCTTAAACAATTTAAGGACCTTCTTGTATATAGATACTGCATCTATGTTGAAGAAACCATGAAAACAACAGAAACTACGAGTTCCGAAAATGATCGGAAAAAGTGGATGTCCAGTGCATAAGTGTCAGTGCGTAAGCCTAACAGGGCAAGACAAGTGCCCGTACAGCATAACCAATATGTATATATGTCGTATTAAATTAGTACATTATTGGCTTATACCGTAACAGCGTCGAATGTCATGCATACATAAGCATCGTTCTTACGGCGCAATACATTATTTTACCTTCTCCTTTCTTTTCGTTGTTACTTTCGTTGATTTTCTTCGTAATATTATTATTGTTGTTGTTATTATTAATATTGTTAATATTACCTTCCAAGATCCAATAGACTATCCAATATATTGACAGCTCTCGGGTGAGTCGACGTTCCCGTTGAGTCCCTCAAACCTGAATTTCCCGGATGTATGAGCAGGGCCAGACTCACACCGAGTATCGCATTTAGCAATGAAGTCAGGATAAAATACAGTAGTGTACGCACAGCTATTTTACCATTCATCCGAGCGTTCAAACTCGCCGAACCTGAATAACACGAACGAAGAAATAACGTCAGTATTATAAAACGTGATGTTTTGGCACATTCTTTGCCAAAACAAGTTTCCAAACCGTAAGTTGGTAAATAAAAGAAATGCCATCCAGTATGATGGATTGAAATTGATATAAATCGGTCAGGTGATCTCAAACTGATTATCGGAATTTTTCAAAATTTCGGTCTTATTGATTCACTCGTAGCAGATTTCTTCTGAAGCGCCCTGATCGCAACTTGAAATTGCAAAAATACGATTTTTTATTGCATAGTTTTATAGCCTAGTTTCTTAACTTTATTTTACAACGACGATTTTGTAAAAATTTTTTAAAAACTGACCGATTTATGACGATTTTTTACACAAAGGTTGTTTTGGTGGAAATTGAAACATTGCCTATGTAGAAAATTCACACATATATACATATATATATATATATATATATATATATATATTCATTTTTTGTATAAACAAATTTCACAGACTTTTTTTTTTTATTCTGAAATTATAACTTTCAATTAAGCTTATTACTAATAACGTTTATTCGTAATGAACATTACGTTCAATAGACAGTTTTCCTAACATTAGTTAGATAGTTTTATAGCATAGGGCCTTAACTTTATTTTGCAACGATGAATTTGCAAAAATTTTTAAAAATTGTCCGAGTTATGACGATTTTCTTCAAGGTTCGGATCGCCCACTGCGGTACGGCGAACCGCCCCTTTGCGATTCACCTTTTTTATTTTGCGTTTTTTCGACACGATGTTGTACGAAATTGTGTAAGTCGTATCCCAAAATCTGTTCGTCCGGTTCGATTCAAATTCGGACAGAGCATTGTTTATAAGATTTTCTATCGTATAGTCAGACGCTTTTTAAAATATGTTTACCCATTCGTGAATAACAAACGGTTAAAGCTTTGTCCTGTTGCAAATTGAACTTCTTTTTTACAGTTTGCGATTTTCGTCATTTCAAAAATTTCACGAAAATATCCAGTCATACGAAAGTTTAATTATCATACGAAAAGTGCTTTTTTTATTTAATATTTTGGTTCATCCTAGTTACGATAACCACCCACACCCATTGACTATGCAACAGCGAGACTTTGTTCAAATAATCATTTCTTGGTTTATTAATAAACCTAAAAACATTTATTAAAAATAAATTTAATAAAAAATTAATAAAAAACAGCTCAGACTTGGCAAAAGTGTGTATTAATTGCATATAATACCCGACCTTATCATCTCAATACTCGCATCAGTAAAAAATATTGGAAATCGATCTGTTTTTTGGGCCATAAGCGTATGCAGACCCGTTAATGTTTTTGCAATAAGACTAAATATTTATTATTAATCAATGTAATGTAATACCAAGAATCATTAATATTTATGTAATGAAGCTCTATATTATAAAACTATTCGCGTCTAAAATATTTTAACTATTATAGTTGACAATTGTTAGCGAAAAAATGGACTGTTTCATCATAAATTGTTTAACATAGAAAATATTTAAAAGGAATACAATCTTATATAAAAATGATTATCAATAAAGTGCAAACTCACCCGATATCAGGCTCGCAATAACCAACGGTAGGATCATCAACTTGAGCAACCTCATGAAAAGTTCGCCTGGATAACTGATGAGCATAACCGCATCATCGCCAAGTGCCAAGGGACGCAGGCCAAATCCTGGTACATGAAAGAATACGAAAAAACAAGCGTGAAACGCGAATTTACGCAATGAATAAATCCGTAGGGAAACTATACAAGGAGTTGCTGGATTTTTTTTTGGCTCGCGGAGCAAAAGGAAAAGAATTATAGCGGTAATTAAGAACAAACCCTGCTACTTTTATTGTTGGGATGCGACCAAAATTTTCGGTCCTAAAATACGTTTGTGTTATTTTAAAAGAGGAATCTGCTGATAAAAAAATTAGTCGTTAAAAAAACGATTTTTCATTGTATTTTATTAATGAAAACTTCAACTACATTTGTATTGTACCAGTAAGAATTTAGTTGTCGTATACAAATAATAAACAGAATAAACAAAAATTCTCTGTTTTTAAAGGGCCAAAAAACACCGCACTATTTTCAAAAAGTGGCAAGTAGCGGCTTCCAAAGTGGAGTTAAAACCATCGCAGCACGTTTACGAAAAATATTTTGAAAAAATTAATGCTCTAAAGAGTGGATAAAACGCGATAATAAGGAAAGGATTATTGCTCAAGTAAGTTTACTTTTTTTAAATGCTTTCGGCAAACCCTCTTCACCTCTGTTGGATATTCTATTTTGTTTGATATTTAGTCACTGTCTTGCTGTGTGTAAGACAGAGACATATGGTATTGCTGTCTCCGTCGCACACGACATCCCTCTTCCTATGCGCACCATGCGGCCGAAAGTTGAAGCAAAAATTGGACGCTAAGCGCACCTTGCTCCGCTACCATCGTTTCAAGACCTGTATGTAAGACCGTCGTCTATGCATAATTTTATTTCCGAAAAGGCAAAACACGTCGCAAACAAGATGTGCACCGTGTACGGAGAGAATGCCGTAAGCGAAAGTGTGTGTCGGAAGTGGTTTGCGAAATTTCGTTGTGGCAATTTTGATCTCCAAGATGCACCTGGCTCCAGCCGGCCAGTCGCTACTTATGTCAATAAAATCAAGGCGTCAATCGACTCCGACTTTAATCGTACATAACCTCAACGTTGACCATTCAACTGTTTCGAGACATTTACAGAAGGTTGGGATGGTAATCGAGCTTGATGGTGCCGCACGAACTGAGCTAAAAGAATTAAGGGGGTTCACCACCGGGAAATTTTCGAATAATCGATTTTTTTATTTTAATTTTTTTCTCATAGTTTGAACTTCAAAGAAAATTTTGAGCTGAATGCGAAGTCTGTAACTACAATATCAACAAAGATATTAATTCTTTTCTACCGCACTGTGCAACGCTCCCTTAGATAGATTCACCCCTCGCTTCTATGAAACTAGTACCCGAGCATAGATTTCTTCTTGGAAGGTCCGATTCCACTGTCAATTTGAGGTTTAGGAGGATATAATCAAAACTGTCATCAAAGCATAAACGCTATGATATGTAAAATTGCACCGATAATAAGTTTCAGTGGTATGAAATTAGTTGAAATAGCTACTTACATCGCTACATACAGGGTGTCACAAAAGTAACGGGACGGCTGAATATTTCCGCAGGTAAGACAATTTCCCAAAATGTTAAGATCGTACTTGGAGTAACTTTTCCCAAGGAATTCAATGGTGACCTTTATTTTGACCTTGGCGATATCCTTCAAGGTTATTTCAAGGTCAACTTTTGTTTTTCAAATAGGAACCCCCTTTTTTGACATCGGCAATCGATAGAGCGGGAAACTTTACGTACAGATATGTACTTAAGTCACCGGCCCCCTTTGACCTTGAAGGTCACTGCAGGGTTAATTAAACTTAAACACAGTATGGATACCTCGGACAAGAATAGAAGCTTCTTAAATTCTATCGTTAAGACCAAAGTTATCAATTTTAACAAGGCGCATCTAGTGGTGACCTCGATCGTGACCTTGACCATGACCTTCAAGTTGATTTCAAGGTCAACTTTTTTTTTTTAATGAAAACTCCCTTTTTGACATCCGCAATCGATGGAACGAGAAATTCGACGTACAGATATGTACTCAAGTCATCGGTCGAATTTGACCTTGAAGGTCACTGTAGGGTTAATTAAGAAGTTTTTATTCTTGTCCGAGGTATCCATACTGTGTTTAAGTTTAATTAACCCTGCAGTGACCTTCAAGGTCAAAGGGAACCGGTGACTTAAGTACATATCTGTACGTAAAATTTCCCGCTCTATCGATTGCCGATGTCAAAAAAGGGGGTTCCCATTTGAAAAACAAAAGTTGACCTTGAAATAACCTTGAAGGACATCGCCAAGGTCAAAATGAAGGTCACCATTAAATTCCTTGGGAAAAGTTACTTCAAGAATGACCTTAACATTTTGGGAAATTGTCTTACCTGCGGAAATATTCAGCCGTCCAGTTACTTTTGTGACACCTTGTATATTTATAATGATGGCTATAGTAATATGTTATTAATATTACATATATTGAACATAACCATCGGAAATAATTGTTAGGACGTGTGTAATGCCGAAGACGAGCACCGTATATCACTTGCTGAAAAACGCGCGTAGGAAACTATGAAAGAGGCTAGAACAGCTCGAATAAGGTCAAAATTACCTCTCGAGGACTAGCAACTTGCTGAGGAAGGACCCCAATTTGAAGCAGGAATTACCGTTTGACTATACAACAAGGTATGTCACAAATTTTCAATGTTTTTTACTGTTGAAGTTGCGTCAAAATTTTAAAAGCGTTTTTATCGACATTTTTCAGATTTACGGGTAAGATAACTCAACAACAGTTATTCCGATTGATTTGAAATTTGTACCACACATTTGTAACATAATTATCTCAATCCTCACGTACGATTTTTATTTCTAATGTTAACCGTTTTTGTTTAATCAATGTTTTTAAGTAGAAATGTTATGTGAAAAACAAACATAAATTTTTGCGTAATACCAAAAATTCATTTTTTCTTTTTTCCAGAAAATCCTATGTAGCCCCGTGTATTTAACCTAACTCAACAAAATATTTTAATTCTCTTATGTTTCAGATGAACCGTGAGGCCATTAGGATTCCCGCAGATTGAAGGTGGAAAAAAAACTTGACGCGCGCGGAGGCGTGTATCTCCGTCAATTATCAATATTTTTAGATTTAAAAAGTACATATAAGAAGCTGAAAACATGTAGTAAGAGTGTGTAAAGATAGAAATAAAAAATATGCATTAGTTTAGCTACAAAATATTCATGAATGCCGAGTCTTATTCTAGCCTCTCAGGGTGGTGTAATCCCTTAATTGGACCAAATTTCCGTTTGCGATGTCATGTTCAAACGCCATCAAAACGAACCATTTTTAAAACAAATGATTACTGGCGATGAAAAGTAGATTGTCTACAACAATGTCAGTTGAAAAAGACCATAGTCGAAGCTTGGGGAGACTGCTCAGATGGTCGCAAAGGCTTAATTACACTCGAAGAAGGTCATGCTCTGTTTCTTGTGGGATTGTGAAGGATTCGTCTAGTATGAGCTGCAGTCACCCAACAAAATGATTCATTCCCTGAACGTCCTCAAGAACCACTCGGACGACTTCTTTGTACGAAGATCTCAGGATTTCTATAAGAAAGGGATAATGAAGATCGCGGAGAGATGGCAGAAAGTCATTGAACAGACTGGAACATATTTAGTTGATTATAATCGCTTTTTTTGGTAAATATTTTGCGTTTGAAATTTACTCGATTTTCCCTACGGAATTGTGCATAGACCCAATATATACATGCGATATGTCAAGTGCACATAAAAATCGATATGAAATATTCATGTAGGCTATTCTAGGAAGTACTCGGTATGATTATCAAAGAAATATTGGTTACGTGAACATTGTGAGAAGATTTTCGATCACACCAGAGTGTCGAGATATATCGCTTAGAAAATTAGATGAGCACGATAAACGCGAAGTGAAACCCTTCGAAGTGATTGACACTTTTTTAACGTGTGCGAGCGTGTGTATGTGTGTGTGCTATGACATTTTTTCGCTAGTAACCCGAGCTTTTTACATAACGGATTCTTCAGCTCGAAGTGGGTCAGTACTGATGAATGGATGAAATATGTTTGCTGCTCTGTGGCGTTCTCTCTCTCTCTCTCTCTCTCTCTCTCTCTCTCTCTCTCTCTCTCTCTCTCCTTTTTTTCTCTTTCCTCTGTCTCGTTCTCCCCGTTTCTGGCTTACTTTCTTTTGATACTCTTATCCCTAGGAGATTTTAAGCTCCGGAATTGAGACTTCGAAGCACCAAAATTTTTTTCCTCGACGAAAGCAAATCGTGAAAGAAAAACGTAAGCGTTTTTGTACCTACACGTCATTCTTGATGGGGAAAAAACGAGAGCGATAGGTCTGACAAGTTTTTTTTTTTCCTCGTTTTTACAATATGTATAATGACACAAGCGATGATTAGACGAAGCCCTTCGATATACACACGAACGATATTTCGCGTCACCCTACTCTAGTACCGTGTGACCTTCTCAAGTGTTTTTTATTTCCTTTTTTGCTCTTGGCCCGCGAAACCGGGCTCATGGGTTTTTTTTCTTCGCGTGCTCAAACAGGCGTAAATGATAAATGCGCGAGGTGTGGGCTTATTCGATGGAGAAAAAGTTGACGGGAATTTTAGTGACTATACCGGTAAGAATACGACAAAAAATATATATACTTTACTAAAATACACTACGCGCAACAATTAAAGGATCAAGAAAAAGATCCAACATTTTTGGGTCATATTCAAGAAGCTGTATCTCCGCGAAAAATCATCGCAGAGCAAAAATGAAAAAAGCAAATTAAAGCTACAACATTATAGTTTTTAGATCCTGAGGTTCAACATTTTTATTATGAGAGGTTTTTTGGTAATCATAAGAAAACCAACGAAAGAAAAAATTTCCAAATTTTTGCCTGACTTTCAAAAGGTTCACGGACGTAAATTAAAAAATTTCAGTCTTTTCACATAAATTTTCGTTTAGTTCGATTCTTCCTCTTTAATTTGAGTGGTCTACGAGCTCTGTGCGATGATTTTTCGATGAGTTATCGCCGTTCAAAGCAAAAAAGTCATTTTTGACTTTAGTAATCAATTACTCGGGAACTAATGATCGTACAGAAAATTTAAGAAGAGTTTTGAAAACTTTAAAGTATCCTCTACGAGGCCTATTGATTGATGTTCAATAAAAAAAAATTGCTGCAAGAATGGTAATTGAAAAAAATATACAAAATGATGTATTTAGGGATTTTTGCTTAACTTGCCATAACTCTGAAAATAACGCATAGACTAAGGATCATTTTGGTTTTTTTTTAACTTCAGAGTATCCTTGATAACCCCACAAAAGACCAAACGCCTGCGATTTTTCTTTCATTGTGTTCTGCAACGCCATAATTTACGTTTTTGTTAAAAATCAATTAAAGGATCGTTTGTCCTTGTTTTTGTTGATTTTTTAAAGTTTAAACTTTTTTTTCATTAGTTGTTGCATATGTTTAGCGATAAAAAGGGTCAATAATTGGAAGAAAAAAAATTAATTTTTTTGAAAAAAAGAAAATGTGAATAAATTGCTTTTTATTCAAAATGCTCCATTATTGACAGAAAAGATTTATTCAATTGATCCTGACGGCATTATTTGCTTTATTTCTGAATTCAAAAATTAATTAACCAAATCATATACTCCAAGCCTATCGCGGTATTTTCTTTTCAAAACCGTGACTGTACATTGACTTAAAAAAAAATGTTATCGCCGAATAAACCGCATCCAAGCAAACACAAAACTTTTAAAACTACTCTAACAAGGGACTTTTTTTTATAAATCTGAAAAAAAAGTTCACACACTCACACACAAACAGAAAAGTTTTCATAGAGTTTCTGGAGAATGTTTTTTCCAATTATTGACTAAAATTAAAAAAAAACCAAAATGATCCTTAGTCTATTCGGTATTTGCAGAGTTATGGCAAGTTAAGCAAAGATCCCTAAATACGTAATTTTGTACATTTTTTTCAATTACCATTCTTGCAATGAAAAACAATTTTTTATCGTACATCAATAAACAGGCCTTACGGTACGATCATTAGTTCCCGAGTAATTGATTACCAAAGTCAAAAATGACTTTTTTTCTTTGAACGGCGATAACTCAGCGAAAAATCATCGTACAGAGCTCGCGGACCACTCAAATTAAAGAGGAAGAATCAAACTATACGAAAATTTAGGTGGAAAGACTGAAAAAAATTTATTAACATCCGTGGACCATTTGAAAATCAGGCAAAAATTTGGAAACTTTTTCTTTCGTTGGTTTTTTTTATTATTACTAAAAAAACCGCTCATGATAAAAATGTTGGACCTCAGGGTCTAAAAACTAGAATGTTGTAGCTTCAATTTCCTTTTTTTATTTTTGCTCTCCGATGATTTTTCGCGGAGATAGAGCTTCTTGAAAATGGCCCAAAAATGTTGGATATTTTTTCGTCATCCTTTAAGTGTTGCGCGTACTGTATGTAGTCAAAATATAGAAGTAAAATATACAATGTTGAAAAAAGTCTGTCTGGTTTGGCTAAAATGTATTCAGGTCTTTTTGTTTATTTATCTAACGGCCTATTAGGACTCTATGCGTTTGAATTTGTTTTTTAATAGTACCAAGTTTCCCTTGATATAGTCCCTTTACAATGTTCAAAAAATCGATTTTTTCACATATTTCGAAAGTATAACATATTGAGAGTATACCGGAAAATCGAAAAATCGAAGTATAAAATATTTACGAAGTTATAGCACATACAAGGGGACCTTACAGGCTGTCACTCACGGATTTTGATAAGTCTCAGATATGTTGTAGAGGGACCTACCCTGAGTACCTGAGTAAAGGGATTTTATACAACGCTCTTTAGTTTTCGAGAAAAAACGTTCGAAAATTAAGCTCCTAGCTATCATACCGGTACGGTTGCACCTTTGTCGAACCAGCGGGCGTGGCCCAGTGGGCAAGGTTCCCGGCTCTGACGCTCGAGGTCCAGCGTTCGAGTCCCGTGATGGCGTTTTTTTTTTTTACAAAATATAAATAAATTCGATGGATGATGCAAAACCGTCTAATTATTTATTATTATTTTATTTATTTATTTATTTAAAAAAAAATTTTATTCATTTTTTAAATTTTTTACTTTCCATTTTTTTTAAATTATTTATTATTATTTTATTTTTCACGCGGAAAAAAAGAGAGGAAGAAATTATAACATCTTTCACAAGAAACTGCAGTTTATTATTTTTCATTACAATATACAGGTTTTTCTTACTCGCTATCACTGTGGTCGCTTATTACATCAGAACAATATTGCGGGTGGTATTTTGTCGTAAAAGCAAGCAAAACACAAGACCAAAGAGCAACGCGCACATGGTATGAAAGCTATGGCCTTGCAGGCGCAAAATAAAATAATAATAAATAATTTTAAAAAAAATGGAAAGTAAAAAATTTAAAAAATAAATAAAAAATTTGTTTAAATAAATAAATAAATAATTAGACGGTTTTGCAGCATCCATAGAATTTATTTATATTTTGTGAAAAAAAAAACGCCATCACGGGACTCGAACCCTGGACCTCGAGCATCAGAGCCGGGAACCTTGCCCACTGGGCCACGCCCGCTGATTCGACAAAGGTGCAACCGTACCGGTATGATAGCTACGAGCTAAACTTTCGAACGTTTTTTCTCGAAAATTAAAGAGCGTTGTATAAAATCCCTTTACTCAGGTACTCAGGGTAGGTCCCTCTACAACATATCTGAGACTTATCAAAATCCGTCAGTGACAGCCTGTAAGGTCCCCTTGATAGTTGTATAGCATAGTCGTATCAACACATTATCGTATTGAAACTTTAAACGCGATTATCATGAAACTGCATTTTCAAAAACTGCTCATGTTATAGTTCAAAAAGTTATTGATCGATTTGGCTGAAATTTTGGGAGGTTTCACACTATAACATTATCGGAAGGATATACCTAAAGTTTCATGGTTATCGAGCAAATAAATTACTTTTTTGGGGTACAAATTCTCGAGAAAATGTTCACAAATATGAAAATTTCATTGAAAAGGCTACTTAATTGTTAATTTTATACTTTTTTATATTTTATAGGTATATCCTTCCCCTATACATGTCAATAATCGCAAAATATTTTCGATTTCTGTTTCAGATCAATAGAAAAAATCAGTCAAATAGAGCACTTTTCGATATCACGCAAAAGGCTCCTAAAGGAATACCTTATAACGCCGCCATTGTTTTGATAAAAACGAAAAAAAAAATGTACACTTGAAAGTTGTAATAAGATAATGTCAACATTTAAAAATGATGCGGTTATTTTATAACCTCTAAAAAACTTCATGAAAAATGACTCATTTTCGGGCGTCTAAAGGGTTTTCTCCCCTTAAATGAAAGTATATACGATTAAAATATCTTCTAGTTTTAAATTTATTGAGGAAATATTTTCACCTAAAAAAACATATATTTGCATGCAGTGCATAAATAAGTATTATGCACAATTGTGGATAAAAGTACAAAAATGTGAATAATTAATAAACGGTGTCGACGGATCATTTTATTTTTGGGTGACATCATTGTCATAAGGTACTGAATGGTTTCACAGTTTTTCATAACATTCTTAACATTTTTTCACACTATTTCGTGCGTAAAACTGTCGATCAGCGATATGTGTAGGCACTCCCGATGTTAAAAAGTTTTTCTTCACTTTTAAATTTTATGGAATCGATTAAAAATTTGAAGGGTTGCATTCAGTATACGACAAAGAATTTACTGTAAAAACTTGAATCGAATGGTAACATTTCGTCACTAGTCCCGAAACTCCTTAATTAAGGCAGTATTGTTGTATAGCAATTTGAAAAAATTGTTTCTTTTTTTATTTAATTTTATTATTCTAGAGACCTATCTAAATACGTCTGTAAAACCGTAGGTGCAGTAGGGGCAGATTGATACGTTTTTTTTTTTAAATGGAAAAAAAGTACCAAGATGGATGATAATTTAAAAAAAAACGATTTGCATGCGTTCTGTGTATATCCAAGTGAAAATCCTAGAAATAATTTCAACTTCGATTTGCAAGGTAAAACAGTTATTACATTTTTTTTCAAAATCGATATTCGTATCAAACTGCCTCATACACGGAGTCCTATTGATACATGCCACTTTGATTCGTACTCTAAAGTATGCCTCTTTTATGTAAAATACCTAAAATAATAAGTAAAAAAAAACAAGTTTCATATTTATTTATATTTATTCATAATTATCATATTATAGTATTTAGCACGGTAAGTATACTTAGGTTTAATCCAATTTTTCTATAAGAATTATGTTTCTTCGTGTTTTTTTTAATCAACCTAATATTTAAGTGTTTCTAAGTTCGCGTCAGTTTTATTAAGTTTTTTTATTAACTTTAAGATATGAATAAGAAAAATAAAAAATAAAATAGAAAAAAAGCACACATACACACTAACTCACGCACGCACACACGCGAACGGTCACAAATGATGTCGTTAAGGGGGCAGATTGATACGCATCAATGAGCCCGCTGGGTTGTTGTATCATTGCGCCCCATACCGTCTTTCTATTTTAAAAAATCGCCATTTTCAACTATTATAGAACTTAATAAAATTACGGATTGTATCAAATTGTGAAAGATTACCATTTAACGTAAAATGCAGCTCATACACGACATTTGATAGGGTAAAGATCACGTCCGCAGGTAAAGACGAAATTTTAGTCGCGAGTGTGCGAAACCTGTTAGCTATTGTCAAGCGCGAAGCGGTGACTGTATTCTGCCGAGATTTTCCTGTATGGTGGGTTTTACCGAAACCTACCTATGTGTGTATCGGCAAGCTTTGACTGCGTTTAGTTTTTGTTTTATGACGACTGTATCTGCGTGCCCCTTGTATCAATGTACCCCAACTCCACCTACAATGATACTCATAAAGTTAGCCGAAATATAGAAATTATAATGAGTACTCTTGGCAAGCGCAATCGAGACGCATCAAACTTTAAACGCGTTTTTTTCGAAACCATGCTTTTCAAATCGGCAACGACGATATCTCGATAACCAATAAGCCGATTGAGCTTAGATTTGTCATACGTCTTCAGTACACTGTTTTTCAACGTTCGTAGCAGAATTGGATCAATTTTTTTTATATCACTCGTAGAATGTTTAGAAAAATAGGAAAAATTGGTGATTAGAGTTTACCATGCCGCCATTCTGTTACATTTTTTTTTGCTGAGTCTGGTACCAAACATCACAACAGTCATACAGATTACGAATATGTTTGGTTTTTTTCACATTTATACAACGTCCACAAGACTGTTCGCCAATGGAGGGCGTTTTACCGCTTACCGTTATAAAAAAATGCACAAAAAAGTGCATGAAAATGCATTTTTTTTTAAATTTGTTCATACCCGTGCAGAAATTTCTTAGGGATACCTAAGTTCCGATCAGATCCCGATCGGGATATGATACGGATTCCCTAGAAGGGTTATCCTCATCGGAATCCAGATGGCGCCCACTACGTAGCACAAGGTGGAGTCGTAGTGGCAAGAATTTGAAATACGTATTGAATACATTTTTCTTAAAAAATGAAATACATATTTTCTTATTCGAACGATCTCCGTTTAATTTTAATATAATTACTTAGAATAAATAACCTATATCATGTTTCTCCAGGAAATATAAGTCTTTTAAGGTCTATATATTGCTTTTTAAAAATTTTAAATTAAATGTAAAGAATTTTGTTCGAAATTCTTTTATTAAAATATATAAGTTTTGAGAGTTCTACTGTAGCACCAATTTTTACCTAATCTTTTTCAGATCCTTGAATAAATGATTTCAGAAAACGGCCAACATCTCCAGCTGATACGGATCGGTATCTTCTGGTGATTTTTACATTCATCCTTTTGGGATCCGATTCGATGTCGAACCAGATCTTGTTCTGGAAGTTCAGGATTTTAGCCTGGATCCTATGCAAAGTTTCTATTTGGATTCTGACTAGAGTCCTTAATAGTTCCGTATTAGAATCCTGGCTGGAATCCGATTTGTGAGCGTTACATTTCGCTCCCAGATCCGATCCGATGTCCAAATGGATCCCGCTTGATAAACGAGGATCCCAGTCCGCATCGGACTGTATCCATGACAATATTTCTGCACGGGTATGCTTGAAGGATCGATAAACATGTATAAAAATTGCAGAATGAAAACTGGAACATTTATTCTATGTTAAAAATCAACTCCAAAACAGCGCTCTAGACAACAATACTGCCTTAAAATACAGTTAAATCCGGTTATAACGACATTGAAGGAACTCTGCATTACCGGCGTTATAACCGATAGTTGTTATAAGCGATCTATGGACAGTGAAAATCGGTTATAACAACATGGAAGGGCACTACCGACGTTATAGCCGATGCGTCGTTGTAAGCAATATCGTTATAAGCGGTTTCGACTGTATGTTGCTATTTCGGACGTATGAAAAATGTATTTCAACTAATAGTATTTTCGTTTACTAACAGCAAATTTGTCACACTTTTCCATGTACAGTATATGTTTATTCTTGTTAAATTTCCTCGATGGTGTAAAATGATAGGGAACACTTTATATTACCAGCATTTCGGCATATGAGGGGATGTTGCCCTAGCATGGATATCACGAGCTGTTCAATTCCTAAGTTTTTCGGAAGGAACTTGGTCGACCCCGAGAAGCAGTCGCCAAAATTTAAGGTATGTTAATGAGTCTCGCGGACTCGGTTATATAAGGTGTAGTAAAAAGAAATGTATTATTTTTGCATGAAATTGAAAGCTTTATTTAGCATAGTTAGAATGATCCGATTTAGGTCAAATATGCACCGTTTTGATCGATAACTTGATGCCACTTTGAAGGTAATTTCATTATGCCTTTCTCATAGAAACCCTCGTCCCTATTGGCAAAAAAACTGGGACGGTCGATTTTCACAAGCTTCTCTTGAGGCGAATTTTTCACCAGCAAAATCATTCGCCATAGACAGAAACAGGTGGTAATCACTTAGTGCCAGATCCGGACTATAAGGTGGATGCATAAGAACCTCCCAACCAAGCTCCCGGAGCTTCTGGTGAGTCACTATCGATGTGTGTGGCCTGGCGTTGTTCTGATGGACCACAATTCCTCTCCTATTGTCCAAAGCTGGCCGCTTCTGGGCAATCACTTCCTTCAGACGGTCCAATTGTTGACCGTACAGGTCCGAATTAAGAGTTTGGCCGTAGGGGAGCAGCTCATAGTAGATGATTCCCTGCCAATCCCACCAAACACACAGCAAAATCTTCCTGACCGTCAATCCTGGCTTGGCCACCGTTTGCGCCGGCTCACCGCGATTCGACCACGACCGTTTTCGCTTGACGTTGTCGTAAGTGACCCACTTTTCATCACCAGTCACCATCCGCTTCAGAAATGGGTCGATTTTGTTGCGATTCAGCAGCGATTCGCAGATGGAAATTCGATCCATGAGGTTTTTTTGCGTTAACTCGTATGACACCCATACATCGAACTTCTTTTTGTATCCAGCCTTATTCAAGTGGTTCCAAACGGTTTTTTGTGCAATGTTTAGCTCCTGGGCAATCGAAACAGTGCTTACATGACGGTCGGACTCGACGATTTCCATTATTTTATCGACATTTTCGACAATTGGCCTTCCAGAGCGTGGTGCATCTTTGACATAAAAATTACCGGAACGGAATCGACGAAACCAAAATTGCGCATGATTGGCTGTTACAGTATCAGGACCATAAACACTATTCACATTTTCAGCCGCCTGGCTTGCGTTTTCGCCTTTATCGAAGAAAAACTGTAAAATATGGCGTATTTTCACTTTCCTGGTGGTCATCTTTGACGCGCACTCAAACAATATTGAGTCAAGCAATCACAAAACGGTCTGAGATGTTTATTTTAGTACGAAATCTTATCTTTCTAACCCCATCTAGCGTAATCCGATCGCACTTATACAACGCGAGATACAGATTACTAAAGCCATCTATTGCAAAAACAATGGATTTCTTTTTACTACACCTAATATATTCGCTCAGAGTACCCATGGCTTGCGAGAGAAGTCTCGAGGTCTTGCGCCACACGTTGACCACGGAGCAAACCACTATTGCGCTGGCTAGGCGGATCCTTGCCATGTGAAGGGTGCTTATCTACCAAGCCAACGGGCAGTGGACATATGGCACAGGATTTCAAGCCTTACCCTCAGATGTTCTGCGTTCCAAGTATGTCCACATTTCATCTCGCATGTCGTGAATTACATTTGATCGTTTTCCTAGAGACTCGAGATTTTTGCATGAAAACGAAAAAAAGGAGTATGCTCGGATAAAAAAAATTATTACTGAATGATTTTAAATGGAGGTTGGGGTAAAATAGAAAGCGTGTGAAAATGAAGACACACTAGTGATACAATCAAATAGATACATTTTTGTGTCTGCGAACATGGTAAAGGGTGTATCAAAATGACCTGACATTTTTATTTATTAATAAAACGTATTATTTATTTGAAAAATACGAATATTTTTATTTTAATATAAAGCGCAAACATGGAGATTGTGTGTGGAACACAATATCCGATAAATGGCGGCCTGTTTGCAAACGTTCACTCTTTTGACGAAAATTTCAATAACATTTTGGCATAATTGCGGGCTAATTTCATTAATGGTGCATCCAATTGCTTCCTTGAGCTCCGGAATCGCCTGTGGATCATGGGCCTATAGTTTTTCTTTCAGAAAACCGGAAAGGAAGAAGTCCAATGGCGTCAAATCGCACGATTTTGGTGGCCAATTCAGAGCGCCGCGGCGCGAGATAAGACGACCATGAAACTTCGTTTGTAATAACTGCATTGTTTCACATTGAATTTTCACAAGTTCTATGCGTTGCTCGATCGTGTAATTCTCCATGACTAAACCTCAATACTTCCTGCTGCCAGCTGTCAAAGATTAGTACTCTATGTTCGCCACAAAAAAAAATGGCGCGCAATTAAAAATGTCAGATTATTTTGAGACACCCATTATATACAGGGTGTCCCAGGTCAACAGCCCGATCTCTGAGTTTTGAATACATGCCATCATTCAGAACAGAAAAGTCCTCTGCCATTTTGGCGTCTGACGAAACGTTACCAAAATACAGTGCAATCGTCTCGCGCTGACAGCAAGCCCGCTATAGGTATAGCGAAGCAAGGGTTCGTTGGACACCGAAGTGGCTAAGGATTTTTCAATTTAGAATGACGGAATGAACACAGGGCGATGTTTAAAAAAATAGTTTTTTTCGATACTGCCGAAATTTGTAAAAATTTAAAAATTCGGTAACGGTTCGTCAGACGCCAAAATGGCAGAGGATTTTTTTGTTCAGAATGAGACCATGTATTCAAAACTCTGAGATCGGGCGGTTGACTTGGGACACCTTGTATATTTTAGACGTGTTTACTATTATAGGGTTTTGGGGTGTTATTTTTTGATAGTATAAGGCAAGTTGCGATTGACGTATGTGCATAATTTACGTAACTGCTAAAATATCAATAAGCAGTACTATATTTTAGGCAATTGCATGACTAAAATATTGTTGTCCTCTCAGAGTAATATAAAATATGGTTAAAATATAGTTGAAGATACCATGCACTTCTCTCAGTAAAGTAGACATATAGACTACGGTAGTGCATTAGGAAAAAGCGGCTGTGGGGGATTGCGCAAAAACTGACAAAAGTTAGGTAACAAGTGTGGAGTAAAAGTGAAATGGATCGTCTTGAAAAATAATTATTAATATAAAAGTAAAATATTTCTATTAAAAGAGACAAAAATGGAATTGATAAATGTAAATGTAAGAATAATATAGTTCAAGAAGTATCAAAATAAAATATTTCAATAAAATTATTAAAATACGATGTTTTGAAATAATAATATTAAAACAAACACAGTATTGCATCGGGAAATGTATGTTATGTAATATTGCAGAATAAAATATACCGAAAAAAATTGTTATACCGTTGTGGACGCACTATAAAGGCTTTTCATTTAATATTGAGTGTTTTATTTATTTATTCGGAAATTGAAATTGATTTCCAACGGCTCTTAAGGCCGCTATTTTTTCAAGAGCTCACGAGCCGTTTACAATTTCTTCTAATATATAAATGGAAAAAATATTGTTTGATCGATCTCGGGGTGAAATGGGTCAATTTGAACCGGTGCCATACAGATGCTCTATATTATTAATGCAGTAGTACTAAATTTAACGAGCCTAAATTCGCGTCTCCTGATAGACAGGGCCAGGCGCTTATAAATACGTCATCGCGGATATCGAACTGCGAGCGTACAAAAATATCTTTCTCTGAAAGCAATAGAGCATGACTTATCGTAGGTCATAGGAGGGGTTAATATTTCAACGAGACTAAAACAAGCTTTCAAGTGTCTAGGCGTTACATTTATTTTCTCATGATTCCGTGTCGAATATGAGGTCTAATCACTCGTCCGCACGAGCAACGTTGGAGCGAGCCAATTATTGCTCGTGACCTTCTTTGTAGAAAATCATGAGAAATAATGTTTCAAGAATTAAAGGATAATAGTTGACGGAGAATTAAAAAAAATCCAAGCCGAAAATGGTCACAAAAAAAGAACCAGCTGTCTGTTTTTACCAAACCATTCATTAAGTCCTTAGGCCACTCTAGGGGCCAAAAAGGGCATATTTTGTGATTTTTTTTCAGCGAAACCATAAAATAAATCGGAATTACAAAATAGGGGTTTTATTACACACGTAATTGACTATACAACATTATTTTCTTCACAGCGATACATGTCAAAATGGCGACTGTGCAGCATTTTTCCGATGACGCCTTTATTTCTGGAAGGTCAACGGCCGGACCAACAGCTCCTATAATTTTTGAGTTATGATGAGACACTAACGTTTTTTCGATTATATATAAGAATAGCTATAGAAATACGTAGGATTTTTTTGTTATATTGTTTTTTGTCAAAATGGCGCATTTCTAAAACAAAAAGTAGAAAATGCCATGAGAACATCGTCAGAAAATTGTTTACAAAAAACGGAACTATGCAATATAATTAAAAAATCCTACGTAGTGCCCGAGAAAATGTAATTCTAAATATACAATTAAAATTTCAAGTGAATCGGTTGAAATTTGTTTGAGTTATGAGTCCGGCCGACTTGAAAAATGTAGTTTTGAGATAAACGCGTTTAAAAATCGAGTACTTAGAGATTTGTCACACCCATCATCTTTTGGAATATAATTTTATAGGTACTAAAGGTACATTTTTAACAAAAAAAAATCGATTTTTGAAAAATCCTACAGTGGCCTAAGGCCTTAACTATATTAAGGGTCTATATAAGCTTGAAATTTGAAGAACACGATTTTTTATGATTCGGTTTTATAGCCTAGGGTCTCAATTTTAATCTGCAATAAAGATTTTGTAAAAAATTTTAATAAATTAACCTAGTTACGATGATTTTTGTGCAGGGTCAGATCGTACCTAAACAAATTTTTTTCATTTTTCTCGAAAGTATGGCTGATAAAACGATGGCATCTGAGGTGTGTGAATTAAGGGATCAGTCTATTTTCGAAAATTTTCGCTTTTCTAAAAACATCAGTTTCGTATACTACATGCCTGTAGAAATACGGTAGAGAACGTTATTTAGGCCAAGGTGACCGATAATGGGCTAAAAAGGGTGATACAATAAAAGCGTTACTGCGCACTCAGCGCGCAACTGCCGTATCGAGCGTCCAAAGCTCGCAGAACAGAGATCCGAAACCAAAAATCCCAAGAAAGTGAAGCTTTTGAAGAAGCTGAAGGAATAATGTATGGACCAGGCAGCGCTGGTTGAGGGTGAGAGGCTTTTTTTAAAGTTCTATGTGCATATTTACAACAGAAACTTTAAACGCGTTTTTCTCAAAACTACGTTTTTCGACCTTATCGACATAATTTTGGAAAAACTATTGCACCGATTAGACTCAAATTTACAGGGATTATTCTATGCATGTATCTCTTCGATCCTTTCTAACGGTATAAATATTCATTAATATTTAAACCTATTGTTAAATAATTTAAGTTGTAAAAAACAGTCGAAAAATTCAAAAGTGAGCCATTTTGTTTTCTTTTTATCGGGGGTGAGAGTTTTTAGTAGGGGTCATAACTACAATTCCACTTTATCATAAAATACTCGCCTTTTTGTTTTCAGATGCTGCAAAGTTAAGATTTCGTGTAGACAAGGTGAAAGCAGGGGTAACTTCTATTTTTATGTATAAAAAGATTAAAAAATGGAGATAAATTTTATTATGAAAGAAAATTTCTTGAAAATATGTGCAATAGATGGAGACCAATGCCTTAAGTAATGAGACTGGCAACGTAGCATTGGATCTGGAATCACTTGGGACGCAAGACTTGGAGGGGTGGCAGATGAACATTTGATACGCGTCCAGTACGAGTTTGAACTCGCTAGTCATTTTTTTGTCCGTAGTAATTTTTTTCGTGAAACAGTTTTTTCTAGTGCGTTCTAAAAATCATTGACATCCATTTGGAGCCACGGTTTGCTATCAGGTTTTGCTGCAGAATTGGGCAACGGAAACTTTTGCAAAACTTTGGCAAGCCTACGGAGACAGTGTTTTCACAAGGATCCAAACTTCCAAAAAGGATCATGCGTGTGCTAACAAACATCAAGAACAACTGGGTGTTACATCACGATAATGCGCCTTGTCACACAGCAATTTCAATAAACGAGTTTTCGCTCAGTATAAACATTCCTGTGGCTACTCAGCTCCCTCATTGTGACTGTTTCCTCTTCCCAAGATTGAAAAATCACTTCATGGGACACCACTTTGGGAAACTCGAAAACATTCAAATAGCTGTAACCGACCAGCTGAAGGCTATTCCAGTATCAGAGTTCCAGCAAGCCCTGCTATAAGGGTTGGAAGAACCGTCTCCAGCGCTATGTAACTTCCCAAAGCAGTTATTTGGAGAGAGACAATATTAAATTGTAATTCTACTCGAATATTTTTTTTTTAATCAGTCTCATTGCTTAAGATATTACTGGATGGATATTAAAAAATCGCAAAAATTCTTAAAAATTTGAGGAATGATAGTCCTTGATAGAATAATAATACATTAATTATTTTATAATTTTTTACTAAATAATTTAGTAGTTATAAACATTATGAGAAGTCGTTTATAGGAAGACACCTTCTGCAGACGTTAATGGTTGCAAAACGAATGGAACTAAATCGCTGTAAATTCTGAAAATATTATATCATCAAGATTTAGGATCAAGTGATTGATTATGCTAAGTTTCAAATAAATCGATTGAGTAATTGTCGAGAAATTAATTAATGTAATGAGGAGAATCGCCTTTTTACACGATGAATTAATACCAATCATTGGAAAACATAATATATATTGAATTTTTGAGTAATTATTGATAATAATAAGATGATCTGAACGGATTAATTAAATTAAAAAATTGAGACATTTTTTGGTTGGACCATTGGAACAGATATACAGTCACTGACAAAACCTCAGTCAAGCACACGCCAATATCGTCAAATTTGACTTAAATTATCATTAAAAGTGGAAAATTGAAATTTCTATGCGTTCATTTATTATTAAAGTAAGTATTTGTAAAGCTAAATATGTACGACATGATCTAGACTCTTAAATCCACGATTCGCCCATTTTGGACTAACTTTTTGCCCGACGGTGCATCCAGTAATACTTTAATTTACACACCTCGTATCTCAAAATTTATCCGATTCACTTCAAATTCAAACAGAGAACAGTTTATAACATTTTCTATAGTATGATCGGACGATTTTATGATATGTTTATCCATTTGTCAATAATGCATTTTTTATGTTGTTTTTCGCTAAAAAACGACCGTTTTTTTCTGCATCGTGTGATTTTCGTAATTTTTAAAGTTTCAAAATAGTATCTGGTCATACGAAAGTTTTATTATACTAAAAGTATGTTTTATTTTTTATTTTGAGACTATTAGCCCGGCATACAGATGAATTTCGACAATTTTTTTATAGATACCCTGTTGATAGAGTAAACATTCCATTTAATAGCATTTATTCTACATATCTTCGAGTATTTTCATAAATTTATTCGACAAGATTTTGTAACAAAATGGCAGCACTGAAGTCGGATTAAGCGAGTCACCTTTGTCTGACAGGGTCCTACGGCCGGCAATATTACATCGGCAAATCTTCACCTGTTTACTTGACATTTTTATTTTGAACCTTATAACAACATTTCACATTGAAGTCCATGGGAAATGTTTGAGATGTTGAAAACTTTTTCCGAAAAAAAAATATTTTCAGCGATTTTTTTGTTTACCGAAAACAACACTTTCTTTCCAAACATGCATCATCTTATCAGAAATGGATATCTTCCGATTTGCGTACGTACTTCGGAGGTAAATCTCATCTAGAACTCAAATTATATTGACTTTTTGTTCCAGGTGAAAAAATTGGAGAACTCTGGCTGGCGCAGAACACTATCAGACACAGGTGAATCATTCAGCTTCAGTGCACCATCTTGTTGCAAAATCTTGTAAAAAAAATTCAAGATATTTAAAGATATTTATACGTATAATAAAACTGTAAACTTTGAGTGTCTGTTTGTCTGTTTGATTGTGCACCCATCACGTAAAAACTACTAATCCAATCTGGATGGAGTTTTCTTAACTTAAGGTAACATTTAATTTTTATTTCATCGCAATCAACTCGCTCATTAAAAGATATGCTAATTAAAAAATTTTGGAAATCTGCGCGTACGAAGTCGCGGACATAGCTAGTTTAGAATAAAGGCCCCTAAACGAAATTTTCATTCTATCAACTGGGCCATCCATAATAAATTGTCGAAATTCACTATTTTTTTCGAGCTCTAGACCAGTAGTATTCCTACAATAATAATAACTTTATTGTTTATCATTATTTTCCCATTTAATCCTTTAGCTGCCATCGTAGCAAATTTGCTACGTTCACTTTGACCGCGTCGGTAAAAGCGTAAGAACGATATAGCGGACATGCTACTTCACAGTTCCAACAATCTATGCTAGATAATGCTACAAATGCCGGGATAGCTTGAAATTCAAACGTAAACATATGAATTATGTTAATATGGCAACAATAATGTCGTGAAAATTTACGACGCTTGCATCTATTGTCCGTTTTTTGTCCAAAAAAGTAAGTAAATGGACATTCTTGAAATATTTTTTGATAGAATTGTGTAAAGGAAGCTTGACTGGATAAACTAGGCTTTGAAGATTTTTCATTGAATTAGAATAATAGTTCGAACCGAGAGTGTGAAAATGTTAGTAGCAAATTTGCTACACTGGCCATTCGGGTATATAAAATGCCAAATTTTTGGGTTCACGTTTTTATTTTTTATATTTAATTTTTTAATCTTTTTTTGTTCGGCCAAAATGGAATCGAGAAATAAAAAAAAAATAAGTTAAGGCCCATCGTGCCACCAAATCCGAATATTTCGGATATCTCCGATTCCGACGACGACGATGAACAAGATCACGACTACAATCCAAGAGGTATTCTCGCAGTACCAATCTTGGGCAGTACAATATACGGGATTCATCCAGAAAAAAAACCCTCTTACGGTGTAGTAAGGAGTCCAAAAGGAAAGTACAAATCAAGTGCCCGAATATTGTGGCCGAATACAACAAAAATATGGGTGGCGTGAACAAAAATAATTGTCTAGTTTCCTTGTACCGATCTCGGTGCAAAAGTAGGACCTTTTATATACCCATCTTTTATTATCTTATCGACATGTACATTGTTAATGCATGGCTTCTATACCGAAGAGAAACGGGCAAAAACGCAAGGACCATGAGTCTAAAAGAATTCCGATATTCGATCGCGAACGGATTGATGAAGTGCGGTAAACAGAAACGTGATCGTCCTCTAAGTCGTGAAACGTTGATCACAAAAATCAAATTACATTTACAATTACAACTGGTTTTTACATTTTCCACGGAAACTAGTGGTTCTGTAAGATTATTCTAGACATACGATTGTAATCCGGTAAGATAAATAAACGTTCATTTTAGCTTTTTCAAAGATCTGCAATATGTCATAATTTATATCCCCGAACCGCCAATGTAGCAAATTTGCTACCGTCCGAAAATACTACTTTCCAGGCCCTTATCGACAAAATTATGGTTGGACATTCATATTCAACCCTTTTTTAGCCATACTACCAGAGGAAATGATTTTGAGCCATCCAGAAATAAGCGTGGCCGTTAAAGGGTTAAAGAACTCAAACTTAGCAAAATTATATATATTATTTTATATACCACAACCATGTTTTCCTCGCATTTTCATGCGTGTAAACAGTAAGTAAAAGAGGTATTTTACGTCCTAGGATTTAAAAATTGTCAAACGTCGCTGTGGAACAGATGTCAGTCGTTAGATGCTGCCATCAGTCGTTGGGTCGAGGAATTACGTACGTTGAGGCGTTAGTTACGGGAAGAAACATAACCTCACTTCCACGTGACACCGCGACAAAGCATCGTCGATATCGCCGCGACATAAATATGTCGCGAAGTATTCTTAAAAAAATAAAATAAAAAATGAGTGATATTGAGAAACATAGCAGCGATGAGTGGTTGCAATTCACGCCACCAGATCTTAAGGAAGCCACGACAAAGACGACACATGTTTTCCTCACTTTTTCGTGCGTGTGAACGGTAAACGCCTTGTTATAAATTCTTAATAAAATGGTGTATTCAAATATGTTGATACATTTCAAAATTACGTTTGGTGTCTACCGGGGGGCGCCGCCACACCACCCCCGCGCGGCGCGCGCGATACAGCTTCCATGTGCGATACAGCTTCCGTATGCAATACATCTTCTGCACGTGGTTGTAGCCATATATGTATTTAACAATACAGAAGCTCGGAAAACATAGTTTTGTTATATAAATAATCGTGTACACCGCAGAGACAGACGCCTCGCCCGATATTTTCAGTACTCGTTTTCGCCTCGCGCGCTCGTCTACGACTCGTACTGAAACCATCGCGCTCGTCTAAAAGGCCCACTTTGTCTCCTTGGTGCACAATGTACTATTATTTGTTCCATCGTACGGGGAGCTTCCCCTTTTACGTTCCCACCTTATTCCATTTTATTCCCCACCAAATACAAATTGGAAAAATGATATATTAATTGGGTATAAAATCTGGACCTCGTCACCCCAATACCCTCATCAGAGAAAAATATTGAAAATCTACGTGTATTCTGTTGGGCCCTTAAGCTTATGCAGAACCGTTAATAACTATGTTTCGAATGGTGAAAAAGTTGCTGTTTACCCGAAAAATTGTCGATCGCTACCACTATAAATTGATTAATCCAAGAGACGAATTAAAACCATTAGAACCAATAACCCGTGCAGAAATAGGGGTGGGTATCCAATTGGAATACCATACTTGTCCCTCTTTTCTGATAGGGATCTAATAGGTAATCGCATTGGATCCCTATACTAAAACGTCACGCTCGTACATTGGATTCTTATCGGGATTCCTAATCCAAATCCAATGTACGGATCCAATTTCAATGCTAAAGGATAGCCACATTATCGAACAAAATCCGATACGATTCTTGATGGATCTCCTGGCATTCTGTACGGTGGATTTTCTGAACAAAATATACAGACATATAAAATGAGTAGATCTTCATAAAGTATAAATCTTATGTTAAAAAGTGTAAAAAAAGTATGACTTGAAAATCGATTTGAACGACATCACTGAAAATCCACTTGAATTATCGTCTTAGTATTTATTTTATTGCACTTTGACATAATATTACCATACACGTACACGCTCAAAAAACCTGCCGATTATGTTTCAAAACGACGAGTTTTTTTTTCGTGACTTTTCACATATTTTCGATTCGAACATGGTAAGAATTGTCAAATGGCGTTTATCAAGGAACAGCGCAGAATCTAATTGTATCCCGATGAGTTCTCTCTATGTGAGATGTCCCTAACAAATCCCTACAGAAATGTTAGTGCACCTTGGGACTCCCCAACAAATTTGTGCACGGGATCACGAAACGATATTTTTTTTTTGCAGATCCAACAAATTCCAATTGAGAAATATCGTGGAATCCGAGTGGACTCAAATGTGGATTCCCTACGTGCGGCGTCCCTAGGAAATCCCTATAGGGATGTGGTAGGATCTGGGGACTCCCGAAAAAATCTTTGCACAGGAAATGCCATTGAATTTTAACGGAATGTTTCACTCTTTTGCACTTTATAGGAAAATTGATATACATGCGATTGCCAAAAAATTAACCGTGAACGAAACGACTTCACAGCCACTTTGATTTTCAAATATAAAAATCAGTACTCAATCTTCCGAGTAACGATGCACTCTTATTCATCCTTATTTTATATATCTGAATATATCGACCATGCCCACCGATTATTACGAGAGAAAAGAGAAACGTTCGTTCGAGTCGCCGTCATTGTTGTCCACCTTTTGTGAGCAGAAATATGAGAATAACGATTAAATTATTGAGAGACAATGGGCAATGTGAACAAAGGTCGGATCTAGTTTGTCGCAAGGTAACAATCGTCAATTATTGTGCGATCGCGATATCTTATTTTTCTCTCCAGCGCTCTCGGCCATTGTCAAGGTCAACGAAAAGTGTCAACAATTGGACGTGTACGTCGATGGTGGTGGATTTCCAGCTGGGATGGGTAGACGTCAATCTCTCGCTCTTTTTTCTACTACATGTACACGTGTGCACGCATATACGCGCACACATGTGTGTCTATTTGTTCGGACAACTGTATGCACGATCGATCGAAATCGTCACAATGAGTGCACGGAAGGTATTGATTTAACGTACCCTTCTGCGGTAAAATTCTCGGAGGGAAAACATAATACTCGTGATGGGTTGGATGACAATGTATAGTCGGAAACCTCCAATGGTCTTTACGAACGATCCTATACATCACCAATGACAAACATGCATCTATGTATTACTTGAGCATAAATCATTTTTTCCGGTGACTGAGAAAATAAATCAGCCTGGTTCATGTTGAGGAGATATAAAGTCACGAAATAAAAAAGATTACGTTGATTTATTACGCGTTTAACGTATATTGGATTTTTCGAAGTCAGTAAACAAAATATATATATATTTAAGGGATCTATTTTCGGAAATTATCGATTTTCTAAAAACATTAGTTTCGTATACGATATACCTGTAGAAATATGGTAGAGAACGTTATTTAGGTCGGAGTGACCGATAATGGGCTAAAAGGAGTGTTACAATAGAAGCGTCTCTGCGCGCACAGCGCGCAAACGCCGTGTCGAGCGTCCAAAGCTCGTAGAACAGAGATCCGAAACCAAAAATCCCAAGAAAGTGAAGCTTTTGAAGAAGCTGAAGGAATAATGTCTGGACCAAGCATCACTGATTGAGGGTAAGAGCCTTTTTTTTTTAAGTTTTATGTACATTTTTACAAGAGAAACTTCAAACGCGTTTTTCTCAAAACTACGCTTTTCGACCTTGTCGACATAATTTTGGAAAAACTATTGCACCGGTTAGACTCAAATTTACAGGGATTATTCTATGCATGTATCTCTTCGACTCATACTAACGGTATAAATATTCATTAATATTTAATTCTATTTTTAAACAATTTAGGTTGTAGAAAACAGTCCAAAAATTCAAAAGTGGGCCATTTTGTTTTTTTTTATTGGGGGTGAAAGTTCTTAGTAGGGGTCATAACTACAACTCCACTTTATAGAAAAAAATACTCGATTTTCTGTTTTCAGATGCTCCAAAGTTAAGATTTCGTGTCGACAAGGTGAAAGCAGGGATAACTTCAGGCAAACAGATCCACAAGATCAATTTAAAAAAAAATAATTTTTCTTGTACTTTGAAACTTCTATTTTTATGTATAAAAAGATTAAAATATCTTAAATTTAGATAAATTTTATTATGAACAAAAAAATTCTCGAAAATGTGCAATAGATGGAGACTGATGCCTTAAATGAAGTATCCGACACTGGTGCGAACGGCACTCCGAGTTAAGCAGCGTTCTGCATAACCAATACTCGGAGTGGTGACCGCTTAGCCGTGCACCAGCTGGCGCATTAAACAGTGAGCGGAAGCCCAATAATTCTGACATCTTCGTGTAAATACTTGAGTAAAAGTCTGTGCACCAGTGGATTCGAAGAATATGGGGCCGTCTATACTGGTACGGATTTTCCACAGTTTCCCTGTTCCCTCGGTAAATGCGGTATAGTGTAACTTAAAACGGCTGCAGATGCAACGGAAGTTTGGTTAGATTAGCGAAGTGCGGGTGGGGAGTGATGGGAAAGGATTCAATTGGAAAGGGTAATACGTAAAAACCCGCGGGGGTATACGTTGGAACTCAGGAAGTATATCAATGTACAAGGTTGCGTGCACAAGTTTTGGGCCATCCTATTTTTCGGGCATACTCGTGAAGACATTTCTTAGGGATGCCTAAGTTCCGATCGGATCCCGATCGGGATATGATACGGATTCCCTAAAAGGGGTATCCTCATCGGAATCCAAATGGCGCCCACTACGTAGCGCAAGGTGGAGACGTGATGGCAAGAATTTTAAATACGTATTAAATACATTATTTTTAGAAAATTGAATACATATTTTATTGGTTCGAACGATCTCCATTTAATTTACATATAATTAGAATAAATAACCTATATCACTTTTCTCCAGGAAATATAAGTCTTTCAAGGTATATATATTGTTTTTTTCGAAATTTTTTATTAAATGTAAAGAATTTTGTTCGATATTCTGTTATTAAAATATATCAGTTTTGACAGTTATACCGTAGCACCAATTTTTACCTAATATTTTTCAGATCCTTGAATAAATAATTTCAGAAAACGTTCAGCATCTCTAGCTGATATGGATATGGATTGATATCTCGTGGTAATTTTTATTTTTATTCTTGGGATCCGATTCGATATCGAACTAGATCTTGTTCTAGAAGTTCGGGATTCTAGCCTGGATCCTATACAAAGTTTCTATTTGGATTCTGACTAGAGTCCTTAATAGTTCCGGATTAGGAACCTGGCTGGAATCCGATTTGCGAGCGTTACATTTCCCTCCCGGATCTGATCCGGTATCCGACTGGATCCTGATTGAGAAACCAAGATACTAATCCAAAACGGAGTCCATGACAACATTTCTGCACGGGTATTTGTTCGTGCAACCATTTGAAGAATCCATATTTAGCTAATACATAGTTTTATTATTGCGTATGGTTTACCACAATCATTTATTGCATACTAATTTCAATTTCATTTAATAACCCACAATCATGATACCTCAATGGTACCGGCAGGGTGAAAGGGGGGGGGGGGCGTTTTTTTATGTTTGCTATTCCATCAACGAGCCTTCAAGCAACATGCGACAAATTTATTCATGTAGTCCTTTTTTGGAGTTTGCACGAACTTGACTTAACATAACGTGGTTGAGCATATCTCCTGAATCTGTTGACGTAACTTGAGGGGGTAAATACATATAGCGACATAAAAAAATCATGCATTCATGAAGAAGCTGAAGAACTATTGTAGGGCCCTGGAACCGCTGATTAGCCAATAAGCCACTGAAATAATTACGTTTTCGTAGTTCGAAACTTTAAATACGTTTTTCTCAAAACTACATTTATGAAGTTTGTGGGAAACGTAACCTTTAAAAGATTTGATCAATCGTTCTAAAATTGTATACACAACTCAATAACAATATTACCTTGAACTTTATACCTATTATTAGGTATGAAGTTCAATACCCATTATTAGGTATTATTAGGTATAAATACCTAACAAATACCTATTTGTTTATAAAATTAACCTTTAAAAGTACTTTGTTATTGTAAAAAAAGAACAAATTTTTGTGTAATATTTCGGTTTTTTTCTTCTGAAGGCTCCCATGTTTATTTTCGACTTTTTCAATGTTTCTTAGGTACAAGTTCAGGATTTGGATGTTAAAATACTCAAAATTCTTGGCTCATATTTTCAGATCAATATTGAAGTCGTTGGATTTCCCACAAACGGACAACTGCCGCCAAAACCTTCCTGGAAGGCCACGTCATAACGTCGCCGTTTTCCTATATTCTTTAACGATGAAATTTATTTAAACAATTTAATTATATAATTGTATCTAAAGTTTATAAATGAAGAACGTTTTGATTCTTAAAAAAATGTTCTAAACTGGCTATTTCTTCGTCGACTACATGTATTTTCCCCCTTAAACGATATAATTTCTAACACAAAGTTCTAATCAAATGCTAGTCACGAGAATGTTTCATATTCTTGAAATCGACGGTTAAAAAAGGGTATTGAGAGAAGGGCGAGGATGAACACTTAAAAGCTTGATCTCGATGCTCAACTTCATTTCGAAAGACCTGTCCAGTGACAGCACACTCAGTAGGGTACGCGAAAAAAAAACCTGTCGCCATTTTCCAAACAGGGGGAAACCCCAAAAATGTTTTTAGAAACTTTAACTCCAAATCAATAAAGATCCTCATCTGGAGCATATAGTAGCAACATTTCATGCATATATGCTTAAAATTGTAGAAACTATGAGTTTATGCCAAACGGACAGGCACGGTGAAGTTACAAGGCTTCCTTTTTGCCTACACAGCCTTAAGGTATTACTGGATGGATATTAAAAAAACTCCAGAATTTTTGAAAACTTGAGGAATAGTAGTTCTTGATAGAATACTAATACATGGATTATTTTAGAATGTTTCACTAAATAATTTAGTAATTATAAGCATATGAATTTAACACGGTCGATTATGGGAACACAACTCCTGCAGACGTTAATGGTTGTAAAACGAATGAAGCTAGATCGCCGTATAGTCTGAAAATATTATATCATCAAGATTTAGGATCAAGCGATTGATTATGCTAAGTTTCAAATAAATCGACTGAGTAATTGTCGAGAAATTAATTAAAGTAATGAGGAGTATCGTTTTTTTTAACGATGAATCAATAGCAATCATTAGAAAACGCAATATATATTGACTTTTTGGGTAATTATTGATAATAATAAGATAATCTGAACGTATTAATTAAATGTAAAAATTGCGAAATTTTTGTTGTACATTTGAAACAGCCCGTGTAGAAAATTGGCAGGGTACACCTAATACAATTCGGGGCCTTCTATGGATTACTTGTGGATTCCATAGCAGGGTTTTCCGTAAAAGAGCCGGACCGGGCCCCTATTAAAGAATAGTAGGATAGGTAGGTTGACTAAAACTATGGTCTAAGTACGGAGATGAAGTGAAGGCCTTTAGGGGGTGTAGTTGTAGATTCCTTAGTAGCGATTTCCCCAATATTACTAGACTTTGCTATTATAGGGGCAAATCAGTATAAGTTGCTTGACTAAAATTAATAATAATAATTAAACTATTCGTTTAGTAGACGAGCTGTGATGCCTTGAACCAACACGCATGCAGTGCGTTCATTGGAACAATGCGGGATCAAACGCGTCAAAATATGCGACAGAATTCTAAGCCTCAAATGTATTGAAATAGCACATTTCTTTTTCACAGTGCACACACACAGGCATATACGCATATCGCTGCAATAATTTGTTATGAGGTACCGTTAAGGCAATTTTAAAGGCCCTGGTTATTTTGCCTTCAATGGCCCTTGGTAGCAAAGTGTGACCGGCCACTGATGGCCCATGTAAGGCTTCCAGACTGGGGCCTTAATAAAGTTAGGGAAAATTAGGATGGGCCCAATCAAAGCCCGAACTCAATTTCCGCACGGGAGATGTAAGCCACTGACAAAACCTCAGTTAAGTATACGACAATATCGTCGAATTTGACTTTAATTTTTATTAAAAATGAAAAGTTAACATTTTTTTTTCATTAGTTTGTTCCAGCGGTACAGCCACCCACCTTTTTATGTGCCCCAACCCACCTCAATTTCCACATCTCCGCTATCTTCCATTCCACAATTCCCCCGTCTACCTCCCATTCTCCACTCACCCCCACCTTGCGGCCGCAGCCGACTTCCCCCTCTGTATCATATTCACCATGACATGGCTGGTATGGACATAGGGAAACTGCGGAAAACCTATACCGATATACAGCCGGTCCCAAGTTCGCCTCCCAGTCACGGAAACTAGTCGTCTTTCGCCAGAAATGTTGAAGAAAAACATTTCATGACGAATGGGACGCGACTGAGATTCGAACCCGCAAACCTCCCGATCCGCTGGCCAGCACGCTAACCACTAGATCAACGCACCGGGTGTGAAAAATTAACATTTCTCAGTGTTAACTTATTATTAAATTAGCTACTTGTAAGGCTAAACATGTACGACATGATCTAGACTTGTAAATCAACGATTCGTCCATTTTGGATTAACTTTTTTCCCGTCGGTCCAACCAGTAATACTTTAAGAACGTAAAGAACAAGTTAACAAATCCAGAAACGAAAGAAACTAATATCAATACACAGCTCAACGTTTAAAAATCGAAAACAACGTATAGAAATGGAAGAGTACTGGGAAGAGAAGGGCATGGAAGAACTAAAGAAACATCGGCAAGATTAAGATGCGGAAATATAGGAAAAGGAGGTGAAAAGTATCGAAAAAACTAAAAACCCATACTTGAATGCGGGTAAATGAAAGAAAAAAAGAATAAGAAAGTGGTAAATTGTTTGGAAAAATGGCGAAGAGGCTACTAGGGGGAGTCACTAAAAGGAACAATTAATCAAGGAATGAAAGGGAAACCGATCAAACAATTTTGCGAGTATGTGAGAGTCTTCGGATGCATAAAAGAAGAGAAGCATAAACCCGTGGTAAAAATTGACAGGGCATCCTTAATACAATTCGGGGCCTTTGAGGGATTATTTGTGGACTCCCTAGTAGGAATTTCCGTAAAAGAGCCAGACCGCGAGCCCCTATTAGGGAATCGCAGGGTAGGTAGGTTGACTACAACTATGGTCTACGTACGGAGACAAAGTAAGGACCTTTGAGAGGTGTAGTTGTAGATTCCCTAGCAACGATATCCCCAATACTACCAGAATTTGCAATTATAGGGGCAAACCAGTATAAATTTCTTGAATAAAGAATTTGTGCCATAATTATTATCACGATCGATTAAATATAATCGATCTTACGTAGCAGACATATAATTCCTCTGTCTTTCTCCCTCTCTCCGCCTCTCTGACTCTCTCTCTCTCTCTCTCACAACCTCTCTCCACAACCCCTCCCCCCTCTCTATTTGACGTATTTCATATTTTATATGTAAAATAGAAAGGGGGGGGGGGGGGGAGAGAGATACGGACAGACGTATGGACAGAGAGGAATTATATACGGCTACTGGTTATTGGTCACGATCCCGTGAAAGGGTTGTAGTACATGTTTTCCGCTATCAAATAACCCTGTAACCCGAACAGAAATCTAATCAGGCTGCCTGAGGATCCATCAGGGCCGGATCAGGGATCAATAAGGCGCCCTGATCAGGCACGCATGATTTGCGCCGGACAGGGGCCTTATCAGATATCAATAAGGCGCCCTGATCAGGCACGCATGATTTGCGTCGGACAGGGGCCTGAGCAGGGATCAATAAGGCGCCCTGATCAGGCACGCCTGATTTGCGCCAGACAGGGGCCTGAGCAGGGATCAATAAGGCGCCCTGATCAGGCACGCCTGATTTGCGCCGGATAGAAGCCTTATCAGGTATCAATAAGGCGCCCTGATAAGGCACGCATGATTTGCGCCGGACAGATTGGGCCGGAAAGATTGGGACGGTCATCGCCAAAACCGGAACAAAAACTAAACGATCAAGTCAAGTAAAATAAAAACTTAAACTTTAAAAAAATGTTTTCATATGTTTCATATTTTTAAGAACGTTAGTAGACTTATTAACGTGTAACTGCGATAATAATTTAATAAATGTTGATCTATTTTTGAACAAAAAATTAATCAAATGATTGGGCCAGATGACACGCATGTCTCAGGCTGGATGAGGCACCTGATCCGGGCCAGATAAGTTGCTTGATCCGAGCCAGATATAGTGCCTAATCCGAGCCTGGTAAGGTGCCTGATCCGGGCCTGATAAAGTGCCTGATCAGAGCCTGACAAGGTGCCTGATCCGGGCCTGAATTTGCAAAAGCGTTACATCCCTGATCAGGGCCGGACTAAATTTGCCTGATCCGGCCCGGATTTGCTATTGTGGCAGCCTGATCCGGTCCGGATTTCACCCTGAACAAATTTCTGCTCGGGAATTCTTTATGCAAAAGTAAACCATTTTCGAGATATTCCCGTGCGAAAAATTGGCAGGGCATCCCTAATACAATGCGGGGCCTTCAATGGATTATTTGTGAATTCCATAGTAAGGTTTTCTGTAAAAGAGCCGGACCGGGCTCCTATTAGGGAATAGTAGGCTAGATAGGTTGACTAAAACTATGGTCTAAGTACGGAGACCAAGTAAAGGCCTTTAAGGGGTGTACTTGTAGATTCCCTAGTAGCGATTTCCTCAAAACTACTAGATTTTGCTATTATAGGAGCAAATCAGTATAAATTGCTTGACTAAAGAATTTGTGGCATAATAATTATCGAGATCGATTAAATATAATAATTAAACTATGCGCTTAGTAGACGAGCTGTGATGCCTTGAAACGACACGCATACAGCTCGTTCATTGGAACAACGCGGGATCAAACGTGTCAAAATATGCGACAGAATTCTAAGCCTCAAATCTATTGAAATAACACATTCCTTTTTCACAGTGCACACACGCATGTACGCATATGGCTGCAATAATTTTTATGAGGCACTGTTGAGGCAATTTTAAAGGGGCCTGATTATTTTGCCTCCAATAGCCCTCGGTAGCGAAGTGTGGCCGGCCACTGATGGCCCATTTGAGGCTTCCAGACTAGGGCCTTAATAAAGTTTGGGAAAATTAAGATGGGCCTGATCAACAGCCCGAACTCAATTTCCACACGAGAATGAGAAAAAAAACGAAAGATAGATGTAAAGAAAAGGTGTAAAAGGGTATCAATGTACAATGCAAAAAAAAATATTTAATTTCAATTGGATCTATTTATATCAAATAGGTTTCTTCCTTGTCTTGCGGCCTACTACGAGCCTATTTGTTTCAAATTTTATTTTATTTGGTCAAGCTATTTTTTAATATTAAATATAAATAAATAAAATATTATAAATAAACAGAAAACACGATATATCGCACGAATACGAGAACGGAATACAGGTTCATGACATAAAAGTGCGGTGAAAAAAAGTTAATTTTTTTTTCACTAACAAGACTATTATTTAAGAAAAATAAAGGTGTTGTCGTGCTTTTTATTAACAGGCGTGACTATTGATATATAAAAAGACTAACTATTTTCCTCGACTGCAGAACGTTACAACAGTCTTTTAATGAAAACAAAGCCCTGAGATTTTTGAGAGACTGAATCGTATACTATTTTTCCGTCTGTCTCTTTTCTCTTCTACTACCAGACGAAACCAAATCACAAATTTATTAAAAATGAATAAAATATTTAGTTATTGGATGATATTAAATAGATTTTGATTTGAATAAATAAATATATTTAAAATAAATAATTTTAATAACGGAATGCAATAGGAAAAATATGACGTTTAAGTTTGCATCGTTGAAATGCAATGAAAATTATTTTTGTTTTTACTTCACAAATTTCATTTGGCAAATTTAAGCTACAAAAATCGCTCAAACATTTTTAAGAATTCTTATGTGGCAATCTACGACATTTCTGCCAAATATGATTTTGGATAATTTTTTTTTAATTGAATAAAAATTTCGTTGAATGCCAACGATGCAAACTTCAACCCCATGGAAAAAATTTGATTTCACGAAAAAATCTAGTTGAATCAAATTTGAAAAAAAACAAATAGACGCATCTAGCTAATATCAAAAGAATTTTTCTGTCAGTGTAAGAGAGACCGTGTAAACCCCCGCAAGGGTATACTTGCACGGAGAGAATTAAAAAGTAATTTTTGTCGTGAATTTCACGGTAAAAATTACCGTGATATATTTCAATGTGGTGACAAGTGAGAAAAGCATAGTAATTCGTATGCGACAAGTTTTTTTTTAACTCACGTTACAGAAAATTTCAAATACGTAGGTAAATTTTTACTATACAAGAAGGGTAGCGCGCAAGATAATTTTTACCGAGAGCACAATACATTTTCCTATAACAGTCATTAAATTTTATAATAAATCTTAAAATAACTGTTATAAAGACGATACTTTTTTATAGACATTTTTGAAAGGCATAAAATAATAAAATGCACAGTAAAACTTCGCTGATATTATATATTTTTAAAATTTGAGTTTTGCATATTTTGTTATACATGAAAATTTACTAGAAAATCTGGTAAAATTTTCTATCTGAAGAAGAAATTTTATTTTATTTTCGTGAAAATCTGTTTTTTACACAGTAATAATAAGCCAAGTTTCAGGGTTGTCATCTGGTTACCGTTACTGCACGGTAATTTTTAACATTTAATTCTCTCCGTGTGGAAATAAAGAACTACAACTACTACACAGCCAACTTGTGCTATTTACTCAGCCAACATTGTGCTCAGTAAATGAATAAATGCAGCCGAAAACAGTAATAAATTCGTGTTATCGAGGATTGAACGAATGAAAAAAAAAAAATGGTTACCGAGTATTACTCCGAGAAGTACGCCGGAGAGTGTGACCATTAGTAACAAATTGTCGCGCATCCACTTGGTTGTGTCAGCCGTCACCTTGCGGGGACCCTGCGATGCCGAGACGTCCTGCCCGCCCATCTTCGCGAAGAGATACTCGGAGAAGCGCGCCGAGGACTTCTCCTCCATTTCACTGGGGCGATCGGATGAGGATCGTGAGATCCTCTCTCGCGATCTCTCGCGGCGTACGGCGGGGCCCCTGCAGCACCACGACGACGACGGGTTGCCGTTTTGGGGATGTTTCGGTAAATTCGTCCGAACCGACCAGTCACCGCCTCTCACCTCTAACCACCTACGTATTAGCCTCACGGCCCTCCAAGACCCTATTGACTCGATGATCGTGATATCGGCTTACCGATTTTCTCTTTTTCTTACTTTTATTTATCGATTTTACCTTCTGCCTAGCTCTCGCTCTCTCTCCCTCTCTCTCGCGCGCGCGCACACACACACACACACAGCCGTGCGCGTGCTGTAACTCTCTCTCTCTCTTTGACTCGCTCCCTTTTCGTCTCCTCAATATTTTTGTCTTCTTCAATGCAGCGTGATATATGTTGCTCGTGATTTTCTTTCGTTCAACGACTCTCGCTACTTCACACTTCTCCTTCTCGAGTTATCTGTCCAAATGTATATTTATATATATATACGTTTCTTCCTTTTCGTTCCTCCTTCAATGACAAGATCTAACGACGAGGCTCTCCTATCAGTCGCGATCGAAGTACAGTAACGTTTCCACTCGCTGAAAACAATGTTGACACTCTGAGGTCCTTTCTCCGTTGACTCGCCGAAAGATTGCGAGCTAAACACCCAATTGAGATGAGTTGCAGGGGCGAGGACGTCGGATAGATCGCGATGAGCCTTCGATGTGAAAGAGAATGCACGATGTTGGTAGACGTTGCGCGAATAGTTTACCCTCTGGTAGCTAATAACGATTATATCGTTTCACTCGGGGACTCTTTTTGGAAAGGGATAGAAAGAGAGAGAGCCTATTTTTGTTGTACGGGCCACACAATTCCTCCACTATAGTGGTTGAGCCCTTTGCACACTTGCAGCAGCAGCAGCAGCAGCAGCAGCAGCAGCAGCGCCGGCAACCCCGTTGCGCAGGGTCAGTTACCTTGATGACGGAGCCGATCTCCGGCTATTTTATGCTTGTCTTTTCTTGTTCTTTACAATTCCAAAAACACCCGGATTTACGAATCAATTTTTTCCAAATTTCAACTAATGTTAACGTCGTCAGGGCCTCGAAAATAACATTAGAACGTTAAGGATCTCGCCTGCTCGCGAATCTTCGTTCTCTCTGCCTCGCCGGACAAGAAGCTATTTCGTTTCTTTAATTTTCACACAATCCTGCTTATACGCTAATGAACTTTGTTTATCAAGCACGAGTAGCGATCCTTTGGTTTTGTTTTTTTTTTCAAATTTTTTCCACACTTTGAAGGCCTTTTGTTCGTTCAGTGTTGCGGTTCGCTCGTTAAAAAAAAACAGCAGTTTGCATATGGTGCGTCAAGCGCGATGCGAACCTCCCGATGGATGAGCCCTGACTAGCTCCGGTACGACGCGGCCATTGCCGTATTGATTTGCGGAACCTGCGAGAGCCGTGCTACGTTGCTACTCGTACATGTAGGGACACGATATATATATATATATTTTGATTCGTAACACCCGAGGGCCCGTTGGCGACCCCAGGACGCTTGCGCGACGAAAAAAAATAATCCGAGAACTCCTCGCTATTATGAACTCCCCTTTGCTTTCTCGGCAACGAAGATACCCCTGACGCGTTCGCCTCATTCGCGGTTTCCCCTCGAGCTTTTTCGGAAGAAACTTTTGTTGCTCGCAATCGAGGCGTATTTGCGAGCGAGTGCAAACATCTTAACGGCTTTATTGCTATTCATACACTCCGCAATCGTTCCTGGGAATTTTTCTTTCTTCGTTGCTCGATTTATCGTTATAATGTTTGAACGTGGAGGACATTGTTTATTTATTGTCTAAAGATGAAAAGGTCGCTACGATTCTTCGAGTAGCTTGTTTTTTTTTTCAACTGCCAATGTAGCAAGTAAATAATTTAGATAATCTTTCTAAAATTTGTATACTTTATGAACATCTCGGGTAGTTTTTTACGAATAACTTGAGATAGTAAATAATTTCAATGATTTTGAATGGCTTTTTGAGCTTCAATGAACTTTTGCGCCTTTTCCGTTGCTCATTTTCGATATAATATTGGAATGCAAGGAAAATTATATTCTCCTTTGAATATAAAAACATAGTTTTTATAGAAGTGGCACGTTCGCCACTTGTGGCCATCTTGAATCTTTATCTTTCTCGGCCACTGAATCGTAGCCATAGACTTTTCCCTTTTTTCCACACTCCGACGTATTCTGTCACTACGCTTTGCTTATTGTTAGCCAATCGATACGTTTAACTGAATCTAAATTTGAAAGAATTCCGGACTTTGTTATATTTTGTCAATACCGCCAAATAAACCCTAGCATGCCACACTTATTTTTTCGGGACATACTTGCCACACTCGGGTTTGTAGGGCCCCATTCAGATTTACAATCATAACTCCGAGTAAAATAGTCGTATTTCGATGGCTTTTTTTTTTAATCGTTAGCCAATTAGTCGAGAAATCTGTCTATGCGTGCACCGAATCGTCAAAGTTAAGAATTTCTGAGATATAGTCGTTTAAAAAAATATTTTCTTTCAAGAAAAGCGAAAAAATGTTGATTTTACGTTTTCTTTTCAAAAATTCATATCTTCCCTAATCGACCGAATTCAAAAATTATAAATTCTGAGACAAGGCATTCGGAATCATGAGAAAAAAATTTGGCGATAAAATATTCGAAAGTTATCAACAAAGCTGCAAGGGGTAAAAATGATGAACTTACAACTTTTCATCGCTCTCGTATTTTGCGGAATTGTATGAAATATTGAACATTCGCGCCTAGAATTTCTTTTCAGATCAATATTTGTCCACTTTCTGGCTGGATTCTTGACACATTAGACATAAAACAATACAAGTTTGCATAACAAACATTGAATAATTCAGATAACAATTGAAATACGCATAGGAAGGAAGAGAAATGATTATGTCAGTCGATATGTGGGACAATTGTTTATTACCTTAATTGAAATATAATATATCTTCTATGAATATGACATTTAAAATCGAAAATGGGAAAACTGAAAGAGCAACTTGATTGATCAACCGTATTCACCTCCGGTCGTGATCGAATCACCTTCGCGACTTCTGCATAGCTGCGCATTTTGCTTCGTGTATTCATTGTTCGCCTATAGAAATACAGAAGCGTACGTTATCCATAGACTTGTTTCGGAAAATCGTCAATATTCACAATTAATTAATTTATTCATTCATATATTTATTTATTCCTTTATATGTTTGTCCATTCATCTATTTGGATAAATTATTGAATTTACGACGCAATATTGAATTCTGAAAAAAAAAAATAAGAAATTCTTGTTTTCAAAGATTTTTGTTGTCGAAAAGCAAACAAAATAAATCAGAACATTATCCAAATATTAGTGCAAATATATATTCAACATTCAAGCCGAAAATTAAGTAAATTATGTGATTTAATTATATCGAAAAAAAGTTACACGAACGCCACACTCGGGTTTCTCAGACCTCAACTTCACTTTCGATGCGCACTGCTCAACGATTAAGCGAGAACCGGCGCGCATCTGCGCCGCTACCGGCAGAGGGAATCCTAATGTTTTTTTACGCACAGGTCTCATCCCCCCCTTGCCAAATTCTACCTATGCCAGAGAAGGAAAGTTTTGTTTGGGTTTCTCAGATCCCAGTGGGGCATGCGAGGGTTAAATTTTCCTTATTAGCACTTTTTTTTTTTGTGTTTCGAAGCCCGTGCGTTTGCAAAATCGAAACCCATGCGAGCTCACAGTACGGCCAAGTCCCGTTAAAGTTTCAATGAACTATATTTTTAATAATTCCCACACCTGAAAAGTACATAACGAAATGTGGCGAATTTCTTTTTTCGCCAATGGCGAAACTTCGTATCCATTTAAAAATGATTGTTCTCTCGTGCTTCGTACAGCTGCGATTCAGTGGCCAGGTAGTGGCGCTCTCTGGCGACGCTCTCGCGTACACAACGCGAGTAACTCGTCAAACGAGCGTCTCATATTTTACGACGACGAGTCGCGACATCGAGGTACGCGCTTTAATTATCCAAACGGCGAGTGGGCAAACCAACAATAACCGAGAATGCAAGGAGCGCACGCCTAACTCGTTCAGGGATCCAAGATTTTTCAGACCTCCGGTCAAAGTTTCTCGTCCAGGAATTTCGATCTCGTATTTCCGTGCTCCCGTGAATATGTGTTCCGAAGGGAAAAAACTGCAGCAACTGGAGGAGAAAAAAAATCGGAGTGGATGATAGTTTTGCTCGCTGCGAATCGTTATCAAAACGGATTGGGGTCAATTTTAGTGAGACTCGAAAGGTAACTGTTGAATATTTTATTATCCAAAGATTTTGTCATTTTGTGGATACAATATTCTACCATTAATTCATTATTTCTAAAATTCCTTACAGCGACTCCAGATTTATATGTACATAAAAAACTGAGCTCGGATTTTTTGTATTGCAGTTCGTTCCTGGTCAGCAGAGATTGAACGACTGAGATTTCGAATAATCGAGAATGGTACGTATTTCATTTCTCAGTACGATAATAGGCGAATTGTTCCCGGACATTGTAACATTGAAACATGCAGTGACAGTTGCAGGGCCGTACGTATCACGACCTGTGACCTTGAACCAAGTGGAGCAAGCAACAGGGACAGTGCATCCGGGGAAAGAGTATCGTCAGCGCCTAATCATCGATATTTCATCATCGTGGACATGGTAGGAAAAACGATTTGACGTTGTGCGAACAGGCGTCAAGCCGCAAATATAAGTGTAACAGAATACATAACGTTAAAAACGAATGTTTCTCGTATCTCGTTCTCGTCCAAGCACGAGGAGAGATTGTGATTCGGTTGGTGGCAGCACCGTCGCGTTCTTCGATATCGACGGGCTAAACGCCGAACAGCTGAAAATCTGTCATGGCTGAAAATCACCCACTTGGCTTGTTAACTCGTTAATAAAAAAAAAGTATCTTCCGTTGATTATCCCAACGGGGCACCGAGGCAAACTTTTCCCAGAGGTGAGATACTCACGAGGAAGCGAAATGACGCTCGAGAAAATCCACATACACGAGAAACAGTTCTTCCGTTTGTATAAAGAGGCGTTATCGCGACTGTACACTTTTTTTTTTTCTATTTTAAGACGCAAAGACGTAGTTCGACGAGTTTAACGAGTTTATTGACCCTGCAGTACTGAGCGTGCAGCGTCTTCGTCGACGAGAGGCGAACGCTCCAGCTCTGCGATGTCGTTGCAAGCTTCTCCGGCGAATCTTCTTAAGACCCACCAATTGCCACCCAGGTTGCGAAAGAATCGTAAACTGGAGTACAGGTGGGGCTACAATTACTACGAAGCTCTCAACAAGGCTGTATTCATGACCGAGTGCTCGCCCTATATGCCAGCCGAACCGCCAGTCTCCATCAAAGAAGATGTCGACAAGACCGGATATGTGTGTAAGCAATGTAGAGACTGGTAAGGATATTTAAATATTGTATTCTTTATTAGCTTTCGACCGTGACTTTGTCGGCATGGATTAGGATTTGATTCAGAGAGGAGATTAATGAAGAGAGGATAAAAGTAAGAAATAAAGAAAGGCAGAGTGATATTTCTCAGGCACGGTCGTAGACTCACTGACTGACTGAGGTAAGAGGTGGTAATTAATGTAATAGTAGGATAAAAGTGCGAACTCCAGTCTTGTAAAATGTCATTGTTGTCTACAGGACAGGCTTTGCTGTTCTACAAACAATATTGTCTGATTTATAGTCTTCGGCAAGTACATTCAAGTTTTAGGTACTCGATACTCTCGAATATCCTATATGTAGTTGACCATGCAAGAAGCTAATCCTTTCTTAATCCACCTTTACGCCCTTTGAGTAATATATTTTCCAAATTTCATTTAGACGGAAGCAGGGAATTTGATTTTCCTATACAAACTTGAACATCCCGTTACATTCTTAATTCTGTATTGTTTTGAAAAATTCTAAAATATGGATTTTATTAATGACGTTGAAGTTTGCATCGTTGGAATTCAACGAAAATGATTTTCCTTTTTACTTCAAAAATTTTGTTTGGCAGATTTAATTTACGAAAATCTACAACGAATCTGCCAAATATGTTTTTGGATAATAATTTTTTAAAAGAAATTGAATAAAAATTTCATTGCATGCCACCGATGCAAGCTTCAACCCCATTTTTATTATTTGTTTCGAAGAATATTTATACCAAGTTTCAAGTTGATTCACGCAAGGAATGAAATTTCCCATACAAACTTTCACGCCTCATTTTACCCCCTTAGGAGTTGATTTCTGAAAAAATCCGTTCTTAGCCCACCTCCAAATTTCATGTTACTATCTTCACCTGTTTAGGCTGTGTATTGTCTATATGTCAGCGAGTCAGTCAGTCATGAAACTGTTTTATATGTATAGATTGGAACATACCGCTTCCTCAATTCCAAGCTCTATTGGATTCCACTGGATGGATAGTTTTCTGCGCTTCGCACACAGCGTTCTGTGACAGTGTTGTTTTATAAGATGCGTCACGCGAAAGACAAAGCCGATGGTACTTTTTCCATTCCCAAATAATCTCGTATACCCAACCTTGCTTGTGAACAACTTTCAGCCCCTGCCGTCTCCTTTGAAAGGCAGATTGGACAGCGAAGTAACCAATTTTCTTTTACATGTTCCAGAACCGCAATGTTGAAAATGATGTGCTATACGGTTGCATTTCTTGATTGCTTTATTCTATTTCTCTTTTATCCATTCTCTGGGTAAAAAATCTACAAGGAATATCAAATAGCTCGGTAATACAGTACTAAATTTAGCACACGGAAACGCATCATTTCTTTTTATTATCTTGTTTATTAAGTTCTTAGATTTTTTATTTCGTTTTTCATCAGGCCTACCGCGTAGAAACAGTTTCGCTAATAGTGAAATCGGAAGCTAACAATGCGTCAGAAGAATAGTTGCCAATACTGATTTGTTTTGTCAGCATTTCTGTTCACACACCTAGTATAGACACTCAGCGTTGATAACACTGACAATGATAGTGTCTTTCGGAGGTTGGACATGAAAAAAATAAATTCTGACCGTTTTTTAGAATAATTTTGCAAAAAACTGACATGTTTGAGTTTTCTGGGTGAACAAAAATTCTCTACATTGATGAAATTTACTCTCTCTTCATTAAGCACGTAGTTGTAACAACATTTAATGGTTGTCTAAAGAGAAAAGAGTTCGACATTTATCAGCAACGTCTTACCGAAAATTACCATTTTAAAGGCTTTTTTTATGGGCGAGAAATGTCTTATAGTGAAAAATGACACTCTCCCTGAGTAATCTTCTATCTTACAATGTTCTTCGGAGGTTCGGCACAAAAAATATATTTTATAACCATATTTCCGGAAAAGCCTGTTGCCTTTACGAGAAAAATTTTTCTTGATTTTTTTATAATGGAAAATACCTTGAGATAAAAAATTGTGCTCTTCTATGACTTTCAAATATGCATCGTTGGAACACAATGAAAATTAATTTTTTTTAATTACCTCAATTTTTTTGTTGTCACGTTTTCTTTCAAATTTACGTTTTTTTTCCTCTTCTTAGAGATTGGTAATCTAAATCCACAAAACAAATATTTCGGACATTATAAAAATAGGGAATAAAGAAATAGGAAAGAAATAGAGAATAAATAAACGTCTGAGAACAATGTTCAAACCACTGTCTTGAAAAGTTATTTCTTCTATAAACGTTCTTTCTAAAGAGAAAAAAATCCAGATTATCTTACAAAAATTGCTGGCTTATTAATTCTTTCCAAATATTCACCAAGGCCTTTTTATTATTATTGTAAAGTACTGTATGTGCTCTAGAAAAACTATTCCATCTATTCGTCAAAGAATCTCTATTATCGTGATACTCAGAATAATGCTCAAAGCACGTCGCAAACAAAACTCTGGCGTCGTGATATTCGTCTAAGGCCAAACATTGTTCATTGCAGTTTCCGATTCTTGAGCAGTATCGAGGAGCACACATCGCGGCGAAGCTGGGTCTTGGGTTACTGGTGTCAGGCGTGTTTCACAACGAAATGTCCTCACGTGGGTTGCAACGAGCCGAAGTGCTCGGCCTGTCGCAACGTGGAGGCGTCGAAGCACGCGTACTTGGTGGAAAAAGGAATCAAGCGAAACCTGAAGAAGGCGGTGACGCGAGTTTTTTACAATCAATGCCAATTCTTCGCTCATCTGCGTATGCACGGTATCACTATGGTAGATCTGAACGAGGTGATGCTTATGCCGTTGCCGAGTGGCGTGCAACGCGAGGATTACGGACAATTGGACAAGCTCTGCCGAGCCCTGATGGAAACGATGTTCATAAAGCGAATCCACATTATGGACTGGCTGGGAGAATTAAATCTTCAATCGAGTCACTGGAACACACTCTTGAATTGGATGGACTCGAAAAAAAAGACACCGATAAGCGACATTATTTCGCGTTACTCTGAGGATTGTTTGAACGCGATGGATCTCGCGGAGAGAACGCGAAAAGACACTGTTATCGTCCGAGGTGACGTTAAGTCGGCGACGCGGTCGTTAAAAGAGCCCGATTCACCCGTCGAGAAAGATCCATTGGCCGAGGATGTTGCCGAATCCCCGAACGACATTGCTTTCGTTGACTGTGGACCGACACCACCGAGTCACGTCGTCGCTCTCTCGGAATATCCCCAGGTCGACAAGACCACCAAGGATACGAGCAACGTTCGTACCACCGATCGTGCGAAATCGCTCTGGCACACGTTCTCCCGTCAGTACGAGATGCGCAAAGAGAAAGCTCGCGACGCAGCTTTGAAAATAAGCAAAGACATCGTCGAGATATCGCCGAAGAGCATCGACCGAAACAAGATTCCGCGGGTGCTGACGATACGAGGACCAAAGAGTCTCAATATCTCGACGATCATGAAACATCTGCCAATCGCGGCGATCAAATCGAAAAATGTTCTTGTCGTTGCTGACGAATCCGGAGTGCAGAACGGTCTATCTACGATTTCAGACACCCCTGGTACTATCAAAGAGTCATCCTCGCTCACGTCGGAGGTCAAAACAAAGGGAAAAACAGCGTCACCCGTCGTGCAGGTTAACGCGAGCAAGACGATCGAACCTAAGGTGAAATCATCGACAAGTCGGATCAACGAGAATCCACGGGGCACGCCTCTCATAACCAAGTCACAAAGTTTCTCCGAGCAGATGTCGCTACACGGTCGTATAGTCTTTCAGAACGGTAGAAAGTACATCATAAGACACTTGCCAAAGTCGAAGTCACAGTCGATACTGCAGGATTCGATCGTGAAAAAAATTCGCAATTCACCGACCCTCGTTGCTCCGATCTTAGGCGCGAAGCTTCCCCTGCTCTCGAAGACCGTTCCAGCGACGAAGATGACACCGGTATCCTCGAACGATAACTCGCGGCCTACCACCACGATCGTTCGAAATACGTCGAAACGTTCCAAACTCGTCACACCCATCGTCTCGAGTTCCTCGGGATTCTCGATGATGAAGCTGACTACCCAGCCGCAAAACGGAAAAGTACGAACAACGAAGAGCCAGAAGACTTCACTGCTGGTCAAGTGTCGTGAAGCCCTGATGAACGATTTGCGTCGTGCGAGCAAACGCGAGCAGCGATCGTACATCGATCATCTGAAGGGAATAAACGAGCGTTACTCAAGAGCGATGAAGTTCGCGAACGACACGGTGCTGGCGAACAACGCTCGAGTTATCGCACGGTTTGAGAGTATCGCCAAAACGACCGATGCCAACGAAGCGACGGAATCTCAGGCGCATGATATCTTTGAGAAGAGCGCCCGCGAGTGGGAGACTCCCAGTAGTGCTACCGAGAATCCACGAAGTTGCGATACCTGCGACAAGAGAGTTAAGCCTGCCGGTTACATAATTGGCATATCGTTACCGGCACGAGACGAGACCCTTTACTGTCAATGTTACAATCACATGTGCCACATCTGTAATGTAAATCAGGGCAATCTCGTGCAACTCAAGGCCCACGTCAAGTGGCACCAAGGCGAAAAACCCTACGCTTGTCCCAGCTGCTCGATCGTATTCCCAAGCCCGGTCGAGCTCGAGATACACGTCTGGACGTCCTGCTTTCATCCAATGGCCGGTTACATATACGGTTGCGGGGTATGCGAGATCGATGGTATCCTCGACATGGAAACGATAGCTCAACACTTTTTGCTTTTTCACACACGTAGGAAAATCATTTGCGCTGAGTGCAAGATGGAGTACTCGAGTGTGGAGGCACCAAGTCAAGCCGATTGCGCCAGACATTACGCTCAGCATCATCCGGAAACCGAGGTCGTCTCGGAACCCAAGAGACTTCTCGTCTGTGACCTCAAGCAGTGTATAATACGGCCGGAATTGTTCAGTACCCATTTGTCCGAACATATCGGCGTGAACAAAGCGGCGTATTACCGGTGTCCCTTCTGCAGTGTAGTCGCTCAAGGCACAGGACGCAACAAATCACTGATACGAGAACACCTTATTCAGAATCATTTGGATCGAATGCACGAGATCGTGCGCAAAGAGAGCGTCGCGAGGATCATCTCTGGCATTAAATTGACGCCTGCGAATCTCCCCGCCGGCATCGCCGATGGAATGGGACAAATTTGTCAAGTTTTGAACGTCGATCCAACCGGTCCTAAGATACTGGACGCTCGTACGATAACACCGGCTACTTTCGAGCTTGGCACGGATAGCTCCGAGACATCAACGATCAACGACGATACCAAGTTACCCAGGATACTCGAAGTGAGATCGCAAACCGTGGATGAGTTCGAATCGGATGAGGCGCGAACGAGCGACCATCCTGATCACGGGACAATGCGCGTGAAAATCGTCGACGATGATTCGACGAGAGAAACGAGCAACGATGCATCGATCGTTTTCAACGAGTCCGACGTGACGGAAAGTTGTCGCGCGATTCGCGAACGTATCGAGTGTGAAGATTCCTCGAATTCGCACGATGAGGAGGCCGTGACAGTCCTGTCGATTGACTCGAAGATCGATGATTCCGAGAATTCCTCCTCGTTGGCTGACTCGTCGTGTAACGAGAACGAGGGAACCATGATGAATAATTATATCGACGCACCATATCTACAGGAACTACTACAAGCGAACAAACACGCGTCCGCGAAACCGTGGAGAATCGCCTTAAACAGTCCAACCGACGTGGAGATCAAGCCGGTTGTTTACAACTGTCATCTGTGCGGTGAGCTTATCAACACATCCTCGTCCGTGATAAAGAATCATTTCGACGCTCGTCACTCGAGCGACTACGAGATCTTCACCGTTTCGCCGAGTATACCGCGAGTAACGATGAACTCGCGTTACGAGCTGAACGAGGGATCGCCCGAGGACTCGAGCGACTCTTCCAACAAGAGGCGCAAAATGGAAATAATACCGGCAACTGCAACTAAGAGACGGAGACGTTGGGGTCCGAAGAAACGAATCGACAGACCGGGATCGCCGAGCCTTGGAATATGCGTGAAACTCGAACCCGTTCAGGAGATCGGTGGCGCATATCGTTGCAAAAAGTGCAATCAAGCCTTCGAGGATAGATCCCTATTGCGCAATCATATAGCGACCCAACATCGCATCAAAGGACAGTATCTCATCTGTCTCGAGTGCGGCGAGAATTTCGTCGTTGTGCCAAGCCTACAGATGCATCTTAAAGCGGTCCACGGCATCGAGGATCCGATAACTTATCTCACAAAAAATACGGCTTACGCGCCCGAGATTCTCGATGACACGGAAGAGGATCAAAAGGCGACCGAGTCCAATCAGTGCTACGTGTGCATGGCGGTGTTCGAGGACAAACCGGCACTCGATAAACACATGAGGGTTCACGGAATGGCGTTTTTGAGGCGCAAAAGATTCGAGGCCCAGAGAGCCCTCAAATTTTCCGCGAAAATGAACGATACCGCTACCAAAACCGAGATCAACGCGGGTGAGTCGCGGGTCCCGCTGAACGATGAGAAATCGATAAATAAGGAAGAGAGTTGCGACAACAGGGCTTGTCCCGCAACCCTCGATGCAACGAATCAGAATGAAGTTCGAGAAGTTAAGGCGATCGTGGAAATCTCAAAAATTAAGTCGTCGCCAACGATGTAGGTGCGTCTCGAAACTTTTAGCGTATTTTTCTGCTTCTCCGATTCAGGAGGTACTCTACGGTAACGTATCGAAAAAATCGGTACACATTTTGGCTCAATTAATTGTGTAGTAGATTACTTTTGCGGTTTATATTATTTTTGGTATATCACTGGCACACATATTCGAAATAGTGTTTGTTACACTCAAAGACAAAGCTAATTATCCAAGTTATTTGGTATTGTGGAGAAGGTATTTGAGTTGTTTGATAGTGTACCCGATTGTGTCAATCTGGTTTGTCCGACACAAAAAATAAAAACTAAATTTATTCACGAATTATGTTGTATTGGCTATCCTCCGATGGAACCTGTCGTTATCTCGTTCGTTATGTGTAAAAAAATTATTCTCGAATTTATGTTTTTGCGATTTGTTAAGTAAAAACATCGCTATGTAATTATTATCCCGTTAGCGAATAATGTTATTTTAGAGAGTGTTCGATAGATGATTGCCAAAACAATATAATTCGTGAATAAATATTGTTTTTTTTTCGTTTTGCATCAATCAGATGTTCGGAATTGATCACACAAGCGACTGTGCGTTTTTTTTTTTTGCGTGATGCTGAATCTCTTTACTGATTTCCGTTTGCTTTCTCAATTGTACGCCCATCTCTGTGGGAATTCAAGTAAATGATATACCAAAAATGAAGCAAATCGCATGAGTGCAATTTCCTTCAATTATTTTCTCAAAGTTTCCACTGATTTTTTGGATGTAATCGCAGCGTGCCCATTTAACGCGTCAACGAACAAACTCTTGTCACGAAACTTGTTCGTACAGAAAAGAGTTCGTATAGGGATTTCGATTTTTTTATTTGATTGAAAAGAAAACAGAAAGAGTACTACGTTGTGCATTATGGAACTGTATAAATAATGTTACAAGTTTTACGCTGTAACACGAATGAATTTTCATTGTAAAAAATAAATATGTACGACTTAAGATCGGCATGAGCAATAACTGTACGTTTAATATAATTCGAACGTTGCTGTCATTCTATTACTTTTGTTGACATTAAGAGTCAAACTCTTTGTTTCTTCTCAGTCATTCGATGAACGATTCTCTTCGTATATATTTCTAGGTATATTTTTCATCATGTTATTTTATAAAGGATTATTGCACGTATATCTCTCTTTATTGCTGATGGGACTTGTTAAATGTTAGATTTTTTTTTCTTTCATTGACACATACATTTTTAAGACGTTTAGATAAATTTTGTGGACCCGATGTCGTCCAGAAAAACAGGCGCTCTTGAGGAGAAATACTCGATTGAGAACATCACTTGCGCATTTGTTTCTTGAAGAAATAATTGTGAACGCCTTAAATATAGAAAAAAAAACAAAATTCCGAAACATCGCTAAAGTAGCCACGATCGTGTCAATCGAAACGTTTAGGAAATCATCTGTACATATTTTCCAAAGTAAAAATCAATGTGAATTATCACGATTTTGCATTAAGAGAACTATGCGTTTTTCTGAAAAAAAAGGAGATAATAAATAAATAAGTATTATTTCGTGAATTTACAACTATTTGTAATAAAATGATTTTACATTTATCTCTCTTTTTATTTACGTTGTTCATCTCTAAAGGGAAAGAAACAACAAAACGATCATTACTAATTGTTCGTTTTTTGTTTCACGATTCCATCACGATTCTCTCATTGGTCCCATGAGATTTAGCCTCGTTTACGCATACTTGACGAATATACACAATCATTCGATGGGGACTAATTTTCACAAAGGTCGCTACATCGGTTGGCCAGTTTATCCGCGGAGAGTACCGGCGACAGTTCATTGACAAAGTCGTCAACGTTATTCTCACTCTTCTCGCTGATTTCCAAAATCCGGGAGGTGCTTGAGGACGACTGATCGGACGCGTCGTTGGAAGGATTTTCCAGGCGAAAAATTCGTGACTCTCGTTCAACGAGGGCGTCGACCTTTTGGGTCATTGCTACTTCCGTTCGGGACGTCGCGGTCGTCATCAAATTAGTCGGTGAGAACAGCAGGGAGGGAGTCAAAAATTGTCTCGAATTTTCATCGTTTGAGTCGTTCTCGAGCGCACAGCTGATTGTACTATTTTCGCGAAAAAGTTTTCGCAAATCAACACCCCAAGAAGTATCCTCGGGACTGACGTTTGTCTCGGTTTGAATCGCGAGTCCCGTCGGATTATCGTCCGGGGCTCGATATCCACGGGACGACGAGGTCGACAACAACTCGCTGAGCGGTATTCCTGTCTCGGGAGTCGCCCATACGTCGTCGTTGCGACCGTACGATAATCCACAATTATTCACGATTTTATTTTGCCTGCTCGGCGTGTCCTCCATCGAGTGCCATTTTTGGTGTGCGACGCTTATTGAACCCGGAGCTAGTGCGCTCAAGCTATTCGCAGGGACGATCCTGTGTGGAAATCTCGGTGAGCCTCGTATCTTTTCCCTCGACGAAACCTGACTGGCGTTCGCTTCTGAAAGCACAGAGAAAAAAGTTTTCGTTGACTCAACCAAGCGGGATTCATTGGGATATTTTCTTCGAAGCGATTAAATTAAAAAGACGATTAGATTCCAACAGCATTTTACAAGATTCGAATCTACCAAACTTCATTAGAGTAACGATTTATTTCTATCAAAAGAAAATAATTCTTTGGCTAAAATTGTTTACATAATTTTTTTTTCTTGTACAGTAAAACCTCGATCAACCGGGCTCCTGCCACTTATATTTTTACGCGCTACGTAATACCTACGCAAATCATTAACTTTATAGAAGAGATCTCATGATAAATTTGATCGGAGATCGTGATTTCCCGTTTTTATACGTGTATTTTGGTGAAAAATAATTTCAAGGTCATGATATCATAGGTCGTTGGATTCGTCTGAATATCAGCTATAACGTCTTAATAGAAAAAAACATGTTCCCATTTGAAAAACCATTGATGACCTTGAGAACGCAAAAACTATGACCTTGACAAAAAAGAATTTTTCACCCCTCTATGAGCCCTTCGAAATCAATCAAATTACCTCCTGACATGTTTTTCGTCACTCTAAAGGCAACGGAGATATTTGGGGTGGTCACGTTAAATGGTCCACGCTGTATATATGGGGCATTCCATACCAATTCGACCTGGGTCTGACCCTCGACCCCTCAAATCTGGTTCCCGATTTTTCCTATCATTACTCTCACTCTATCAAGCAATTACAATTTTTTTCCGATTTTTCAAAATAAATTTGAGCGCGTCATGAATTCTTGATTTTTTTTTTGAACACCTCGATGGCCGTAATCGAAAAATCTGAAAAAATTCCCAAAAATACAGTGTCAGATATAAAAAATGTTGGTGTAAAATTCATAATGTCTGGGCTTTTGCTTCAACCCGTTTTTTAGCTTTTTGGGGAAAAAAAAATGAAAAAAATAAGAAGCAGATGTCAATTTACTGTAGACTGTTGCTCGAAATTTTGTATGCATAGTACCAGATTTTTAAAAAAATTTCTCCGATTTTTCTAAAGTGTATTTTGTAATTTTCGAATTTTTTTTTTATCATGGTTGACAAAAACCCTAATTAGGGATTTGGAAATGATGCAAATTGCACTAACAATAAGCGTAAGATGCGTGGTGAGGTTCGGTACACTCTAAACTACTATTGAACTACTACTGTAGACAGTAGCTTGAATATTTTTGATGATAGCGAACGGTTTTTGGAAATTTTTAAGGATTTTTTAAAGCATTTTTTTCTGTAATATCATCGTAAAATCATGATTAATTAAAAACGGTCATGAACAGTGATCGCTCTTAATTAAATAATTAAGAGCGGAAATAATTTTTAATTTAACAATCAATATCAATTTTAATCATCAATTCGCATGGTTTTATCTACGCTTTATTCCAGAAACTACAATGAAATCATCGTAGAGAATAGTATTTCCATCACTGACAATCTGAGATGCGTCAACACATTTTTATATCACATGTGCCTTTAAAATGATTTTTGATATAATAAAAAGGTTCTGCAGACTTTTTTTTCTTTTTTTTTCTTTATAATGTTGTGGATTTTAAATTAATTAATTAATTATTTAATTAAGAGCGATCACTGTTCATGACCGCCTTTAATTAATCATGATTTTACGATGATATTACAGAAAAAAATGCTTTAAAAAATCCTTAAAAATTTCCAAAAACCGTTCGCTATCATCAAAAATATTCAAGCTACTGTCTACAGTAGTAGTTCAATAGTAGTTTAGAGTGTATCGAACAATTCGCATCATTTCCAAATCCCTAATTAGGGTTTTTGTCAACCATGATAAAAAAAAAAAATCGAAAATTACAAAATACACTTTAGAAAAATCGGAGAAATCATTTTAAAAATCTGGTACTATGCATACAAAATTTCGAGCAACAGTATACAGTAAATTGACCTCTGCTTCTTATTTTATTCATTTTTTTTTTGCTCAAAAAGCTAAAAAACGGGTTGAAGCAAAAGCCCAGACATTATGAATTTTACACCAACATTTTTTATATCTGACACTGTATTTTTGGGAATTTTTTCAGATTTTTCGATTACGGCCATCGAGGTGTTCAAAAAAAATTCAAAAATTCATGACGCGCTCAAATTTATTTTGAAAAATCTGAAAAAAATTGTAATTGCTTGATAGAGTGAGAGTAATGATAGGAAAAATCGGGAACCAGATTTGAGGGGTTGAGGGTCAGACCCAGGTCGAATTGGTATGGAATGCCCCATATACAGTCGAACCTCGATATAATGAATCTCTAGGGAAGAGCAAAAAAGTTCGTTATATCAAGTTTTCGTTATATTGAGGTTTCGTTATATCGAGTTCATGTTCCGAAAAATTCGTTATATTGAGGTTTTAATAGAAAGGACAAATAAAATTGCTCCAATTTCAACTTTTTTTCTTCAAAAAAATATATTAGTTCAAATATTTTTTTTTAAAGAAAGCAAGGTTTAAATTAGAGCTATTTTTACAAGCAATTAGCAATTAGAGCATAATATATATAACATTATTTTTGAAAGTGGATTATTTTAAAATTAAACAAATATTTTGTTTAATTTTTAGAGTTTGCAAGTCTAGACAGGTTCCCTAGAAGCAGTGAGAGGGAGAAGGGAACGAAAGGAAGGGATTTCGTTTACCGAACGCTTTGTTATACAGAGGTTTTGTTGACAAAAATTCCTTGTATAGAGGTTAAGGGCCTGAAAATAAATTCGTTATATCTATTGTTTTTCTTCGTTGTATCAAGTTTTGGGGTGTCTATCGGAAGGGAATGCACAAATCTTCGTTATATCGAAGATTTCGTTATATCGAGGTTCGACTGTATAAATTATATAAAAGTCTTTATAAAAACTCTTATATATATATATATATATATATATATATATATATATATAACTATATAAAAAGGCTTATAAAGGCTCTTATATATATATTTTTTGTTTTCACAATACTATACCGAAAAAAAACGTATAAATTCAGATTATTCGAGGACTCTTCGGTCCCAGCCTGCCCGTTTAATCGAGGTTTTACTGTATTCCGATATTTGGATATATTATTTAGACACAATAAAAAAAATCGAAACGATCCCTCATTTTGATGAAATAAAATATCCACTCTTTATACTATAATACTTCATTGAAGTGCACAGAAAAATCCGTCTGTGTAGAACAAAATTCCATTTGAGTCAAACGCACAAATTTTATTGATCTCAAGAAAATTATGAAGTGCCAATAAACATCTAGTTCATTGACAATCGAATAAAAGCAAATCGAAATTTCAATAATTTTTTGTTTTATTAAACATACTTCGCCTCGCTTGCTCTCTCGCCCTCTTTTTTTCACTCACGATACTTGAAAGCTTAGATCGAAGAGACTATTCGTATGTGTCAACAGTCATTTCCAACGAGAACGTCAAATAACATTCATATGCCTTCAAATTTCCACGATTCTACATCCTTTTGCACGTGATCTTTGGAGACTTACTCGAAGGCAAGCTGAAATTGACCCTTGGTTCACTGCTCTCTTTTCGTCTGAGTCCAAGACTCAGCCGCCGATCCTCTTCGCTCGTGATACTTATGATTGGTCCGGAACCGCAACGTGGATGAGGCTGTCGAATGCCTTGAACGTTGACCTGACAGCTCGAGGAGGCTTTAGTTCCTGGCACGATGCCGGCGATGTATCCCATGTGGACTCTCAGGGCCGAAGCAACACCTAGAGTAAAACTCAGCTTTAACCAAATAAACTATGAACGAGAATAAGTATTTTTCTCTCATTCGTTCGCGGTGCGAAATTTGCTCCAGTAAATGATAATTCCATCGTATTCGATCTCTTGGAAATGCCAATTGACACGAATTTATTTGTCGTGTTTCAGTTTCGAAAATCACGAGGAGAAGACTATTCAAAGGAACTCTAACGTTCCGCCGATGAATTTTTAAGGCCATGTGTTATACCAACCTAGCGGCCATGAGTGCGAGAGAGATAGCTGATTTGCATATTCTCAGTGTTCTCCGAGACGGTTGATGTTTCGGAAAAAAGAAAAGAAAGGCTCTGTTGAACAACGAACAACGTCTTTCTCTTCGTTTGCCCGAAATATGGTCCGTCTAGGAGAAAATTTGGCCCTAGGATTTTTACCGATCGGACGTGTAAGACGTGTCCTTAAAGGATACTGATCTTTTTTTAGCCCCAAATATGTTCGATGAAAGTCGAACTTCGAAGTTCCGTGCGTTTTACTAAACTGTTTTCGAAAAAGAAATAAAAAAAACATACAAATCTTGGCAAATCGGCACAGTTTCGTATGGAAATTGTGAGTTTTGCCGCAGTTACATAAAGTGGTCGAACCAGTAAATTGTCGTTGTGCCGGCTGTGAAAGTGTTTTGCCCCAAAAAGTAAATATTTACGCTTGATTTTAAAGAGTTTTACCGTGAAAATACTTACGATATCAGTTTGATCGTGATGGCAGTATGATCTGTGTTGTTTATTGCTTAGTTGGTGTTTTTACGCGGACTCTAGTCGATTTTCACCTCAAAGTTAAATCAGTTTTGTTTTTTATGTTTGAATTTGTACCTGGGGACAAAAACATAAGTGTACCTGTGGACTGTCCAATGGTACAAAATGTTGTCATTTTGTGTTTGGCTCTGCCGTAATCAGTTGTATTGTTTTATCTTTTTCAGTATCTCGCAGTAAAACTGGTATAAAAAGAAAGGGAATATTTCCTGATACCTTCACAGCAGCCGTAAAAGAAGCCAAAAGTGGCTATGCGATGAGAAAAGTTGCTGAATAGTATCAACTACCAAAATCAACCATTTTCAAATATTAATTATCCGAAAACAAAGATTTGAAGAAAGAAAGCATTCATCTGTTGAGAAACGATGTGAGGAAGGTATTTGACTAGCGAAAACGATTAAAATAATTCAACACGAGAAGTTTTTCTTTATAAGATGTTTGAAGTGCAAAACTTATTCCAAAGACAGAAACAAAATGTTCAAATGTAGTTTTTGTGATCATAGCTATCATATTAGGTATATTCCGAAGTCACACAAAGAAAACTTTGAGTCTAATGAGGGGAATGAATCCTTCGTTTGTGTGGCATGTTTCATATTAGGAAAAGATAGGGATAGCGATGAATGTACTCAAAATGTGTATGAAAAGTGTCGTAATGTACACAAATAAGTATAATAGTGTATGTTTATGTTTGTTTGAAGTTGATTTTAAAGGTCTATTTTTGTTTTTTACTTTCGTATTGTATAATTAATGTGAACCGTCCATAGGTACATTTTGTCTGTCCATAGGTACAATTGACTGTTGAACCTATAGACAAAACTGGTGTTTAAAAAAAAAGTTAATTATCTTCGTAAATCTAAGTGATATGGAGACTAGAATTTTTGTTTAAGTATATGTGATATGTTAAAAATAGAAAAAAAACTTTACCTATTTAGATATAAAAAATGTTTTATTCCAAATTCTGGAAAGTTTCCACATGTTCCGCACTTGCCCCTACTCAAGAATAATTAAATCAAATATATTCAGCCAAGGCGTCTATCAGCGTTTCCGGCCGAATTCTTTATTTGGAAGTTAAAGTGAACCGTGTCAAATCTTGGGTAATCTGAGAATTCCTGGGGACTTGCGTGAGGTAAGTTTATCTTAAAGTTACAAATAAGAATCTTAGTTTTGCGTTCAGCATAGAAAGTGATAGTTTTATGTTAATTTCAACGAGTTTTCATATATGACGATTACCGGCTCAGCAATGTCAACACTCTGCCGATTAATTGCCATGGCTAGCGGCTTGCAATCCGGATATACGAATTGACCGGATATTCGCACAATTTTTTAATAGTAAAATTCATAAAACAATTACGATTTGAACATTGAACTATAGTAAAACAATAATATCGGCATTGGGTGCAGTTAATACACGTAGCTAACAAGTAATCTTAATTCAATACATGTTTTTGCTTTGTTTTTAATATTTTGTGTGATGCATTCAATAGTTAATCATTCAGAAAATCCCGCGCGAATCGCGCGACTGACAAGTTGCTTACTGTTTAATATGTTATCCGAATTGCAAGATGCCGTGCGCGAGATACGCGACACTAGCGTTGGTATACCAGCTGAGTTTAGTTATTGATTTGAAATGTATGAGTCTCTGTGTGTTAAGTCTAAAGTACCTATATTAATTGTGCATTCAACTTGATTTGAGATCTCACTCACTATAATGTTCAAGTATATGATTGTTTTAGTTTTTGCCTCAGCGGAGAGAACGGTTAATTTAAAAATCTTAGAACAAAGAAGTTTTATGTTTTTTTTATTTGTGAATGATTGTTTTTGATTTTGTTTGATATTTTATGATCTCATTATTACTATGATAATTAGTTTAAGTTTTAGAGGGAAGAGTCACCTAACTGTTTTCAATGATTCATATTTTATTTTAATATTTTCTGGTAAATAGTAGCATACTATTATGCTCGATCATTTTGTGATATTAAAAATGTTAATGTCGTCGATTAGCTATAGGAAAGAGAGAAAAATGTTGGTTTAATTTCAATAAATATAAATAAAACTACTTTTAAACGAATTTCCTTTGTTTTTTTTAGAATTATCCAAAAAATCCGGATATCCGGATGGTAAGGTTCACTACTATTCATATTATCCGGATACGAAAAATTAACGGATAATGCAAGCCCTAGCGACGGGGGTCGATAACTGAGACAAGGTTGGCAAAAAAAAAATCTTAAGAATCGACTATTAATTTGTAGAAAACCAGAAAAGAAATATTGGGTCCGTAATTGGCATTGGCTGAAGAATCTACGGACCAGTAATCGTCATACTTATATTCGCGGTAGTAAAAAGATATACATATAAATAAGCGTTGTTGATTACTGCTGCGTCGTGACCATATCGATTACTCTCACGCAGATGAGCACCATGCGATCGAAAAAACATAAAAAATTATTTTATGATAAAATAGTTGTTTATAATTATTGAAAATGAATAAAAATAATAATTCTGACGTAATAGCCATAATTAGGTTTACTTTTTATATCAATAAAGTTAATTCTCACATCTGTTACAATTAGTTGATCAAAAATAGTATTTTAAAAGGATTTTCTTTTGAGTGGTGTCTATTTCTGGTTTCGGAGTAGACGTTAAGGTTTCAGATACATTATAAAAATAAGATGTTTATTTTTTAAGATACGTACGTACTGTACAATTTTGTGTACAACATGACTAGTAAACTTGCTTGACTATTTCATAAAAGTTATTTCACTTTTTTTGTATATTTGAATTAAAGAAATATAATAAAACCATTGTCTGAATAAAAATAAAAAGACTAGTTTGAGATATTTGAAATAAATATTTTGAGATAAATCAGAATTTTTTATGTAGTAAAACTAGCGATAATGATTTCGAGGAGTTTTTTTAGTTTTTGAAAAGTTTAACTTCTACCCACTTTCCAAGTGGAGCTATATCAATTTGCAAATCCGAGCGGTCTGCTTAAGGTGACGATTACTGGACCAAGTACCTTATCTTGCAGATATGTTGAGTGTATTAATTGACGTTTAAATTCCTGCACAACACACGTTTTTCGTTAATAAAACCGTTCCAAATGTCACGCTTTTGCCCCACATTCGTCACTTTACTATTTCCTTTGAGACAACCCGGAGTGATGGCCACAGGCATTGTTTCCGCGTGCAGTACAGTATCACATTTTCATGAAGGTATAAACGAAGTGTAGAAAACCTATGCCGATGCAGACACCAATATTTTACTTAGTTTCAGTTGTGCTGCCACTCGAAACTTAATGAATACGCTTCCCGCCCAGTAATCGTCCTGTGAGTCACTGCGTGAATAAGCGGTCACCCATTCAAGTAGGATATGTGACCCGATTCAAGGCCTGCTTGAAATGGGAAACCGCCAAAGCCGCACGCCAACGGTACGTGCATGACTGCCCGGCTTAACTAGATTTTTATGACGTTGAAGTTTGCATCATTGGAGCGTAACGAAAAACAATTATTTTTTATTGTTTCGATTTTTTTGTAGCTGTGAAAATCGCTCAAACGTTTTTACGTATTCTTATTGGAGATTAACGACCGCAATTTGCAAAAAATAAGACTTTGGATAAGCATAATAATAAAGAAATGAAAAATTAACAAAAAAATTGTTGCATTCCAACTATGCTAACTTCAATGTCATAGATTTTTTAGGATTTCGTAGTCAAACAAGAAAGGCTCATAGCTTGCCAAATAGCAAGGTTTAAAGCGATGTGCAATGTGCTCTTCATTCTCTAATTTTTCAATTACTGATTTGGAAAAAGTAAAAAACTCTCGGTACTAGAATTTCATAAAAACTTTCGATCAAGAATCTTTCAATTAAGTCACATCACCAAATAGGAGGAGATATGGACAACCAAATTATCGCTGAATTGACTTCATGGAATCTCAGTAAGAGAACTACACAAATAACTTTGTCGAATGTTGTTTGAAGCCTTGTAAATAAAATATCAAACATCAAACAACAGGTTTTCCCCTCTTCATTCCGTCTGTACCATTCGAGTATTGTTATTGCGGATTACCAATGCGGAAATTGAGTTCGGGCTTTGATCGGGCCTATCTTAATCGTTCGTCTGTAAAAGTGGGTATTTCGTGTCGGGGCCAAAACAGGTCCGGTTAATAATTTTCCAAGAAGCGAACGGGGAGGGCTGCTACATCCACCTAAAAAAAACTTATCTAAGAAGGAGAACCGACCCTCAAAGTTGAAGTTCTCAGACCCTTCTGAAGAGTTGCTGTGAGCAGGTCAAATCCGGAGCAGACACGAAATACCCACGTTTGCAGACGGCGTATACCAAACTCGCAGGTGAGTGAACAATTTTTTTTTCGTTTTAACATGTTTTTTTTTACATCAGAGAACCTACGGAATGCGAAAAAAAGTTTTTTTTACAATTGTAAAAATTTACAATTTTTTTTTGTAAACATTTTTTTGCAAATTTTACAGCTACATGAGACCGGAAAATGCGGTACTGCTGCGTAAAGGGTCAAAAAGCGGTTTGTTAAGATCATCGTCTTATGTGTTGTGCACATTGTGTAGAATAGAATCTTACTTGTGCCAAAAGAATTTTGTTTAACCATATACAATTTAGTATGTAACATAAGAATTGACGAATATAAGTTTTAAATTATTTAGTTTGTAAAATAGACGATAAAAGAAATTATTTTTGATGATAAAATTTGTGAATACTAATTCCTAATACACGATTTATTGCCTGTTTTACCAGTCCAAACTTAAGCATTTAATTTTAAATAAATTAAACGGAATATTAATATTATTTTCTTAAAGCTGCATTATCAACCTTCAATTTCCCGTTTTTTAAATACGTTATCTTAATTTTTCATAAAGTTACGATTTTGTAAGTAAATCACTGCTTTTCTACTGGGTTGCACCATTTGTCAACAAAAAATATATGAAAAGAATTATTTTTCTACAATTTTATGATTGATATATCAAGTTGAAGGTTTCGAACATTAGCATGAATTTTTTCGGAATTTTTTGAGTGCATAAACAAGGTGAAAAAACGGCCGGACGTGAGATACCCACGTTTACAGACGGGAGGTTCCCTAACTTTATTAAGGCCCTAGTCTGGAAGCCTCACATGGGCCATCAGTGGCCGGTCACACTTTGCTACCGAGGGCCATTGAAGGCAAAATAACCAGGGCCTTTAAAATTGCCTCAACCGCGCCTCATAAAAATTATTGCCGCGATATGCATACGTGCGTGTGTGCACTGTGAAAAAGAAATGTATTATTTTAATACATTTGAGGCTTAGAATTTTGTCGCATATTTTGACACGTTTGACCCCGCGTTGTTCCAATGAACGCACTGCATGCGTGTTGGTTCAAGGCATCACAGTTCGTATACTAAAAGTATAGTTTAATTATCATATTTAATCGATCTCGATAATTATTGTGCCACAAATTCTTTAGGCAAGCAATTTATACTGATTTGTCCCTATAATAGCGAAGTCTAGTAGTATTGGGGAAATCGCTACTAGGGAATCTATAACTACACCCCTTAAATGCCTTTGCTTGGTCTCCGTACTTAAACCATAGTTTTATTCAACCTATCTCACTATTCCCTAATAGGGATCCCGTCCGGCTCTCTTACGGAAAACCCTACTATGGAATTCACAAATAATCCATTGAAGGCCCCGAATTGTCTTAGGTATACCCTGTCAATTTTCCGCACGGGTATTAAATAAAATCGAAATTAGTATTGATACAACGTATACAATAATAATAACTATTGGGAGTACAAATAAGTCTCCGCTGTTTTTTATCAAAAATTGGGCATTTATTGTGAAAGAACGGTACTTTATGTTTTATTCAAAGTATTGTCCATGGTTAGCCACTACTTTTTGCCATCTTTCTGGCAGCATATGGATACCGCGTCGGAAGAACGCTTCATCTTTTGAGGCTATCCACAAATCGACCCAATTTTTGGTATCTTCATATGATGTGAAGTGCTGCTCAGACAGGCCGTGCGTCATCGATCGAAATAAATGATAGTCAGAGGGATCAATGTCTGGTGAATACGGCGAGTGGGGTAAAACTTCCCAATTGAGCGTTTCCAAGTAGGTTTAGACTGGCGCCGCAACGTGTGGACAAGCATTATCATGCAGGAGAATAATTTTGTCGTGTCTGGAATAGTAGTGGGCGCGTTTTTCCTTAAGTGCTCGGCTCAAACTCATCAATTGTATTCGGTAGAGACCCCCAGTAATGGTTTCGTTCAGTTTGAGCAACTCATAATACACGACACCAAGCTGATCCCACCAAATACACAACATGAGTTTTTTTCCATGAATGTTCGGCTTGGCTGTCGATGTTGAAGCATGACCAGGTGGTCTCCATGATTTTCTCTTCTTTGGGTTATCGTAGTGGATCCATTTTTCATCACCAGTGACTATACGATGCAAAAAACCCTTTCGCTTATGCCTGGCAAGCAGCATTTCACATGTGCAAAATTGGCGTTCAACGTTTCTTGGCTTCAGTTCATATGGAACCCAATTTCCTTGCTTTTGAATCATTCCCAACGATTTTAAACGATGTGAAATTGATTGTTGAGTCACTCCTAATATCAGTGCAAGTTCTTCTTGCGTTTGGCACGAATCTCCCTCCAATAATGCTTCCAATTCCGCGTCTACGTACACTTTCGGCCTTCCGCTACGTTCTTTGTCTTCGACGACAAACTCATCGTTCTTAAACTTTTGAAACTACTCACGACAACTTATCTCGCTTAAAGCAGCCTCGCCATATGCCCGAGCAGAAATTTGTTCAGGGTGAAATCCGGACCGGATCAGGCTGCCACAATAGCAAATCCGGGCCGGATCAGGCAAATTTAGTCCGGCCCTGATCAGGGATGTAACGCCTTTGCAAATTCAGGTCCGGATCAGGCACCTTATCAGGCTCGGATTAGGCACTATATCTGGCTCGGATCAAGCAACTTATCTGGCCCGGATCAGGTGCCTCATCCTGCCTGAGACATGCGTGTCATCTGGCTCAATCATTTGATTAATTTTTTGTTTAAAAATAGATCAACATTTATTAAATTATTATCGCAGTTACACGTTATCAAGTTTACTAACGTTATTAAAAATATGAAACATATGAAAACATTTTTTTTAAGTTTAAGTTTTTATTTTACTTGACTTGATCGTTTAGTTTTTCTTCCGGTTTTGGCGATGACCGTCCCAATTTTTCCGGCCCAATCTGTCCGGCGCAAATCATGCGTGCCTGATCAGGGCGCCTTGTTGATACCTGATAAGGCTTCTATCCGGCGCAAATCAGGCGTGCCTGATCAGGGCGCCTTATTGATCCCTGCTCAGGCCCCTGTCTGGCACAAATCAGGCCTGCCTGATCAGGGCGCCTCATTGATCCCTGCTCAGGCCCCTGTCCGGCGCAAATCATGCGTGCCTGATCAGGGCGCCTTATTGATCCCTGATCCGGCCCTGATGGATCCTCAGGCAGCCTGATTAGATTTCTGCTCGGGTGCTTCTACAAGCAATCGATGCGCCTCAGCTGCAGATTTCTTCAAATTAAAGAAGTAAATCAAAAGTTCCCGCAAATGACGCTTATTCGGCTAAAAACTCGACATTTTCGCACGAAAAAAATTATGTGATACTGATACAAAATCGCCAATATTTCAAGGTCTTGCCAGATGTCCAACCTTGCGATATGACGTTTTACATCTGAAAATTTCAACCATAACCTCCTGGTGGGGCCATCATTTGTCAAACGGCGGAGACTTATTTGTACTCCCAATATATATGAGCTAAACATTGATTCTTCAAATAATTGCACTACGAAATGACTACGAAACCCCACTTTTTGTACTCTTCGAACAACGATGTTTTGGATCTTATGGAAGCTTCGAGGGTTTTATCGGACATATGTACGTATAAAAAGAATCAATATCGTTCGGCTTTCATCGGTGAAATGCTCGAGGAGAGAAATTGTTTGAAAAACAAAGAAATAAACCTGTAAAAGAAGCTGCTGAGGTTTTCCTGCTGGTCGGTCGGCTGCCGAAAAGATTAAAGAGACGCTGCAATACACCCAGGCGATTCGGTCCCTCGGTATCTCTTCGCCACTGTAGCTTGTAGATATCGGCGAGACTCGCTCGAGCACCCCCGGGCTCCAGGTCTGGCTGACTGCTAAACGCTACGGTTCCGCGACGCATGCCTGGTTTCATCGAGGAGAGGGAAAATAATAATGGTTTTCTTCTCGTTCTTTTTCGTTCTCGTGGCGTCCCACAACAACGATGGAAGAACGAAACTCAAATGAATCGCATAATCGCCTTTTCATAAGCGTATTTATGAGACAAAATTTATATTAGGCAAAGAGGTGTAAGAAAAAAAATTAATTGCAGCGACAATCTGTGGTTCATTTGTGTCAAATCGCATTCCTCCGCGTGTACTTCTATCTCGCAATGCCTATGTAGGTGCTAAATACTCGAAATTATGATGTATTTACATGTGAATTTTAACGCTCGGTGAACTAAGCTTCGCAGTGATTACGGAAAGTCACAGCAGTGTCCCAACCTTCACGTCATATTTTAACGAAATTTAAAAAATTCTCTTTTACTAATTGAGTGTTTATCAATAACTTTAAGGTAGTAGTCTCGCCAAGGCGTTTTTCTACAGATTTTTTTTATATTTTGAGGATCCATTCAGGACACTATTAGGGGGGACCCTTTAGACGCCCGAAAATGAGTCATTTTTCATTAATTTTTTTTAAAGGTAACGAAATAATCGCATCATTTTTAAATTTTGACATTATCTTATTACAACTTTCAAGTGTTATATTTTTTTTTAACAAAAGAAAATGGCGACGTTATAAGCTATTCCTTCAGGCGTCTTTTGCTTGATTTCGAAAAGTGCTCTATTCGTCTGATTTTTTCTATTGATCGGAAACAGAAATCGAAAATATTTTTTGATTATCGACAGGTGTAGGGGAAGGATATATATATATAAATCTAAAAAAGTATAAAGTCAAAAAATTATGTAGGCTTTTCAATCAAATTTTCATATTTTTGACCATTTCCTCGACAATTTTTACCCCAAAAAAGTAATTTATTTACGCGATAACCGTAAAATTTTAGGTATATCCTTCCGATAATGTTATAGTGAGAAACCTCCCAAAATGTTATAGTGAGAAACCTCCCAAAAGATTAATAACTTTTTGAGTTATAACATGAGCAGTTTTTGAAAATGCAGTTTTGAGATAGTCGCGTTTAAAGTTTCCTTAGTTCACAGCATGCGGTGCCGGCGCACTCTCGACTATGTGCTATAACTTCGTAAATATTTCGTGTTTTGATTTTTCGATTTTCCAGTATACTCAATATATTATACTTTCGAAATATGTAACACAATCGATTTCTTGAACCTTGTAAAGGGTTTTGCCCCCTTAAGTGATTACCTGTCAAATTTTAAAAGGATTCACCGTTGTGTATTCGAAATATTGGCAATCAAAGATTGCACGGTTTTACACGTGTTTTTATGGGGAGCAGTGGAAAATTTTACATTTCACGCAATAACTTTGAAACTTTTCTACAGATTTTTTTAAATTCTCAATTGCAGAGGAACATATGACGAAGTGGATTAAAAAAATCATGAATTTTTACCGTCTAGTTTCAGAGATATAGCGGTTTAAATTAAGGGCTTACATACACCTGGGTAAGTCAAAAAGATCGATTTTTCAAAAATGTGCTCATTCGAAAGTACTATCCTTTGAGTATCTACCCTGAAAAATACATAAGGAAATTTGCAGTAATGACGAAGTTATAGCGTTTTGTAACTGACCGAGTGAGCAACGACTAACGGTTGGGCGCATGTAGACTCGGCCTTTGTCATCTGTTTGACTATGAGTTTGACTATGAATAAAGTTGACACAGCAAAGAAAAAGATCTAATGAAAACGGCAACATCTAAGGAAGATTCGTCATATGGCCCAGGAATCGATGATTTTATGTAAGTCTAAAATAAACCAGTTCTTTCAGTGTAAAGTGTACTGAACAATTTTCAGGCGAAAAATCGCCTGTTTTATTCCAGTGACTGCCATGGCCCGAAAAAATTAAATGTTTAAATTCCGGCTCGATAAGTACTAGTTTTATCTATCTACTTTAAGAAACAAATATTTTTTTTAGATAAAAATGGCAGAGCCACGTCTGGTACCGCAAACGCTGTCAACAAAAACACGTCCCAGGAAAACGACTGTAACTTTTTTACCGTTTGAAATTTTTTAACCAAATTTTCACACAATGTACATAAAATATCATATTTTAAAATGTATGTCATGGTTGTTCAATAAAATTCAGTCTTATACACAAAAAAAATTCTTAAACATAACCTTAGTTTTAGCCGTCTCAGGTGTATGTAAGCCCTCAAGCATTGCCTAACCACGCTAGTGTCATGAAGTGACTGGAGCAGACTAGAACTAAATTGCAGTAGTGTGCGCATATCCGTATACGCAGAGTATCTACGTAGTAGTAGTCGAAATGGATAGTCTGACACAAAAGTGAGGGTTAGGTAAACGTTATATTAGGCGTTTTTATCATTACTTTATAAGTGTTTACATTCCGATGAGATGTACAACTTGCATTATAAGGATATTTCGCAATATTTTGAAGCTTTCATCGATATAACTCGAAATAAACTTTTCAACGTGACTGTGGCGAGACTACTACCTTAAAACCGGGTTACCGTTCGTGAGGATGAAAAATGATTTTTTTTTTACATAATTTGCGTCCGTAAAGTGTTTAGAACACGTGGGTAAAAGAATATTTTCATATCTAAAGTATTTTAGAATTTACAGCCTGTTGAGCGGAACCGTCCGCCGGCTCGAAAACAGGTAGCTGAGACGCTCGGAGCGCCTCTTTCATGAACTTTAAATCCGTTTTTCTGTAATCAGCATCTTTCAGTGCGCGGAGCGCTCTATAGCTTGAACGGATAAACCGATTCCCATGAATCTCTGCGCATTTGAAAGGAAATTCAACTTGCGGGGCCACCAGGAAGTGATTTTTATAGTAATTCATTAATCATTTTAATTAATATTCAATGCATCAATAACTCTAATTAATATTGAATTCATCAATACCTTTAATTAATATTTTATTCATCAATAACTTTCATTAATATTCAATACATTAATAAAAAACGAATTTTCCCAATTATATACTACTAATTATGCTCCGTTCGATCTAATTAATTTATTTCAAAAATATGCAAATCAAAAATAGATTTAAAACTTTAATTAGTATCCTGTTTAATTGATTTTACTCGACATTAAGTGAAACGGATTTCTCCTACTAATTACTCCTATGTTCGATTAAAACAATTACCTATTTGCGCGTCCCGTAGCGTATGTTAATTGTCCAAAGAATTTTGTCACGTCGATGATAAAAATGCTCAATACGGATATTCCAACGAAGAAATAAAAATACTAACCAAGCTACATTTTTTTTTGCAAATAGTTACAATTTGTGCAATAAAGAAATCTAGTTTACTCTGAAAATTGATCATAATAAATGAGGTTCTAATAAACGAGAAACAATAATTAGTGAATTAGACCGAACGAAGCGTGATTCGAAAGCTTGGAAAATCTTTCTTTTTCAACATCCATCCAGCTGGGACACTTCTGAAAGAACAGTACATTCAAGCAATCCTGCTAGCACGCAAGAGTCATAATCTCGGAAATTATGATGAAAAAAAAACCAATACAAAAACTACTCCAGAACGATGATCTAGCCGATGACGAATTCTCAAATATTAAAAATAAAAATAAAAACAAATTTCGTGTCTGACAATCATACATGTCCAATTCCTTTGGTCTCCTGCCCATGTCAGTAAATATGATTATTTATTCACTTGCACGAAAGATCGGAGAAACGGTAAATTCGAGTATGCGACTAAATACTTCTGTCATAATACCGGACGAACAAAGTTGAATATTACAATAATTTTTCTGTACACGACAATGAAGCTTGAATTTATGGACGTATTAAAAATATAGATGCTAACGATAGATCGAACAGGGTATGCGTGCAGGACTACCCTAATATAGGAGTACTTGGATAAACTTGTCGTATTTGTACGAGTTTCATTTTGTCAAGAGAGCCACTGCATTATTTACGGTATAATTTCCATGCTCTTTGTATACGTCCTATGTATCTTATAATTTACAATTTGGAAGGAGAATAAATAATATTTTCTGGGTAATTTTAACTCCAAAATCTGCAGTCTCGGTGCAGTTTTTTTTCAATACAAGATAGTATTGGGCAAACAATATAAATCTGCTAAGCGAAATTATCGCTGGTATTCATAATTGAAAGTCACAAGTATCTTTTTTATATCATTCGTATCGAGATTTATATGAAATCGGCAGGCATCGTGTACGAGGTTGTATCGTGTTAGCTCATATATACATACACACATATATATATATATATATATATATATATATATATATATATACAAAGGGGTCCAAGCAAATGCGTGCAATAAACGGATTATCTGTGTCACCTTTCTGTGATACCTGAATGATGGGAAAATGGGCGAAGCGATAACAGCGTATTAATAGTTATCCTTGTTTTTTTTTTCGATTTAAAATAACGAAAAAACTTCCCCCAGAGATTCCAAAGTTCAAGAACCCTTTTCGAGTATTTTTTTAACATCGTTTTGCAAATTAACGGGATAAGAAGTGAAGAGATTTTTATCTTGCACGATGGATCCTCCTGTTTTATTCACTTCATCGAAGAAAAATCGATTTAGGTAAACGGAATGAAACGTATTTGATTTGGAAAAAATCGAATCAATTTGTTCGGGCCTTAACGATTGTTGCACTTTAGTTTTACTTTGATTGAGACTGTTTTTTTTTCATTTATTTGTCTCGCACAGTTAAAGTTTACTCGTGCGAAAGGCGATTTATTTCGATGGAGTAAATGGATTTTTCTCGATGTCAATGGGCTCGCGTCTTACCAGATGGATCTGCCGATGGCCAACTGGCACGGGGAATTACCGGTGGTAATACGCTCAGCAATAGCAAAGGCAGGCCACCACCTATACTCGGATTTCTCGGTGGTATAGAGGCGCTGGACGAGTCGTGAGAGGGTTCGACCGGCTCTTGGCCTAATTGTTTCTCCAATCTGGCCAACTCGAGTTCCAGCTGCGCCATTTCACGTCGATAAACCCTATTTTGAACCTCAACCCTGTATTGCAACTCCCTGTTGGCATTAATTAGAAGACCTTCCTAATTTAGCCGAAGCCAGAAACTCTTGAAAGCCCTTAGAAATATTCGAGTCGTTCTAGTATTTTGAAAAACAAACTTCCCATTGCTTTTTCTCTGATCATTTTAAAATACACAAACTTGGTACAGCAATATAATACGAATGATCGTTCAAGCATTGCTTCATGAACTTTCATGCATTTCAGTTCAAATCCGATCATTCAATTAATGTCACGCCACCTTGCGCGCTCGGAAAAATAGGTATAAAAATATATTTCTTCTTTGACGCGTCTGTTAAGTGTATCAAATTATTTTTATATTTTACAAATACATTATAGTTTTATGAATAGATAAAAAAAACGAATCATTTTTTTTTAATGACGGAGATATATTGTCTTGTCAAGGTCTACTTAACCGGTTTTTATGAAATTTATACCATATATTCTTTATGATATTATCTAGGATGTAGCATAAGATTTATTTCGATTGGATGCCGCGTTCATTTTTTATCAATTTTTAAAACTCAATTTTTTGTAAAAAAAATGGTTTTTACAGCCGTCATTTCTACAAAAAAAAATTGTTTTATTTTTTTCCTATTCTATACTTCAGCTATTAACCTTCTTAACCAGAATTTTTTATTTCAATTTTTAAGACGATGCCTGACAGAAAAAACGACTAGATGACTTCTATCTCCGCTATTTTTGAAACTTTTTGATTCATTTTTTTTTATTTGTTCGGAAAACTATAATGTGTTTGTGAAAAATAAAAATTATTTTATATATTTAAGGGCAGGTTACCGTTCGTGACGATGAAAATTTCGTTTTTTTTTTACATAATTTGCATCCTTAGAACACGACGGTAAAAGGATATTTTCATATCTAATGTATTTTAGAATTTACAACTTGTTGAGCGGAACCGTCCGCCGGCTGTAAAACAGTTACCTAGCTGAGGCGCTCGGAGCACCTCTTTAATGAACTTTAATGCGTTTTTTTGGAAACAGAATTTTTCAGGGCGCGGGGCGCTCTACAGCTTCAACGGATGAACCGATTCCCATGAATCTCTGCGCAATTGAAAAGAAATTGAATTTACGGAGAAATCAGGAAGCAATTTTTGGCAAAAATTAATTTAGAAATTGTTTTCCGTCCGTTGAAGCAAAAAAAAGCGTAAAAAAAATTGGATTTTTTTCAAACGACTACCATTTAGTTATCTAGGGGTTTTTCGAAGAAACAAAAAATTTTCCCCCCGCCCCTCAAATTTAGTCTAGTTTATTCATCCGTTTTTATTTAAGGGGTTACGTGGGATTGAAAATTTCAAAAAATCCTTTTTCTTATTTTATTATCTAATAGTACAATATGTCTAAAATATTCTCCCAAAGTTTTAAGTCAATTGGAGTAAAAGTCTAGGAGAGAGAGCTTTTGGGAATTCCCCCCGTTGAGAAAGACCGGCCGGGAGCGACGCAGGTATACACATTTTTCTCAAAACACTATTTTTGAAGTCGGTGGACACGATTTCTCAAAAACGAATGCACCGATCTTATTGAAGTTTTGCACACTACTTCAAAATAGCATTGACTAGTGATTGAACGAAGGTTTTTTTTCGATTAAAACTAATTTTAAAAGGCCATACGTAGTGTAAATTGTACCAAAAATTGAACTATTTCGCATACAACTCTGCCAAAAATTCAAATTTCAATTTAAAAAAAAATCCTCCGTTCAATCACGAGCTATACTTATCTACTAACAGAAAAAAAATCGTTTTTTAATTTCAGATAAAGCTATCATGAGTTATCCTGACCACCACGAGGACACTTTTTTTTAGGAGTCTCCGGAAACCAAGTCCCACCGGCTGAATTTCCTAAATTTTTGGATGAAATTTTTTTTTAATATTGTTGAAATGTTGCTCTTTTATGTGCTTAACATTTTGATTAAATAATTTATATATTATATTTTTAAAAAATAGAGAAAATATGTTTTTTTTGGCTTCGAAACCCACGTAACCCCTTAATTAAAATGAACTGGCAAGGCTGTGGAGCGCTCCGCCCAGACAAACACGACCTGCATGGCTTTATTTGACGGGAGCTGGAGATGCCATTTTGGATTTTTTTAATAAATAAAATTGGAATTTACTCTCCGTTGATGGAAGAATAAAATTCGTTGAAATCCATTATCAATAGTCTTTGGTTGATATTAAAAAAAAACAATCCCCGAAGTTCATGCATTTTTCATGCCTCTCTACGGCAACCTTGCCTTGATAGACGCGTCAAAGAAAAAAAAAAACTTTTATACCGATTTTTTCGAGCACCAAGGTACTGTAACCCCTTAACTTCAAGAGCATGGAAGACAAAAATGGCCTGATTGAATATTCATTTTGAGGAATAAAAATTTAGTTTGAATTGAAATAATTAATTATTTCCCAGGATAATGACCTGCTGTCGTCGTTGACGAATCTTCGTGTGTTGCACTCAATTTTGAGACCCAAACTCTGCACAACTGGATCCGCTCTCTCGCCAGCGAGAATATTGGCCAATTGGGGAAGAAACAGTAACGCAAGCGTTGCCGTAGTCGAAGCGAGAATCAAAGCTGTTATTGTGACAAAAGCCAATGTGGCTCGATCGGACATCAGGTTTGCCAGAACGACGACGATCCCCGACGTTATGACGACCGAATAAACGCTCATTCCTATGTACTGAGAGTCGTTTAATGCCGGAATTTTCACGTGTCTGAGAAAAAGAAAAACGTTTTGACCCGAAAACGTTTAATTCATCTCAAAAAGGTTATCTAAAACATTATGTAACGGAAAAATAAGTAGTAAGTTTAAGGGGCTCTTCTACTGTGAAGACTCAAAAAATAAGCTCTTTTTAAATAATTTTCTTTTGAAACCGGTTGCCTGTATCGGTACAAACTTTTTTTTCCCTTAAAGGTACATTCTTATAGAATACAAAACCATTTTTTTTATTCCATATAAATGTATAATTATTTAACGGATTATAATCGTGTAAAGGCATGAAAAAAAGCATGTCGCTGGCGTTAATGATTTGCGCTCTCCAGGCAATATGAAAAAAAATTCAAAAAGATTCTTCATCTGTACGTGTGTCGCTATCGCCCGAACTAGAATTATAAAAAAATCTGCTCATCTGTCAAACTTCTTTCGCGAGTGTAGCTTTTTTGTTCGATGAAAATGAATAGATGGAAAGGAAAAATCCGAAGTGAAAAACAGTATAATCTACGGTTGAAGCAAGTACAAAATGGAAAACAGCGAAAAGAAGTAGTAGTTGAGCCGGAAAATGAATTCGCAGTCGAGGGACGACGCATAATTGATTTGAAGGTTATGTCAGAACACATACATTGCAGCTTTTGTCATGACGAGTTATGGATAAAGAATATCGAACATGAAAAATAACTTTGTTGTTATCATAAGGAACAAAAATAATAATAGTGATAAAAAATATTTAAATATACTCTTTATGAATAATAATAATCTTTATGAAAATGTGGTAAGAAATTTATAACGAGGAAGCAATGCTTTGTGCGTTTCAAATTGTGGCGCCTATTCAAGATGGCCGATTTGACAGCAATGTTGCCATGTGTCGTAGCGCGCTTCATCGTTTTACGCAAATCAGCTACAATTTTCTGTTTTGTTTCGAAAATATCTCGATAACGAGGCAGACAAAACGCTTCGTTGAAATCATTCATAAATATGTCAAGAATTTCTTCCGCCTATTTGTATTCAATTTTTAGCATTTTTATTATGTTGCAAGAGTCGTATCAGACTTATCGTATAGCTTTTGCTATATCGCCCGTTCATAAGAGGCTAACTTCAATAATTAATTGCTTAACAATCATGCAGGCGAATGAGTTGAAATTTTGCACGGAGTCATAATACCTGTTCGCAAATATCCTCAATAAATTTCAGCAAAGTCTCATTATTACGCGATAGCTGAGCAATCTCCTTAAGCGAAAAAAAAGTTTGTACCGATACATGAAACAGTTTTCAAAAAATGATTAAAAATAGCTTATTTTTTGAGCCATCACAGTAAAATAGCCCCTTAAACGAATATATCCAGCGCATCGATGCAAATAGCATATACTCAATAATTAGCAAATACCGAATAAGTAGTAATTTCAAATAAAATAATAAGCAATGTCTTATCGGAATCGATCGAATCAATTTCAATGTCGATTTTTGCGTCATACCGCGTTTCCCACGCCATGTACACTCCAACGATCAGCAGTAATCCCTTGTAGGCATAAAGGGCTGCGAGCCAGCCGTTCGTATGCTGAGATCTGCATACTTCAACCTGTTTAAAAAAAAAGAGGAAAGTCTGTTATATGGTTTTCATTCGGACGCTCAATCAGAAGCGCTATCAAATTTGAATGATTTCTTTCGTACCTGCGGTTGATATATCACCGCACGATCTTTCGAACTTATTTCCAACGTGAGATTACGAAGATCTCGTTGCATGGGATCAAGGGTGACCCAAAGAGTTACGACCAGACAGTCAATCAGTAAAAGAACGCAGATAAGGCTTATAAGCTGAGTATCCTGCAACAACTGAAAAACAAAATTGAGACATTTTTTAGCATTAATGAATTTTCACTATTCATTTGATTATTTCCTTTTTTTTGAACGCCACAAATAATACGTGCCTTGTTTTTGACTACACCACTCCGGCTTCTTGTGAAAATTCGATGAACTCTGTACGTCTTTGTGAACATCGAGCCAAATGCCAAAGAGAATCCAGCCGAGAGTAAATAAGCTCGTGCCTGAAAATATAACGAGAGGCTAGTGAGTGGCAATGAAATGAACAGAAACCTAGAAAGAGAGAGAGAGAGAGAGAGAGAGAGAGAGAGAGAGAGAGAGAGAAAGCAAAAGAGGTAGAACTACATGAAAAGTGAAAAAAGGCAAATTTATTATGTTACTGTGCATATCGTTGGGAAATATCCGTTACTGTCTGAGAGAGTAGCATGATCGAGGCCCAGAAGAATGACAGCTCCGTAAACCAAAGCGCAACCAACCGCCGCCATGTTGTTTAATCTTGGACTCGAAAGTTTAATGCTCCTGCAGAAAAAAAGAAGTGTACGAAACCCTTGAGTCGCTTCGCATAATCACTGAAGTCTTGAAATATAACCTCTGTAGCAATGAATTCGAAAAAATCCAATTGCTATAAGAAAATTCGAGCACCAACGCATTGTTACGAAAATAAGTTTGTTCATTAAAATAGTCGATTATGTATATTAATAGTATTTTAGCGTAAACGAAAGAAAAAAAAATGCGTATTTCTACCAAAATGAAAAAAAATAGTCTTACTTGTGCTTGCGGAAATGCAAGTTGAACGCGAGAAATGACAGAGCGAGCGTAACGCCGATACTAGCTAGACACGTCACTGCTAAGAAGGCTCCGTATTCTATCGTGACCATTCGAAACCTAGAAACAAACTTGTTTATGCGACAAATCAAGCAAATACAAAATTACGTGAAAAAAAAGAATTCTTTGATCGCTCGATCATTTGTATCATTGGTACAATCATATAATATATACAATACAACGATGAAACAGGTACACTAGCTGCGCCCTCGATTTCGCCTGCGTTCAAGTCTGGTAGAAGGTCTAGCCCTCTATTCGAATTGCATTGTTTTCTTACGGAGGGACAAGCAGACTAACGGACAAAGTTTTTTTTCTTCAAAATACGCTGTTTTAATTTATTTGCGGTAATAAAAACAACCCGTAAAGAAATTCGGTGAAAATTGATAAATTCTAGAAAAAGCAGTTTTTACGGTCTTATTGAATGTAGAGATGTATAGATGTAAGATATGAAATATTAATTTATATGATTTTAGGAAAAAAATAAAAATATAATATCGAAGCATGTATGTATGTATTTATTATTATTATTTATTATTTATATGATAATAATAAATTCTATAATATCATAATCTCTAGTACATCATATAATATATGATATACCATATGGATTATTAAATATATGATATACAGTGGCTTGCTTTAATAATCGGACACCATTGTTTTTCAAATATGATTGCCCTGTACACTTACTTATAGTCGAGTTAAGGAAATCATGCTTTTTTTTTAACCACGGAGTACACTTCTTCTAATTGCCAGAAACATACGTTTTATTCATTCAATTAACGTCACTATTTATATAGCATAAAGTAAAAGAAATAACGTTTGCTTTTGGTATCGCAAAAATATGCGGACACACTTTAAATTTGTACCTCGTTCATTCGAAAAAATATGGCTACGCTTGTACACAAAACTTCTAACCAGTCGAACTAACCGCTTGGAAGCCTTGTTTACAAACATAGCCTTGTTGAAGCACTTGAATGCCGAGGATCGTGTATCAGTTTAGCTTGGAAACGCGAAGTTATCGTACGTAGGTATTATTAGCGACAATGGGACGTAAAGGTAAAAATATTTTGTTCGATTTACGCCAGCTGATCACTTTCCATAGAGAAAAAGGAAAATCATTTCGGGAAATTGGCAGTTCATTAGACGTTAGAAAGAGTATCGTAGCGAACATCATAAAGCGATACACTCATGAAGATAGAACAGTATCTATTCTACAAAAAGGACGTCCAAAACTCCTTTCTGTTCGCGTTGAATGTAACATTATCAAGAAAATAAGACAAAATCCTGGATTGAGTGTTCCGAAGTTGACCTCACAGTGAAATGAAGAAACGGGGAAGAGAGTGCAGCCTGATACAGTTCGTAGAGCACTGAAAGAAGAAGGTTACAATGGCTCGCAAAAAGCCTCATATAAGCGAGAACAATCGGAAGAAAAGAATTAGTTTCTCTAAGGAATACTTAAATAAAGAGGCATGGTGAAACGACGTAATATTTGCTGATGAAAGAAAATTTAATATTTTTGGAAGTGATGGACGCAAAATGGTATAGCGTAAAGTGAACGAAGAGTACAAACTTACAAATCTAAGACCAACCATGAAACACGGTTGTGGATTTGTGATAATTTGGGGTTGTATTTCAACTGCAGGAGTGGATGAGTTAGTCTTCATCGAAGGCATTTTGGATGAAAACAAATATTTGAATCTTTTGAAAAACAATTTAACACAAAGTTCAACAAAAATGAACATTCGTGACCGTTTCAAATTTTATCAGAACAATGACCCCAAAAATAAATCACCTATTGTTCAAGAATATTTCTTGTATAATTGTCCAAAAGTTTTGAACCCTCCATCACAGTCACCGGACTTAAACGCAATTGAAAATATGTGGAATGAGTTGGTTCTTAACATAAGAAAAACACCGATCTGATCAAAAGAAGAATTGAAACTACGTTTAACAGAAGAATGGGGACGAATATCCGTAGATTATTTGAAAAAATCATTTTAAACATGCTTAAGCAATTGCAATATATTGTTAAACAAAAGGGAAATCCAACGAAATATTGGGTGAAGTAAAAAGTTCTGAGCGTGTTCCGCTAGATGTCTTTGGTGAGCCATATCTCACGATGTATACATTGCATCGGGTCATACTATACGGTGATTTAAAGGTGACATTACGCTTCAAAAAAAGTTCTTTGACAGTTTTGTGTTTGGTGAAGCCAGTTGTTTGTTACAGCGTTCCAAAATGGAGGTCAAAAAAGAGAAAATTTGATACATTCTTCAGTACCACACGACCAAGGTGAAAAGGCGGAGCAGGCGGCCAAAAAAATTTGTGTTGTTTATGGACCCAATACAGTATCGAATGCAACAGCAAAGCGATGGTTCCAACGATTGGTTTCTGGTAATATGGACGTCGAAGATGAGGCATGCTCTGGTAGGCCAATCGTCGAAAATGTCGATAAAATCATGGAAATTGTCGAGTCGGACCGGCATGTGAGCACTTATTCCATTGCCCAGGAACTGAAGATTAGCCAGAAAACCGTTTGGAACCATTTACATAAGGCTGGTCTCAAGAAGAAGCTCGATGTATGGGTGCCACACGAATTGACGCGAAAGAACCTTTTGGACCGAATTGATGCCTGCGATTCCTTGCTGAAACGTAACGAAATCGACCCATTTTTTAAGCGGATGGTGACTGGCGATGAAAAATGGGTCACGTACGAGAACAACAGTCGAAAAAGATCGTGGTCCCATCACGGTGAGCCGGCCCAAACGATCGCCAAGTCCGGATTAATGGCCAAGAAGGTTTTGCCCATCCACTATGAGCTGCTCCTATCGGGCCAAACACTCTATTCGGACCTCTACTGTCAACAACTGACCAGATTGAAGCAGGCGATCGACCAGAAGCGGCCAGAATTGGCCAATAGGAAGGGTGTTGTGTTCCATCAACACAACGCCAAGCCGCACACATCTTTAACGACGCGCCAGAAGCTCCGAGAGCTTGGATGGGAGGTTCTATCGCACCCGCCGTATAGTCCAGACCTAGTACCAAGCGATTATCACCTTTTCAAGCAGTTGCAAAATTTTCTTGATGGTACAAAACTGGCCTCAAGAGAGACTTGTGAAAATGAGCTGGTCAAGTTTTTTACCAATACGGACGAGGACTTCTTCAATCGCGGAATTATAAAATTGCCTTCAAAATTGACAAAAGTTATCGAACAAAACAGCGCATATTTGATCTAAATCGGATAATCCTATCTCGCTCAGAACTTTTTACTTCATCTAATATTATCATTATTCTAATTTAATTTATTTTGGTTAATAACGTGTTTAAAAATATTGTTCCCTCGGATGTTCCAATATTTTTACGATACCAAAAGCAAGCGTTATTTCTTTTATCTTAAGCTATATAAATAATAACGTTAATTGAATGAATAAAACGTATGTTTCTGACAATTGGAAGAAGTGTACTTATTGATAAAAAAAAAGCATGAATTCCTTAACTCGGCTATAAGTGTACAGGGTAATAATATTCTTAAAACAATGGTGTCCGAATATTAAAGCGCGTCACTGTATAACTCGGACAATTCTAAACAAATTATCTACTTGTATATTATTCCATGCGGCAGAAAAATTTTACGACGACAATTTTACGATGCTATGCCAAAATCCTTATTTTCACAATACAAAGACCAAATAGCAAATTATAGAAATTCTAAATATTTTTGCATTTACGTGAAATATCTTTCAATACAAATTGTCGAAGCAAATATTTATTCGAGCAATATTCAGAATCAGAATAACATAAACATTTTCCGACTATAATGTGATTCAACGGACGTTTTCGTAAAAAAAAAGCAGTAAAAATGTTCGTACCGAAAAACTCTGCGGGCCACCGGCGGATGTTCACCTGGCCAACGAATTCGCGCGCATCCCGGACAATTCATAGTCAATTGTCCGTTCTCCGGTGTATAGAGAGCAATTCTCCTGATCGCGTGTCCTAAATATTAAAAAAAAAACGAGGTCCTTGAATTTCAATGAATGAACGAATTGGTCGATGACTATATCAACGAGAATTATTATTGCGACAAAAAAAAAGTAGACTTGCGATCAAATTTGCATTTGGATTGTACGACAATCGACGAATTCTGTGACACGATAATTCCACATGTCGCTATACGCGTATGAATATTTAAGTGGTTTCCGAGCAATCGTGTTTACGTAGATTCTCGATATTGCACACTGCGAGTTTGTCCGAATGCAACAGCAGAAATGGGATTGCCGGAAAATAAACGAATACCACTCTTTTGCCGATTTACACTCTCCGCGAAATGCACACAAAGAGAGAAATGTGAGTTTGACATATTACGTCTACGATAAAGTTGACGTCCGGAGTATCGAACGAAACGTGTAACAACCTTTTGTCCGAGACTGCGAGTATCCGGACGGAAAAGACCGATAGTTTATGGGTTATATCTTCGACACGGTTAAATATTGAAAAATGACATAGTAAATTTACAAAGTAATGAAGGAACTTTATTCCTTCATTACTTTCTTCCGTATCCGCCAAGTTTTATGCAAGTCGCATAAAAAGTTTTAAATATCTAGCAATTATTTAAGTCGCTTTAAATTACGATGGAAACTCCGTTAGGCTCTCCAATGATCTTACGTGTCGGAATTTTTTTTTCACAAATGAAAACTCAAAGAATCTTTTTTCGTCCTTCTCTGAAAAATGAGTGATTTTTAGAAACTCATGACATCGAAAACAATTTGCTCATAATTCTTGAAATATTCGTATACATTGTCCCTTTCGTGCGCACAATGTTCCCTCCTAAAGACACATGAGACTTTTTTTCCGCAAAAATCCTTTCTTGCCTTTCGAAAGAAATTGTAAGAATAAATAAACTGAGGAAACGTGCTAGAAAGTTCGCGGAAATTGATTCTCCTGATCTTTCGGGTTAGAGGAAAATGATTTAAACAGAAAATCTTAAAAGAAAAACTCTTCGTCGCCTCTCGCGTCACTTTAACGTTATCGCATTTGTCATGGCGCTGCTTGTGCGATAGGCTTAAAAAAAAGAAAAAAGTATCGTCCCTCGTTCCCCTGGGGCTCGTATATAAGCTTTAAATCTTCCTGGCTTTTTGGCATGGGGGACCTTTCCAAGGGATCAAGGTCCCACGAATCCCATTGAAAATCGTTCCGTGTTCTTTTGATGCTGGGATAAAACATCTCAAAAAGGCGAGCCGAACGAAGCAGGGAGAATCGAATAACATTAAATCTTCGGAGGTACATGATATCGGTTCACTTTGGTCCTTGAACATAGCGTTTGATGCCGTTGTAGCGCAAGTTGATGCGTCTATCAAGGGCCGTGTACTATCTCATAGCTATGTATACATATATAGAGGGTGTCCCAATATTCACGCAAGAATCAATTTTGATAGACAACGCAGGTTTTTAATTGAAAATTGTGAATTTTTTTATTGATTCATAAAGTATACAGTATAGGGTTATGTGTGGAATAGCATATGCATTTGTTTCGTAACAATAACTCGGCAGTTTTCTGAACCCCAAATGTTACAATTTTGTCGATTAACTAAGCCATCAAGATGAAAATGAGCCTCATCGCTGAAGATGATTTTCTTCGAAAAATCAGCATCCACTTGTTGCTCCATAATCCATTCAACGAACTCTCTTCGCTGTGCGTGGTCAGTAGACTTCAATTCTTGAGTCAATTGAACTTTGCAAGCATGAAGATGCAAATCTTTCTTGAAAATACTCTGTTGAGAGCTTCTCAAAATGTCGAATTCTTGACCACAGTGCCGAATTGATGTTCCTGGGCTCTCAGCAACACTCTCACGAACTGCTTCGATGTTTTGTGTTGAACGAGTTGGTGAAGGACGGCAAGAGTATCTAAGATCACTAATTGATCCAGTCTCCTTGATTTTTTTAATTAAAGGCTTACATACACCTGGATAGGTCAAAAAGATCGATTTTTCAAAAAGGTGCTCATTTGAAAGTACTATCCTTTGAGTGTCTACCGTGAAAACTTTATAAGGAAATTCGCAGTAATGACGAAGTTATAGCGTTTTGTAACTGACCGGGTGAGCAACGACTAACGGTTGGGGCGTAGGTAGACGCGGCCTTTGTCATCTGTTTGACTATGAATGAGGTTGACACAGCAAAAAAAAGATCTGATGGAAGCGTCAACATCTAAGGAAGATCCGTCATATAGCCCAAAAATCGACGATGTCATGTAAGTTTAAAATAAACCAGTTATTTCAGTGTAAAGTGTACTCAAAACTTTAAACGCGTTTAACTCGAAACAGTGTTTTCAAAATCGGTACCAGAAATATCTCCGCAACTACTGGACCGATCGGAATCAAGTTTTGCACAGTTATGCTTCACACAATAATCTAGTACTGATCGAGCCGTTTTTTCGATACCCGGCATAGTTTTTTTTTCTTCATAAGTACTGAACAATTTTGAGACGAAAAATCGCCTGTTTTATTCCAGTGACTGCCATGACCCGAAAAAATTAAATTTTTAAATTCCGGCTCGATAAGTTCTAGTTTTATATATATCTACTTTAAGAAACAAATATTTTTTTTTAGATAAAAAATGGCAGAGGCACGTCTGGTATCGCAAACGCTGTCAACAAAAACACGTCCCAGGAAAACGACTGTAACTTTTTTACCGTTTGAAATTTTTATAACCAAATTTTCACACAATGTAGATAAAATGTCATACTTTAAAATGTATATCATGGTTGTTCAAGAAAATTCAGTTTTATACACAAAAAAAAATTCGTAAACATAACCTTACCTTTAGCTGTCTCAGGTGTATGTAAGCCCTTAATGTCTTCACAGTTGATGAAGTTAAATCACTATTCCGACCACATTTTGTACGAAAATTGCGAACTGTAGCTGCCAAACCTTCATTATTTTAAAAATATTGCTCAACAATAAAAACGCGTTATTTTTTCGTGTAGAGCTCCATTTTTAATAACCCTGAACTGTCACCTGTCACCCTGTCTTTTTTTTCGTTGGCAACACTTTACCGCACAAATGGCGCAAAATTCGAATCTTGCGTGATTTTTGGGACACCCTTTATATATACATTTTCGTATACATGTATGAAAAATCGTAAAAGCTTTCCAAGGGCTTTAAAATTCTGTCAAGGGAGAGTTCACGTGGTCGTATGATGTGTCCGTGTATATACAGGTATAAATGTATATGCGTGTGTCCGCGTGCCCGCCTCGATATCAGATTCGCAATCAATTTGGGGAATCGAGGCAGGACGTACAGATAACGCAGGTTGATCGATTTGAATGGGACGCGAAATTGAAAGGCGGAGAGGTAAACACAAGCTCCGCAAGATTTGGGGTTGGGTAAACGTCGAGGTGAAGTGTAATCTTCTCGTGGAATTAAAATCAAACAGATGTAAACATACGTAAAAAAAAAATTGAGAAAACGGTGTCGTAAGATATCGTGATATATGCTTGAAAGCAAAATATGTCTGAACCTTTTCGTATGAAATCGGTCCTTTCAAATTTCTAACGAAAAGTATACATTGGTATAAGAAAAATATGTAAAACCAATCGCCATTAAAATTCTCAGTGTTCTCTTATCCTCAATGAATAATCATACCAAATTAAACTATGCTCAATATTTAATGCAATTTAATTGACGACGAAAATTTTTCTGACTACATTTACTTCAAATGACCTTTATTGATTATGAAAGTGTCGATTAATATTATCTAAAATAGTTTATCTAAACAGGGAATTCAAAATGGCAGTCGGCTAAACGAGTTTTAAATTCATTTTCTTCTAAACCGCGCCACGTAACTGTTGACGCAGATTCGAAAAGTGTTAATTGCACATTTTTTACTATCTGAATACAAGAAAAATTCTTGCAGGATAAAAAATAATGACGAAAAGTTTCTGAATGAGCAATTGGGTGTGGAAAGAGTTGGACGAACATTTAATTATTCTACGTGAATAACAATGGCCCTAGAATTCCTTTGACGGGATAATTGAATTTTAACCAGCATTTCATTCGAGTTACGTCGTTGCATACACCACACAGTGAATAATGAACGACCGCGTGTAGTGTGCTCAGTTGATTCCGTATGAATACAATCCACGCGCAGCCGTGACGATGCCTATGATAAATTCATTGGTCACATTATTACAATTTATGATTGCGGTAATCGTGTGTCGGTTAGAAAATGGCTTTGTCGAGAAACTTACCGTGCATTTGATAGAAAGCCGTCATACCGACACGATCAGGTCCATCGAAGGACACTGGACCCTGGAATTAATTTTTTTTTCTTGTCTTCATCTCATTATCAACCCTTCCATACAGCTTGAACAATTTGATTTCCAAGCGATTTAATAACAGTATTCAATTATTCTAAAACACCGAGCCCTATTACTCTTTATGATAAATTTCCATACATTGGAAAAATCTTGCTTCTCAAACGACTGAATAACAACATTATAATTTATTATTTTTCGAAGCATCAATCAGTCAATGATATCAAGTATCACAATTCTATTTGATCACAGCATTATTAAGTCAGTATCACAGATATTTAACCCTAGAACTCATGTACAGGGTAGAAACTCTCTCCAGTCGACTTTTAATGTGCTCTCCTAAGCTATTATATAAATCGACATTGTTAACTGGGGACCGTGATCACAATTCAGATTCACTACCTGGCTGTCACGGCAGGCTGAGAGTGGCATCATTTGGCCGCTAGTTGCCCGCCAAAAGGGTGCCTAAGTGCGCCCGAGGTTGGTATCTACCTCAGTCTAAAGTTGCCGTTGGTGTTTCGTGGTAAGTGGTAAGTGAATTTTACTTTTTTTTTTACCAGAATCAATATATTTTACATATTATTATTGGGATGTTGAATAAGTTCTTGCTGTTTATCGTGAAAATTAATGTTTTATTTAAAAAAAAAAAAGTCACAAGCATGTCATTGAAAGTATTGTCTAACGATAGTCACTACTTTGTCCCATATTTCTGGCAGCATTTTAAATCCACGCCGTTTTTTGGCTATCTATCATTAGAATGGAAGTGCGGCTCACAGCCGCACTTCCATTCTAATGATAGATATAATATGATAGATATAATAATATTCATATAATATGATAGATATAATACCATTCTAATGATAGATATAATAATATTCACAGCCAAGCCATATGCCATCGATTGGAACGAGTGATAATCGGAAGGCGCGATGTCTAGTGAATACGGTGGTTAGGGTAGCACTTCCCATTGAAGCGTTTCCAAGTAGGTTTTTACCGGTTTTGCAACATGTTGCCGAGCGTTGTTATGCTGCAAAATAATTTGTCGTGTCTCTGCTTGTATAGCGTCCGTTTTTTCTTCAATGCTCGGCTCAAACGTATGAATTGTAGTCGATAGCGATCTCCCGTGATGGTTTCATTCGGTTTGCGCAGCTCGTAATAAACTACACCTACCTGATCCCACCAAATGCAGAGCAGAAGCTTGGATTCATGGATATTCGGCTTTGCCGACGATGTTGATGTATGGCCGGGCTTACCCCACGATTTTCTACGCTTAAGGTTATCGCATTGTATCCATTTTTCATCGCTAGTCACAATACGATGCAAAAAATCTTTCCTTTTCCGCCGTTGAAGCAGCTGTTCACTCGTGAATAGACGTCATTCAACGCCTGTTAGCTTGAACTCGTACGTCACCCAATATTCTTGCTTTTGAAGCATTCCTACTGCTTTCAAACGTTTCGAAACTGTTGTGTGTTCAACTCCAAATGATTCTGCAAGTTCAGCTAGCATCTGACATCAGTCTTCATGAAGTAATGCCTCCAATAATTCGTCTTCAACCTTTTTCGGTGCGCCAGAGCGTTATTTATCTTCAACATCAAAATCATCATTTTTGAAGCGTCTAAACTAATCTCTGCATGTTGTTTCCGACAGAGCATGGTCACCGTAAGTCTCAACAAGAATTATTTGTGCTTCAGCTACAGATTTTTTACAAATAAAGTAGTGCAATAAAATTCCCCGCAAATATTTTTTTTTTGATACGAAATAAGACATGTTTAACACTATGAGAAAAAAATTTGTTTACACATCGGCGAAATGACATATAGTGAATTTTGAGCTTGCTCATAGTACTTCTTTATAGATGCGTTGCCATCTTAAACGAAACGCACGCGGTTCTGGTAACACCATCTGTTGGAAAACAGTGAGAACTTATTCAACGTCCCAATACGTAATTTAAGCGCAAATGGTTACATACATAACCTATAACCATATATTTTATATTTGATTTGAAAAAAAAAATTAACTCGATGATCCTTCACAATTTCAACGCGGATCTTGAAAATATGAATCGGAGGACCTCCATAGAAAGTCTCGTTTTGCCTCTCATCATCAGGCCTTATCTGCGAGCTAGGCTACTCATTCCGAATCTCCGGTGAGACTGGCAAGTTTCCATTGGTACCATCTTGCAAGAAGACAAAACCAACAGCACTAAGGATTGGCCCAAGCGGCAAGATGTACATTCTGTCCAAGAGCAAAGGATCGCAAGCTTTAGATTTTTTGCCAATGATGCCACAGGGCCGCCTGCGAGGAGTACAGAACACGGGGCATTTTTCCATTTGCGTGACAGTAGAATGAGTTGAATGTACAATTTATTTATATTCTCATTTTTATCACGTGTATTAATTATATACTATTTTCTCAATAAACGAAGTGAAACATATACGAAAAATCTCGACAAACATCATTTTTTGTTGCATTTCCATTTACTTTTTCCGTATTTGCAATTTCCGTATTGTCCCATTTTCATACCTCAAAATAAATATACTTTTCGAACGGAATGTAATTTAACTTTTTTTTTTATAACCTCAATGTTAATTATAATAAAAAATAGATTTTTTTCTTAAAAAGTGCGATTTTCGCTGATTTTCGACCTATGTTGGCGTTCAAATGGGTTTTGCACTGAATAAATTTTAATAAAATCGAATTTGCGTTACAACATTCTCTTCCACGTCTAAAAACGAAAAGATTCATGTACTGATGCTTCTCTCTACTGCTCAATGGAGCGATTGTGCCTACAAGACACGCGTGGGGTGGGTATCTGCCCCGGTCATAAGTTAAAAAGTAGAAAAAATGATACATGAGTTCTTGGGGTAGAAATTATTGTGCTAAGATCAATTTTTGTTCCGATGCTTCTTCTAATGCACTTACGGTCCTTTTTGACCTCATCCCTTTTACTTTTCCTCCACACTTCTCACATAATTTTTTTCAGTTATTGGGTTATTCACCCGGGCTGTTGCCGATAGCCGCTCTTTCCTAATGCACTTCTGTGTTCCCGGCTCTGACGCTCGAGGTCCCGTGATGGCGTTTTTTTTTTCACAAAATATAAATAAATTCGATGGATGATGCAAAACCGTCTAATTATTTATTATTATTTTATTTATTTATTTATTTTTAAAATTTTTTTATTCATTTTTAAAATTTTTTACTTTCCATTTTTTTTTAAATTATTTATTATTATTTTATTTTTCACGCAGAAAAAAAAGAGAGGAAGAAATTATAACATCTTTCACAAGAAACTGCAGTTTATTATTTTTCATTATAATATACAGGTTTTTCTTACTCGCTATCACTGTGGTCGCTTGTTACATCAGAACAATATTGCGGGTGGTATTTGTCGCAAAAGCAAGCAAAACACAAGACCAAAGAGCAACGCGCACATTGTATAAAAGCTATGGCCTTGCAGGCGCACGGAGTTTTGAGCAGCGTTATTGGAAAGCATACTTGATTGACATTTAAAAACAGCGGTCTTTCCTCAATTAACTTCGATGCAAACCACGCATATTTAATCATCGGCGCGAAAGCAGGTGCGCTTAATTGATGAAGAATCAAAGAATGAATTTGTATGGAATCTTCCCTTGACGCAATTTCTCTGTTATTTTTTAACAAATCGGGAGCATTTTGTATATAGGGGGATAGGGGGGATAGAGTACAAGTGGGGATGAGGAACGCAGGTAGCGAACCCGGCTGGAGTATTTGAAATAACGGCCCGACCATTTTAAAATTCATATTGTAATGAAAAATAATAAACTGCAGTTTCTTGTGAAAGATGTTATAATTTCTTCCTCTCTTTTTTTTCTGCGTGAAAAATAAAATAGTAATAAATAATTTTAAAAAAATGGAAAGTAAAAAATTTAAAAAATGAATAAAAAAATTTTTAAAAATAAATAAATAATTAGACGGTTTTGCATCATCCATCGAATTTATTTATATTTTGTGAAAAAAAAAACGCCATCACGGGACTCGAACCCTGGACCTCGAGCGTCAGAGCCGGGAACCTTGCCCACTGGGCCACGCCCGCTGGTTCGACAAAGGTGCAACCGTACCGGTACGATAGCTACGAGCTAAACTTTCGAACGTTTTTTCTCGAAAACTAAAGAGCGTTGTATAAAATCCATTTACTCAGGTACTCAGGGTAGGTCCCTCTACAACATATCTGAGACTTATCAAAATCCGTGAGTGACAGCCTGTTAGGCGCGCAAACCAGGACGCGGCTGAGGTGGCTCAAGGGCAGGTTACCGTTTATGACGATGAAAAAATCGATATTTTTTAATATAATTTGCATCCTCAAAGTGTTTGGAACACGTGAGTAAAAGGATATTCTCATATCTAAAGTATTTTAGAATTTGCAGCCTTTCGAGCGGAACCGTCCGCCGGCTGGAAAACAGGTAGCTGAGGCGCTCGGAGCGCCACTTTCATAAACATTAAATGCGTTTTTTTTGGAAACAGCATTTTTCAGCGAGCGGGGCGCTTTACAGCTGCAACGGATGAACCGATTCACATAAATCTCTGCGCAATTGAAAAGAAATTCAATTTGCGGGGCCATCAGGCAACGATTTTTGACAAAAATTGATTTAGAAATATTTTTTCGTCCGTTGAAACAAAAAAATGAGTTTTTTTTTCAAACGGCTGCCATTTTGTTATTCAGAGATTTTTCCGGAAACAAAAAACTATAAGGCCCGTCAAATTTAGTCTAGTTTAATCATTTTCAGCCCGTTTTTGTTTAAGGTAGTAGTCTCGCAAAGGTATTTTTCTATAGATTTGTATTTTATTTTGAGGACCCATTCAGGACGCTATTGATTACCTGCAAAATTTTAAAAGGATTCACCGTTGTTTATTCGAGATATTGACAATCAAAGATTGCACGGTTTGATACGTGTTCTTATGGGGAGCAGTGGAAAATTTCACATTTCACGTAATAACTTCGAAAATTTTCTACAGATTTTTTTTTAAATTCTTAATTACAGAGGAACATATGACGATGTGGGTAAAAAAAATTATGAATTTTGACTGTCTAGATTCAGAGATATAGCGATTTATATTAATCAATGTCAAGCGACGCTAGCGCCAAATATCACGACAAAAATTCGCTGGGTTTGCGACGTTGCCACGATCTCCGCGCTCACTAGACTATAGTAGAGTGTGCATATCCGTATACGCAGAGTATCTACGTATTAGTAGTCGGAATGGATAGTCTGATACAAAAGTGAGGGTTAGATGATGGAGGGAACGTTGTTACTTTTGGAACTCTAAACAGTATATTAGGCATTTTCATCACTACTTTATAAGTTTTTACATCCCGATAAGACGTAAAACCTACATTATAAAGATATTTCGCAATATTTCGAAGCTTTTATCGATTGAGCGGAAAATAAACTTTTCAACGTGACTGTGGCGAGACTACTACCTTAGGATGAACTGGCAAGGCTGTGGAGCGCGCTGCGCAGACCAAAACACGCCGTGCATGGCTTAATTTGCCGGGAGGTGCAGATGCGATATTGGATTAAAAAAAAATACAATTGGAATTAACTCTCCCTTGATAGAAGAATAAAATATCTTGAAACCCATTTCCAAAAGTATTTATTTAATATTTAAAAAAAAATCCCGAAGTTCATACATTTTTCATGCCTCTCGACGGTAACCTTGCCTTAAGATACAAGATCACCGCGTCCACTACCATACCGTGATATTAAATAAGTTTTTTTTTCATGTTTATTGCAAACGAACATAACTTACCGAGACGCCGAGGAAATTGAGACTCTTCAGCTGTTCGAGTAGATAATGAGCCATGTCTTTACGCGAATGACTGTACTGTAGGATACTGGAATTCTTTTTATTGTAAAATGTCTCAAACTTTTGCAAAGCTAGGGCCATCGACCAAACAGCGTCGTACGTTTGTCCGGCGTATCTTGAGAGCGTGACACCTCTTTTGGCCAACTCCGAAGTAAATTCACTGGTAGTCTGTAGAAAAGAAAATACATTTTTCCTCATTTCAACGGTACCGGCATTATTATTTAACAAAAAAAAACAACGGATCACTGTTCCGTATGGATTAATAAACAAAGCATATTTATTATACCATGTGAAACGAAATTTCAGTTCATTTCCCAATGCAATTACTCATGTTTTTTATACGTCGTTCGATATCCATTATAAATCATATTTTATTACAATACATGGCCATTTCTGTGCGCGCATTGTTAGTATTTTGCGGGTCAAACGCGGTGAAGCTGGGTCAATGAATTGAAGCTGACGGATCAATCAGCAGTGGATCACTGACGAGGCAAATTGTTGGGAAAATCCCTTATCGATCGTTCGTTAAATTCACAACTTCCATCCTGAAGTATAGTTACATCGTCGTAATAATAATACTATAGAAAAAAAAAGAATGAACGAAAAGCGCTATCAATCAATTTTTTTCCGTAAAATTTCGTACGTTTGTTTTTACTTGTATACCCTTGCGTTAACCAGAATTGCAATGAATATTGCATGTGAATGCTTCAAACGTTCGAACAGTGTTATGTGAATCTGATATTACGTCTCGTGATGTCGCCCATTCCTACAATTGAATTCACACGAGTGATTCCGCGTATCTGGAGCGTCAAAAAACGATGAGATAATCCGTTCATCAGTTTTATCGGCGGTTCCTCCTGCTGTCAATGAAAATGACGAAATGTTTCGATATATGTCGGTTGGACTTTCGCATTGTCTTTCCGTTGGATTTCGCTCGCGTACATAACCAAACGTTGAAAATAAAATTACTAAAGTATTTAAAAATTCGATTGAAACTTAATCATTTTTATTTTACGTAGAAAAACCATTATTGTGCATTCAATGATACGTAAAGTCCATTGAGGGTGAAAATACGATTAGCGAAATTAAAGGAAAAAAAACAACTTTTTAACATTCAAGATGCTTTTAAAACTGTATGTTTGTTGAGGTAGGCTGGGTATAGAGGTCTGAGTTGGTTCAGTTAGTTGGATGTCACACGAAACCATGGGGCTCACACCCACACCGCTTATCCCCACTGTGTAAAAAAATGCTACGCTTTTTGACCGCGTTTTTTTAGTTCTACCTCTCCCCGTGGCGCTAGTAGTTACCTTATAATATTCTTATTGCGCAAGTGCGAGCGCTGCACGACGTACATACCCAGCTAGCATAATCGTCCAATTAACGCCAATAAGTTACCGTTTTCAGGTTATCTTTAAGACATGACCGTAAGATATGACCTTACAATATTCTTATTGCGCAGGCGCGAGGGCTGCACGGCGTACATACCCAGGTAGCATAATCGTCCAACTGACGCCGATAAGTTACCGTTTTCAGGTTATCTTTAAGACATGACCGTACGATAACTATTCGACATCTTTCAAATGACATCCAGTGTAATGTTGTCGTGAAGTTATTTCTTTTATGATATCTTTCTGCGATGAAAACGGATGTCTAAAAGGTATTACATAGTATTATCTAATTGATGACTTTTTTAAGGTATCAAAAAGTTATCTATCTGCTGTTATCTATTGTATTTATTTAAACGTTGTCCAAACGATATCATAAAGACGAATCAAATAAGATGTCTTTTTCATGACATCTTTCAGATATATGCTGTCTTTTGAGACATTTGGTATTGGCGGGATATACTCAAAAGGAATCAAAATGTTGTCCTAAAGATGACACTTAAGGCCTTAGGCCACTCTAGGATTTTCCAAAAATCGATTTTTTTTTGTTAAAAATGTATCTTAGTACCTATACAATTATATTCCAAAAGATTATGGGTGTAAGAAATCTCTAAGTACTCGATTTTCGAATTCTAGCGCAACCCCTCTTGATTCATGTCGTTACTTTCTACTAACTTTAAACGCCTTTATCTCGAAACTACATTTTTCAAGTCGGCCGAACTCATAACTCAAACAAATTTCAACCGATTCACTTGAAATTTTAACTGTATATTTAGAATTACATTTTCTGAAGCACTACGTAGGATTTTTTAAATTATATTGCATAGTTCCTTTTTTATAAAGAATTTTCTGACGATTTTCTCATGGCATTTTATACTTTTTGTTTTAGAAATGCCTGTTTTGACAAAAAACAATATATCAAAAAAATTCTACGTACTTCTATAGCTATTCTTGTATATAATCGAAAAAAGTTTAGTCTCTCATCATAACACAAAAATTATAGGAGCTGTTGGTCCAGCCGTTGACCTTCCAGAAATAAAGGCGTCATCGGAAAAATGCTGCACCGTCGCCATTTTGACATGTATCGTTATGAAAAAATAATTTTGTATAGTCAATTACGTGTATAATAAAACTCCTATTTTGCAATTCTGATTTATTTTATAGTTTCGCTGAAAAAAATCACAAAATATGCCCTTTTTGGCATCCAGAGTGGCCTAAAGCCTTAACAGATAAGTGTTATACTCTCGCGAACGCGCGTACCTAGTGCGTATATACCGTTATTCTTAACAGCGAATGAGAAATTTTGTGTAAAAATATTTATGACCTAAAATAAAGGTGTTAGAACATATAAACGTGAGTACAAATGCCGCTAATATCTTTTCTTGTATCCCTCTATGAGTAGAAATGTTTTCTAAAAGCATACGTTTTCTTTTTAGGTTATCCGAGGAGTCGTTTGAAGCTGTCATTTTTCTTGCAGAGAAATAAAAGGTGTGGCCGTAACGGTGGTGTAAATTAACAATATCTTTGTATTTTTAAATAATATTAAATTATATTTCACTCATAATAAACTCGCTATTATTTCATTTATAAAGAACTACCCACTTCAAAACCGACAACAATATTCTATCACTTTTTTTGCACCACTTAAGTGTAGGAGAGGGGTGTGGGATCAAATTGACTTCATGCTTAAAAATACTCGAAAACGTCTTGCTAAAACTCTGAAAAAATGCATGTGTCATGCTTAAGGCTTCTGTTTTACAATAAAATTTTGAAATATAACTTTCACTAAATTAAGAATAACAATAAACAAATGAAATCGATTGATATGATTTTTTTAAAGAATTCTACTTTTTTCGTGAAAAAAGTAGAATTCTTTAAAAAAATCATAACTCGGAGACAGATGTATGAAATTTAACGTGCAAAAACCAATAAAACGCTGAAGAGTGTATGTTTCAATAAAAAAATATTGCGAAATAATATTATGAAATTTGAACCCTTATTTTTTTACATGAACATATACATTTTTTGAGGTGTGAATGTAGGAGGTTTTGGTATAAAATAAACATTTTTCAATATAAAATTATTTATTGTGCCAAAGAAAATATGTAAACCATAGAATTATATTTATATGGATTACAAAAACACTTATTTTGAGAACCAAACGGAACAGAGGCTCAGACGATGATTTCGCATATCGGTATGCATGTTTTTTTTTATCAAGACGATGGAGCTGATATTCAGACGAATCCAACGACCTTAATATCATGACCTTGAAATGATTTTTCATCAAAATACACGTGTAAAAACGGGAAATCGTGATGGTATTGACAATAAGAATATCCGAATAATGTGATTGAATTTTTTGTGCAGAAAATTTATTGTAACAAATATTCGAAGTGATGGCCATTAACCTCGACACATTTTTAAAGACGTCGGATGAATGATTCTCTTGACCTTCGAATAGTTTCTGGTGTCATAGCAGCGCAAGTTATCTAACGGATACAATAATGTCAATAGTCGGAGATGTTTCTGATGTTTGTAAATACTGGCATTGTAACGTAGTAAAACTGTAGTAGAGTGAAGAATGTTTACCATCTACCAATATTAGAATCAGTAGACAAGTGTATCCATCCAGAGTAACATGTAATAACCGTACCGAAAATGATATTGTACAGTCAAGCGGAGAAAGTGGAAATGATTCTGATTTATGGTGAGACCGGTGGAAACTCTGTGCAAGCGCAGGAACTTTATGCACAAGGTTATCCTGACAGAAATCATCCTTCCTGTCGATGTTTCGATCGAATTATTTATTTATTCCGTGAAATGGGCAGGGTCGATCCACTCAAAAGGAAACGTCGCAAGACTAAAACAAACGAAGAAGCAGAGATTGCCGTTCTGGCTTGAGAACAAAAGAATCATTCATCCGACGTCTTCAAAAATGTGTCGAAGTTAATGGCCATTACTTCGAATATTCGTTACAATAAATTTTCTGCACAAAAAATTCAATTACATTATTCGGATATTCTGGTTGTCAATACCCTCACGATTTCCCGTTTTTACACGTGTATTTTCGTGAAAAATCATTTCAAGGTCATGATATCACAGGTCGTTGGATTTGTCTGAATATCAGCTACAACGTCTTAATAAAGAAAAAAATATGTTCCCATTTGAAAAATTATCGATGACCTTGCGAAAGCAAAAACTATGACCTTGTCAAAAATGAATTTTGCACCAATGTATCAGCTCTTCGATATCAATCAAATTACCTCCTGACATTTTTTTCGTCATTCTAAAGGCAACGGAGATATTTGGGGCGGTCACGGTAAATGGTCCACCCTGTATGTTACGTACAGGGTGCACCATTGACAGTGGACAGTGGAGTCACTGAAATCATTGAGTTCTCGTGGTTCGAAACTTTAAACACTTTTTTCTCAAAACTACTTTTTTTTTAAGTTTGTGGGAAGTATAACTTCAAAACGAGTTGACTGATCGTGCTAATATTGTACACACAACTCAATAACGATATTACCTTGAACTTATACCTACTTCTTTATGTAAATCACTTTTAAAAAGTACTTTTTTTATTGCAAAAAAGAACGGAAATTTTGTGTAAAATTTCAATTTCTTTGTGACGAAGTGTCCCATTTTTTTTTCAATTTTCAACTTTTTAAATGTTTCTTAGGTATAAGTTCAGCATTTAGATGTTAAAATACTGAAAATTGTGGTGTGCTGGTGTGATTAACGAGCTCGCCTCCAAACCAGAATATCGGGAGGTCGCGAGTTCGATTCCGTCTCGTAGTCTCGCAGAAAAATAAATACAGGCGTGACGTAGCTCCAGTTGTACACGCATGTCACACGCACGGACCGGTACGTGCGTGTGTCGTGTCTGTATGCCTGTAGTCCGTGATTTATTTCACGACGAAATGCGACTAGCTCCGAAACTGGGAGGCGAACCTGGGACCGGCTGTATTGGTATAGGTTTTTCCGCAGTTTCCCTATACCCATGACAGACATGTCATAGTGAATGCAATACAGGGGGGAAAGAAGGCTGCGGCTGCAAGATGGGAAATGAGATGGAATAAGGTGGGCAAGTAAAAAGGGAAAGCACTTCGTACAATGGAACCAACAATAAGAAAAATACTGATAATTCTTGGCTCATATTTTTCAGATCAATATTGAAGTCGCTTCATTTCCCACAAACGAACAACTGCCGCCAAAACCTTCCTGGTAGATCACGCCATAACGTCACCATTTTAATATATTCTTTAATTGAAAAAGTTGTTTAAACAAATTAATTATGTAATAAATTGTATCTAAAGTTTTATAAATGTAAAACGTTTTGTTTCTTTCCAAAAAAAGAATCAAAATTACTATTTTTTCGCCGTCTACATGTTTGGGTTCCCATGTTCCCCCTTAAAATGTATCAAGTGTGTGTCGGATAACGAATTTGTGTTGTGTGATTTCTTCTGTCTTAGTAATTGTACTATCGGATTGAAACAGTATTACTTTCGGAGAAATTGCGAATTTATCTAATAAACAATGGTTTTCTTTACAAGCAACCGTCGTTATCGATATCTAACATGTGACATTCTTCCAATAATGATGAAAATAAGGCAGATGGAATGTTGTCAAATCAAAAGTAGTTTTTCTTTTTTTCCATAGCTTATGATTTTGGAGCAACCTCAATAATTTTACTTATAAGTGCAAATTAAATTTCGATTTCATCAATTATATCAGATTTATAAAACACATAAGAATAAAGGAGGGTTCGGAAAGTCTGCGGTGACAGACGAACAGACGAATATGTCGAACTTGAAACACTCTCCAAAGGTTTAAAAAACCTAAAACGTTATTATTTAAATACACAAGGTCCCATCCTTTATTCATTAGATTCACTATTTATTAGTTCATCCAAATCGAAATCAGTGAAATATTATCAATTTGAACGTCAATGGAAAAATACACTTTTCGGAAAAAAACCCTCTCTTCGAAAATATGGCTAAATTATTCTTTGGAGAGTTTATTGTTTATGGCAAATTGACAGCACATTGACAATTGAAAAAAAAAATGTACCGAAAAAATAGTGCAATACATAAAAATGGTGTACTAATTTTAAAGATGAAAAAAAAGGGTCGGAACGCTGAAACCGCCTCTTTAAAGGAGGCTGTACAATAAAATTCTCGTTGTTTCTCGAGCTATATCACACAAATATACATACATGTATACATTGCATGCAGAAGTAGTAGAGAAAAAAATACGAAAATATGACAACGCCGAAACACGAGCGGGTCTCGCGATCTAGATCTCCAATTTTTTGTTCTCCCTCATTATCATCTGGCTCTAATGTAACAGGAATAAAAGAGACGACTGTCCATTTGTCTCTGAGCCTTCTATACGTGGCATTCAAAGACTTTGTTCTGGCTTTTTCAATCGACGAAAAACATAGTACGACGCCCTTTCGTTTTACTCCTCTGACAGTACTCAAGCACAATGGATATGGTACAGCAGTCGCGTTCGTTTATGTTTCGTTTCTTCGATTACCGGCATGTTACAAAAAGTGAAAGAGAAAATAAAGGGGAAAAAACGATGTCGCGGGACGAGAACGGTAAAGAAAGGTAGCAGCAGGTGTTCCGGACGGGTATATATAGGGAGTAGGCAAGAGTGTTCAATATTATCCGAGGCATTACTGCCCGAAGGAAAAACCCTTATGTTCTCTCTCCAAGCTTCCACGATATAACGTCAGGGCTTGACCTCCGTGTCCCTTTTTATATTACTATTTTTTGCATTAAAACACGATGAGAACAGGGAGCAGGACGAAAGTCGATAAAAGTTTTAGCTACTTTTTGTAACTGCGAGGTGGCGCTTTTCACCAAGAATCGGCAGCTTCGTATGCGTGCACTTGAAACGTACTAAATGACACCTTAAGGGCATAGCATCAAAGCGGAAAGTGCTCCATTGAACGACTATTTGTTACACCCGGTGTTTCTTTTTTCTAATAAAGTTTCAGATGCAATGGATCGATAATTATACGTTTACGCGAAATCAGTTACGAGGTTACATCTTAAGAACAAAATCGATTTTTTTGTTAGATTTATTATTTATACTTGTAAGAATATTTGAAGCGTTCAAACATGCCAAAATTTTTATTATCATCGGAGTTATAGCTTTTTGAAGTGAGCGCGGCGGTGGACAAAATATCTCGAGATCTACTCAATCGATTTCGATAAAAGTTATAACGTATATTCCTTATAATATTATTTAGGATGTAACATATGTTCTTATTTCAATTGAATGCCGCGTTCATTTTTTTTATTAATTTTTAAAACTCAATATTTTGGTAAAAATCCAAGTTTTTTAAACGGCTGTCATTTCTACAAAAAAATTAAAAAATGTTTTTCCTATGTTATATTTTAGCTACTCCCTTTCTTTATAAAATTTTTAATTTTTACAAAAATTTATTCTCGCGATGCCTGACCGACAAAAAAATTCCACCATCGGCAAGGATTTTCAAAAGAGGGTCCTACTAGACGACTTATAGCACCGCCATTTTTTAATTATTTTATTTGTTATTTTTTAAATTTGTTCATAAACTTATTTACGAAAAATAATAGTACATTGTGTACCAAGGAGACAAAGTGGGTCTTTTACCCCTCGCGCGATGTTTGCAGTACGAGTCGTAGACGAGCGCGCTCGTCTACGACTCGTACTGCAAACATCGCGCGAGGGGTAAAAGCCCTTGTCTCCGCGGTGCACACGATTATTTATATACCAAAACCATGTTTTCTGAGCTTTTGTATTGTTAAATATGTATTTAACAATACAAAGGCATAAAATACAATGGCTGCAAGCATGTGCCGTAGCTGTGTTGCATATGTAAGGTGTATCACACATGGACGCTCTATCGCATGCGCAGCAGGGGGGTGGAGGGGGCGGAGCCCCTCGCAGACACCAAATGTAGCTTTCAAACACATCAGCATATACACAAATGCGTCGTACGTCGATTCATAGAAGTCTTTTGATTTTTATGGCAATATTTCGTGTGTCGTCTTTCTCGCCGCTTCCTTTAGATCTGGCGGCGTGCATTGGAGCCACTCATCGTTGCTGTTTTTCAGTATCACTCATTGTTTATTTGATTTTTTTATTAATGATTTATGTCCGCGACGAGATTGACGATGCTTTGTCGCGGTGTCACGTGAAAGTGAGGTTGTGTTTCTTCCCGCAATAACGCCTCACCGTAGACAATAATTCCTCTACCTAACGATTGAGGGCAGCACCTAACGACCGACAGCTGTTGTAAAGGGACGTTTCACAATTTTTAAATCCTAGGACGTAAAATACCTCTTTTACGTACCGTTTACACGCACGAAAAAGCGAGGAAAACATGGTTGTGGTATATAAAAATTATTTTATATATTTAATAGTCGTGTTAATTTTTTTGTTCATTTTTATACCTTTTTTTCGAGCGTTAAGGTAGTGTAATCCATTCATTTATCGTGGTCGTTTTTGATCTTGTCTATTGAGTGATACGTCAATAATAAACGGGTTTCCCCCGCTTGGCAATGATTGTCGCTACTCAACATTTTGCATCAATAAATTTGTATCAAATTTTGCAACCAGGGGTGTATAGAGACAGGGCCGGCTTTAAACGCAACGGCGCCCGGTGCGACAATGAATGAAGGCACCCTTTAATACTGATTCTAGTCACCTGATCACCAGAATTTGGCGCCCTGGGCACCCGCTTTGTTCGCTCCATGCTAAAGCCGGCCCTGTATAGAGAACTAAACTCCATTGGGTGTACGAAAATTTACACTTAATCATACGAATTACTGCTCCAATAGTTTCGGTGAACTGAACGATTACCCTGTACGAGTTAGTAGCGACATTTATCGCCACTTCCATTTCCAACCGGTCAACCGAATGATACTTCGTGCAGCTCTGCCCTCAATAATTTATGGATATACGAGGGGTGTAAATTAAGTAATGAGACTAGCAACGTAGCTTTCCATCTGGCAACACTAGGAACGCGGGCCTTAGACGGGCGGCTGGTGGACATGTGATACGTCTTCAGTACGATTTTGAACTCGCTAGATTCAAAGATTGACTCGTCGATTGAAGATGAACCATTCAGCGGAAGGCCTTCATCTTCAAGAACCGATGAAAATGTCGACAGAATCCGGGATCTTGTGTGTTCAGATCGTCGGTTGACAGTCAGAATGATCGGGGAAGAGTCGAATTTGACTCACACCACAGTTCATTAGATTTTGATCAATGCATTGGGGTTGAGAAAATTTGATGTCACACAGCAATTTCAATAAACGAGTTTTTGGCTAGTAAAAATATTCTTGTGGCTCCTCAGCCTCCTTACTCGCGGACCTTGAGTCCTTGTGACTTTTTCCTCATCCCGAGATTGAAATATCACCTCAAGGGACGTCATTTTGGGACACTCGAAAACATTCAAACGGCTGTAACCGACCAGCTAAAGGCTATTCCAGTATTCGAGTTCCAGCACTGCTATAAGGATTGGAAGAACCGTCTCCAGCGCTGAGTGGCTTCTCAAGGAAGTTATTTTGAGGAAGACAATATTGAATTGTAATTCTATTCGATTAAAATAATTGAAAAAAATCAGTCTCATTAATTTACACACCTCGTATATATCCGCTGGTTTGTGTTTTTCTTTTAATTTTCTCATGCTCAGAACAGAGGAGCGTTGAACTCAGAGACTTACTAATCCGGAGTAGCTCGGCTCTTCGGTCAAACTCGTACCGTAGCTCTGAACGATGATCAGGCCGTCCAAGGTTTCCGTTAGCTGCGTCGGTGAACAATCCTCAGGTCCACCGTGCCACCAATCGCCGCTCATTCCCGACAGATCGATCGTTTCCCCCGGCAAGATCCAGGCATAATCTCCACCATGCATACCAAGTTTCCAAGCCTTCGACAAAAGTTTTTCTAAGAGCTCTTGTATCGTGTATATTTAACAGCGTAAAAAAATACTGCATAACTCGCAAGCTCAAGTGGTTAAATATTCGAAAAAAGTTTTCGTAAAATCGACCTATGCCAAAAAATGAAAAGGTACAGTGAAAATTAATTTGTAATTGGACGGAGTTTAATCTCAATCATAAGAATTTAATCGTACTTTATACATTTTTTAATCCAATTAAATATTCAAATTAATTTCCTAAACTGTCACTATCTTACTTTATACGTGATAAATTGCGTGACGCGTGCACAAGCGCAGCCTTGGAATATACACCTATTCGAACACGTTCGAACGTGTGCTCGAACATTGTTCGCGGTTTGCGGCTATGCATGCATCGTTCGCATATTACTTCGAAGATAATTGATATTAATTGTGCTTGCCGAATTGGACAGTATTCGTACCTCGCAAAACAATCGTGGCGCGAGGCTCGGTGAAAAACTGCCGATAATTATTCTCGTGTCGAGTTCCTGCAATTAAACAATATGGGCACATATATACATCACGTGTTCCGTATTAAAATACGAAGAATTCAATAAATTTTCAAATAAATGCGATAAATGCGCAAAGCAACTTTTTTTTCTTCTCGTTTCTTCTCAGCAAATACCCTACGAAATTTTTTAAGCTTAGAAATTATAACCGGCTAAAAAATCTGGCCAATTTGCACAAAGCATATAGCATAGACTAAATATGATGTTGAAGTTTGCGTCATTGCAATATTGAATAGACGATCATATTTTTTGGATAGTCCAATATTTTTGCAAATTTACACTACTGAAATTACTCAAATTTTTTCAGGATGTTCGTTAGACATCTACAACGTAAAAAGATTTTGGATACTAATGAAGAAGAATAAATTAAAATAATTTATACGTAAAAAAAAAAATTTAGTAAAGCAAGCTTTTATTTAAGGAACTAAAAAGTAGGAAATAATTTTTTTTACCAAGTCACCTATATGTGACTATAAATGAAAGCTTGGGGCCCTCAACTTTTTAAATGTTTAATAAATTTGATCAATTCAAGTTTATCAACCGTATTTAATTTGGCACAATAGTAGTTAGAGAAATTATTGTCACACGTTTATACTCAGTTTCATGATTTTCATTTAAGAAATCTAAGTTTGTTTTACAGTAAATTAAATACAATTGATATGTTAACGGATTTATGGAAATTAAAGATTATATGTCTAAATGTTGACAGTCTCAAGCTTTCATTTATAGTCACATATAGGTGGGTTGGTAAAAATAATTATTTTCTACTTTTTAGAGCATTAAATAAAAGCTTGTATTTGTTAATATTTTTTTCACATATAAATTATTTTCGACTTTTAAGTCTTTAATTGATTCCATCATTTAAAGACTAAAAGTCTAACCCAGGTATCCCGAGTTTGTGCGTTAGCAACATGGAATTCTCGTAAAAAATAACACTGACTGTAATTGGGGTTGAACTTACGACTAACTGCTGCATATAAGCTTTTTACATACAAACACAGTCGGCGGCGAATTTTTTCGTATGTGAGATTTTATATGGATGATCAGATATCGCTAATTTTACATGAAAAGTTGAAAATTTTATGGATATTTTTTTTTTAAGTTGAATCATGCATTGTCACCTCTTTGATGCATGTTTGCAAAATTTCAGAGCTCTAAGTAGTCAGGAAGTGGGTGAAATATCGATTTACCATTTTGAATCTCACAGAACGTTAAGTTAAATGAAAGCTTGTAATTTGTAACTTGTAAAATATAAAAGAATTTTTCTTGCATTTCAACGATATAAACTTCACCGTCATAATTTAATCGCGTATTTATATTAGCACACAAATCCCTAATAATATTGTTATTGCTTGTAGGGCACAAGTTATAATATGAAAATGCAATTGATTGTGTAACTTAAGGGTGTAACATGATCGATGGCTTTCGACCTGACTTCTAAATGATTACGAAATGCACACAGGAGTCTCACGGTGATGTTATATCGAAGAGGGACAGAGACGTCCGATCGACTGGTCGAAGAGGTCAGAAGGTCATGAAGGGTCAGCTACGTCACAACTCACTACCCCTCGTGAATCCTCACTCACGTGCCCGGCGCTTTGTCCTCTCTCCTCCACCCTGTCTTTCTCTCTCGACTGCAAACAATGTTTTCGACTATGGTCCCCGTATTGTAACAGATCGGTAGCCACCTGTATACCCGCGTATATTTCCTTTGTAAGCCTTGATTTTAAGGGAAAACCGTCCATACGCTCGACGAATTTACGATGAAGCTCTCCGCGCGATAAACGGATAAAGCGATCGAGTACCATTCGTCCTCGGATTGCCTCTCGTCTTTCCCCTTTGAATACCAAACCTCATTGATGGATCTATTTAACATTCTCCCCAATCTCTCCCTCGCTACACCCTCTCACCTTGTTTGCCGAGGGGTGTCTATTTAGGAGATTGAACGATTCAAATTTGTATCCCCGTATGTGAAATACCTTCCGTAACTCACCTAGTGGGAAACGCACGGAGATCGGGTAAATCATTCGTGCACGAGTGAACATTTCTTCATCACAATTTTCCACCTGTTTATCAAAGCAATTCTCCAATTGAATTGGCTCCTAATAATCCTGAGTTTTTTTTTTTGGTTTTGTACATCCAAATTCGTATATTTATATATATTTCGTATATTTTCAGATTTTTTTAATCGCCCGAATTTAAACCAGTCGAGGATTTTTTAATGAGTCGGGAAACTTTTATTGATGATTCCTCTCGAGATTTTTATAAGAGATAAATTAAATGACACATGGTATTCTTATTTTGTTACAAGTGAATCGCGTTGCGATAATGTTATAAATTGTTTCAAAATGCCTCTAATTTCAATAGTCCTGTGTTCTTTTATTTTACGGGTTCGATATAGCTGAAATTTAAACCGAACGTGTGAAAATACATACCACGGATAAATAAAAAATGTTCGGCAAGAAATAACTGGTAGTTCCTTGACTGCGTGTCTTTCAAATTTTCATTCATACGCGTTAGTTTACTCTGTGATAAAACTGTGTGTATATTTGTGTGTGTTTTCGTTTACATATTGGGATGTTGAATAAGTTCTCGCTGTTTTTTCGTGATAATTAATGCTTCATTTTTTAAAATAAGTAAAAAGTATGTCACTGAAAGTATTGTCCATCGCTAGCCACTATTTATTCCCATCTTTCTGGCAGCATTTTAATTCGACGTCGGAAAAACAACACGTCTTTTGAGGGTATCCAAGCGTCGACCCATTGTTTGGCACCTTCATGAAATGGAAGTGCTGCTCAGCCAGGCCATGTGCCATCAATTGGAACAAGTGATAATCAGAAGGGGCAATGTCTGGTGAATAGGGTGGGTGGGGTAGGACTTCCCATTCAGCGTTTCCACGTAGATTTTCACCGGTTTTGCAACATGTGGTCGAGCGTTGTCATGCTACAAAATCACTTTGTCGTGTTTCTGCTCGTATAGCGGCCGTTTTTCCTCCAATGCTCCGCTTAAACGCATCAATTGTAGTCGATAGCGATATACCGTGATGGTTTTGTTTGGTTTGAGCAGCTCATAATAAACTACACCCAGCTGATCCCGCCAAATGCAGAGCAGAAGCTTGGATTCATGGATATTCGGCTTTGCCGACGATGTTGATGCATGGCCTGGCTTACCCCACGATTATCTACGCTTAAGGTTATCGTAGTGTATCCATTTTTGATCGCCAGTCACGATACGATGCAAAAAATCTTTCCTTTTCCACCGTTGAAGCAGCTGTTCAGACGTGAATCGATGCTGTTCAACGTCTTTTGGCTTCAACTCGTACGTCACGCAATGTCCTTGCGTTTTAATCATTCCTAATACTTTCAAACGTTTCAAAACTTTGTGTGATCAACTCCTAATGATTCTGCAAGTTCAGCTAGCGTTTGACATGAGTCTTCATGAAATAATGCCTTAAATTCTTCGTCTTTAAACTTTTTTAGTGCGCCAGAGCGTTCATTATCTTCAACATTAAAATCATTATTTTCGAAGCGTCTAAACCAATCTCTGCATGTTGTTTCCGACAGAGCACAGTCGCCGTAAGTCTCAACAACAGTTCTGTGCTTCAGCTGCAGATTTTTCTTTAATAAAGTGGCGCAGTAAAATTCCACGCAAATACTCTTTTTTGGCACGAAATTTGACATGTTTAAGACTATGAAAAAACAAAGTTGTTTGCACTTCGGCGAAATGACATATACTGAATTTCAAGTTTGCTTATAGTATTTCTTTATAGATGCGTTACTATTTTAAACTACACGCATGCAGTTCTGCTAACGCCACCTGTTGGAAAACAGCGAGAACATATTCAACGTCCCAATATATACACATACACGCAGATGTATGTATGTATCTATCAATTTTTTTTTAATTACTTACAAGGAAACCGTTTCTGGTGTCCCCTTCCGATTTCGTTCGTTTTTGAATATGTTATTCTTCATCGAATTTAAGCGACACGTATTTTTTTTTATCGGCGGAAAAACAGTTTTAAGAGGTGAAACTCACCCTCAAAGTTGGGCACCCTCCGAGTGACTTTTGCAGTTTCGCATAGTTGCAATCAAGATATTCGAATGAAACCAATTCGAGAACAATGCTTATAGTGAATAATGAAAAATCCGCCTTTTCCAGTTCCGAGGGGGTGAATAGGGATAAATTTATAGGGGTTGAAATTTTAAAAAATCCTGTAACTCGAAAACTTTTTTTTTCATCTCGATAAAATCGGGTTTTTGCGTTTTTCGAAAGAAACCTTTTTGGGGGTGACTACCGCTGTATAATACCGTTTCCGGTGTTCCCTCCGATTTCGTTCATTTTTGAATATATTATTCTTCATCGAAATCAGAGAGATACGTACTTTTTTTATCGGCGGCAAAACAGTTTTAAGGGGTGAAGCTCACCCGCAAAGTGACTTCTGCAGTTCCGCACATTTTCATTCAAGATATTCGAATGAAACAAATTCGAGGATAATGCTTATGGCGAATAATAAAAAATGCGCTTCCGTCAATTGCGAGGGGATGAATTGGTAGAAATTTATGAGATTGCAAGTCGACAGTCGATTCCTTAAAACTCCTTAAAACCAATGCAATTGGTTTCATCGAGATGAAAAAAAAAAGTTTTCGAGTTCCACGAATTTGTAAACTTCGTGGAATTCGAACCCCCCTCGGAACTGAAAAACGGCGCATTTTTCATTATTCGCTATAAGCATTGTTCTCGAATTGATTTCATTCGAATATCTTGATTGGAACTTTGCGAAACTGCAAAAGTCACTCGGAGTGTGGCCAACTTTGAGGGTGAGTTTCACCCCTTAAAACTGTTTTTCCGCCGACAAAAAAATTACGTGTCTCTTAGATTTCTATGACGAATAAAATATCTAAAAATGAACGAAATCGGAGGGGTAAACCGAAAACGGTTTTCTTGATAGTAATGCGACTCGCCACCGTATCTGGTTATATGTATACAATATGACAAAAATGTGTCACTCACCTTCAATGTACGCAGTTGTTCCTTATAATCATTTTCTCCAAAAGTAATGGTCGCCGTACACGTGATGTTTGCCTGTTCCAATTCCGTCACCAGATCATTCACGGCCTGAAACCAAAGCGAAAGGGTCGATAGGGTTCGATACCGAAGTTCGTATATTTGCGCGTTCTGGTAGATTGACGAAGCAGCGTTTCGTACATATGTGGGTAAATATATATATATATAGATGTTGCAGCGTTCAAGTCCATTAGGAAACGTAAAACGGAGTTGAGCCATTCCTGAAACTGTACCATTTATCGTCACCGTGACGAAACTCGATTTTGCCCACGTTCATTAATGTCTAAATGTTTCGAGATTGCCACCTTTTTTTTCCCTTCCCCACTCTTAATTTGACCAGTGACTAGCTTGATGGAAAATTCCCACGCTGTTCTATCTAGGAAATGAAAAAAAAATTGTTTGGCGGATGCGATTGTGGATGCAAATTAAAATTGCATTGGCTCCGCGAAGCTCTGCCGTTAGGCACGAGTCTTTTTTTTTCGAACGCTTTCGTGTCGCGAATATTACGTGCAGGCAACTACGGCTGAGATTCATTGATTTTTAATCAATTCCGGATTGATATGCGCTCGTTAAAATTGATGCGTTGAATATTCTTGCGTAGGAATGGCATGGCATCGATTCATCATTCAAAGGAATATAAATGTATTGGGTCTATGCATAATTCCATAGCGAAAATTGAGTAAATTTCAAACGCAAAATATTTACCACAAAAAGCGATTTCAATCAACTAAATATGTTCCATTCTGTTCAATGACTTTTTACCATATCTCTACGAGCTTCATTATTCCTCTTTCATAGAAGTCCTGAGATCGTTGGGCAAATACGTAATCCAAGTGGTTTTTGAGAACGTCCAGGGAACTGAAGTTTTTATTAGTCAAACTTTTCTGTAGCGCCTGGAATAAGTGACAATCTGAAGGTGCAAGGTCCGGATTATACGTTGGGTACACGAAAACATCCCATCCAAGTCGTAATAAATTTCGTCTGGTCATCAGAGAAACGTGTGTTTTAACGTTGCCCTGGTGAAACATTACGCCCTTTCGGTTCGCCAATTCCGGCCGCTTCTTATCGATCGCTCGCTTTAATTTGGCCAGTTGTGAGCAGTTCTTGGTCGAATGAATCGTTTAATTGGGTGGCAGCTCATAATAGACGATTCCTTTCCAATCCCACCAGATACAGACCATGACCTGCTTCTTCGGGTGTGATCCAGCCTTGGCGACCGTCTCAGCAGTCTCCCCGACCTTCGACCATAATCTTGTTCGACCGACATTGTTACAGACAACCCGCTTTTCATCGCCAGTAATCATTCGCTTAAAAAATGGTTCGTTTTTATAGCGTTTGAGTAGCAAATCACAAGCTGAAAGTCGGCCCATTAAGTTCTTTTTGCTCAGTTCGTGCGGCACCCAAACATCAAGCTTGTTTACCATTCTAAGCTTCCGTAAATGTCTCGAAACAGTTGATTGGTCAATGTTGAGGTTATGCCCGATCTCTGTAGTCGTCAGATGCCGATCGGAGTCGATTGAAGCCTTGATTTCATCGACATCAGTAGTGAAGGCCGAGCGGAACGAGGATCATTTTGGAGATCAAAATCTCCACAATATGAAATTTCGCAAACCACTTTTGACATACACTTTCACTTATGGCATTCTCTCCGTACACGGCGCATATCTTTTTGTGAGTTTGCGACGCGTTTTGACCTTTTTTCAAATAAATAAGTGAAATGCATCAAAAATACACGTTTTTTCCTTCTATGATCCAAATATAATTAAACTTCCTATACTTCACGGATCTTGATGGATACTTTTTTAATGTCGACACACGTTTCAGCTTTCACTTAATATGCAGCACTTCATATGGTTGACGCATGTGCAAGCAAAGAAGCAACTGCAAACGACATCTGTCTGAATTTCGCTACGGAACTATGCATAGACCCAATAGAATTACCCTGATGTATCGGTAAAAAGTAATATTAAAGTGGTCATATTGAAAACACGACGGTTTTGTAAGTACTGAATTTTTCATTCAGTATAAATAATGTTGAGTAATCTAAATTCGAAAGAACAAGACCAAGATTTCTGACTAATAAACCTGATGAAGTGAATCTGAAAATAAAAGGTTCGGAGTTGTTCTTAACAAAAAAAAAAACTACAATGACCGCTTTAATACGAATTATTCCTAATATTTCTAACTTTTTTATATCCGTTCCCTTTTACTATTTAGGGGACGTCCATTAATTACTTGAGCTCTAAATCAGAAAGGGAGGAGGGGTCTCGCAAAATCTCATCAAATCTCATTAAGAGGGTGGGGTTATCGAAAATCTCACGGAAACTTTGTAATTCAGAAAATTTACTATAGTAACATTTTATAAGATACACGGTGTAAATATGGACACCTAAGACATAAATCATTCTAGAAGGGAAAATATTTTAAGAAAACAAGAATTATAACACCATTGTAATTGCTTTATTACACACTACTCCAAAAAATGGAAGAAACAGAAAATTTCTTAAATTTTTAAAGTGTTTTTCGATGCGCTGTATCTGTGTGAAAAATGGTCGTATCGAGATGAAAAATAATATCATTTTGAAGTTTTAAGATCTTGAAGTTTTGAGATCTTTTGGCCGCTACGGTTTTCGCGCAGTCATAAGAAATAGCACGAGTTCCTACACTTGTTCCTTTAATTGTTTTGTAAAACTTTGATCAATCAGTCCGGAAAAACGATTGGATGGATCAATTTGAAAATGTATAGGGCTAGGGGGTACATTAAGCTGAAAAAAACCTAGCACCATTAGTCTTTCCATCAATATTTTTAAAGTAGTGGTAGATTTACTGAAACCATAAAAAGTAATTTTTTGTACTTTTTTCAAATTAATGTTCAGGGTGAAAAAAATGTAGCATTGGAAATGCTATTAAAGATCTATATAGGGGGTCTGATTTAGCGAGATGTCACACGAAACTAACGCTGCCCCCACTCCACTACCACTGTGTTGTAGCAGGGTGGGGGGAGCTGGGACATGCTAAATGCCTGTGACTTGTTGAAAAATGCTGCGTTACATGTGGAGTCATTTATGGTTACAAGTTGTAAGTTTCAATTTGTTGGTGTGTACATTACAATGTTGGTGGGTTTGGGTTGGGGTTTGTTTTTGGGTTAAGTTGGGTTTGTTTGGGTTTGATTGGGTTAAATTGGGTTTGTTGGGCTTAAGTTAGGTTTGTTTGAGTTTTTTGGGTTAAGTTGGGTTTGTTTGGGTCTGCTTGGGTTTGTTTGGGTTAAGAATGGGTTGTTTGGGTTTGTTTGTTTGGCTTAAGTTGGGTTTGTTTGGGTTATGTTGGGTTTGTTTGGGTTTGATGGATGGATGGATGGATATTGAGAGAGTGAGAATGTAAGGATGTGTGTGAGCGACCGCGAGAGTAAGAATGTGAGACGAGAGTGAGAGAGTTAGTGAGTGAGAGAGAGGGAGAGAGGGAGAGCAACTCATATTATTTGCATGGAGCCGAAAAGTCTGATTACATTTTCAATGCCATGAAATAGTTGCCCTTGTGTAATATCTGTAGATTTTTTTGTCAAAAATCAATGAAATGGTCTTGTAAGAAATTTATTCAAGTTTTCAAAACTGCCCTTCAATTCCCTGTGCGATCATTGGTTGCTGAGATATCGATGAACAAAGACAAAAGGATCCTTTTTCATTTAAAGTCGGATATTACAGCAAAAAATTAACGTAGAAAGACCAACAAAAAATCAAATTGTAGCTGAATAAACAAGCTAATCGACCTATGCATTGATTTAACTAAAAAACAATGTCCCGGGCCCATGGACTCTTGAAGAAAAAAAAAACAAAAACATTTGGAAAATTTTTGTCTCGCGCTATTTTTTATCATTACGCGATAACCGTAGCTCACAAAAATTTGTTGCCAAAAGATCTCAAAACTAGAAACTTGATGCTTTAAAATGCTTTTTTTTTTCATCTCGATACGACCATTTTGCACACAGATACAGCGGTTCAAAAAACACTAAAAAAATTAAAGAAATTTTCTGTTCCTTTCATTTCTTGGAGTAGTGTACCGGTAACAATCAGATTTATTAGGATATTACTGGATGGACCGTCGGTCAAAAAGTTTGTCCATAGTGGGCGAATCGTGCATTTACAAGTTTAGATCATTTTGTACATGTTCAGCCTTACAAATAGGTAATTAATAATAAATTAATACTTAGAAATGTTAATTTTCGACTTTTAATAATAATTGAAGTAAAATTCGAGGTTATTGGCATCTGCTTGACTGAGGTTTTGTCAGTGACTGTACATCTGTTTCAACTATCCAACAAAAAAAATTCTCAATTCTTAAATTCAATTTATCCCGTCAGATCATCTTATTATTATCAATAATTACCCAAAAGTTCAACATATATTGAGTTTTCCAATGATTGCTATTAATTCATCGTTAAAAAGGACGTTACTCCTCATTACTTTAATTCATTTCTTGACAATTAGTCTTAGCATAATCAATCGCTTGATCCTAAATCTTCATGATATAATATTTTCAGAATGGACGGCGATTTAGTTCCATTCGTTTTGCAATCATTAACGTTTGCAAATGCTGTTTTCCCATAGACTTAAATTCATATGTTCCCATATAATTAAATTCGTATGTTTATAACTACTAAATTATTGAGTGAAAAATTCTAAAATAATTCATGTATTATTATTCTATCAAGAATTATCAGTCCTCAAATTTTCAAGAATTTTAGTGGATTTTTAAATATCCATTAATACTATAACCATATACAGTACTGGATGAAAAAAGTACGCACTAGTCGAAATTTCTTACCGCACTAAAATTTATATAGCGGACTCAAAAATAAAGGTAATTGAATTTCCCAAGTGGCGTTTTAAAGAGGACAAGTTTACCTTTATTTTGCTTTTTTATAAAATTCTCTACGATTTTTTTTCGCCCCGCTGCGCACTTTTGAACGTGGCCATTTTTCGGCTATTTTTTGGCCGTTGAAAATTAACTGCAAAGTTTGTGGAAAATTTTTTCCTCGTTTTTTTCCATGGGAAACTTAAAAAGAATATCAAAACCGATATTTTTATTTTTTAGAAAGTCTCGTACGATTTTTTTTCGCCCTAGTATTGCATTTTTAGCTAGAAAAGACATGTTTTAGAAGAAAAAGGCGTCATCGAAGAAATATAGGGTTTCAGGGGAAATGTCAAAAGGGTATAAAGTTGCATGGGTTCACACTGAAGTGGCTGAAAACTGAATTTTTTCAGAATTTTTCTTGGACATTTTTTTTTACTATTTTTGGTTGGAACTTTGATGAGTGCAGAGGCTCTACTTGGGAATTATGGGGTCTAGGACAATTAAGAAAGGAAATTTATTTACATTTTCATTTTTAATTAAATACAATTTTTCTAGATGTTTTTTTATTTTTGAAAATAAAAATAAACAAATGAAAATGAACAAAATTAAAAAATATTCTAAAAATATTGTTGTTAATTAAAAATGAATATGTAAACAAATTTCCGTTCTCAATATATTGTCCTAGACCCATAATTCCCAAGTGGAGCCTCTCCACTCATCAAAGTTCCAACCAAAAATTGGTAAAAAAAATGTCCACAAAAAATTCTGAAAAAATTCTAGCCACTCCAGTGTGAACTCATGCAGCTTTTTACCCTCTTGACATTTCCTCTGAAACCATATAGTTCTTCAATGACGCTTTTTTTCTGAAACATGTCTTTTTTCGCTAAAAATACAATATTGGGGCGAAAAAAAATCGTGTGAGATTTTTTAAAATACAAAAAGGTAGGTTTTGATATCCTCTTTAAGTTTAACATGGAAAAAACCGAGGAAAAAATTTTCTACAAACTTTGCAGTTAATTTTTGACTGCCAAAAAATAGCCGAAAAATGGCTACGTTCAAAAGTGCGCGACGGGGCGAAAAAAAATCGTAGAGAATTTTCTAAAAAAGCAAAATAAAGGTAAACTTGTTCTGTTTAAAACGCCACTTAGGAAATTCAATTACCTTTATTTTTGAGGCCGCTGTGTAAATTTTAGTGCGGTAAGAAATTTCGACTAGTGCGTACTTTTTTTGTCCAGTACTGTATATCCTTTGTGATAAACTTTTTTTTTAACCCGTGAAATGTCGATATTTCTAGGCTGGTCTGAAAATATGGACAGGCACGTGTCCATTAACAATATGAAATAAAAATAAACAAATGTTCTTATTAATCTTTTTATTCTATTCTTAGGCATTAATTAAATTATTGCTTCATTAATTTTAATCAAATATTTTTTCTGTTCATCTTAATATATTCTTTGGAGTCGAGTTGCTCATGGATCGAGTAGGGAAAGTGGAGTCAGAGCACTACCCAGTCCTATTTTTTAAACTAAATAACACTAAATTAAAGCCGTTATAGTACACCTTAACCCTTACTTGTCACTGCGAGGTCGAAACGCCCCGATTTAACGCTTACTTGCCATACTTCTACAGAACTGTGCCAAGTGCAAGGGTCAAACGTAGTATTATTTTTCTCTGTTTATTTCACAGAAAAAAATTTATTTGATAGAATACTCTTTCAGTGAGTCTTTATTAGTGGTATGAGGCAAAATACATGAACATATCAAACAAATGTAATCATTTAAAAATTATGGGAATTCCAAATTAAAAAAGAAACACTTCACGTAATTAATGGACGTCCCCTTAGAAATTGGCGATATAAGTTTTTTTATGTGACAATTTGCGATAGAAGTTTTTTCATTCGGCACATAAAATAATCACATTGTACGACGTATGTTTTTTTATTTGTTACATTAAACACTTATATATCGCAATCTTGTAAGAAAGTAGAAAATTTAAGACAATTTACCAAAGAGTACATGTCGCCATTTTGGGACAATGCGGTGACAGTATCCCAGCCAAAATATTTTATTAGGGAAATCCTTGCCGGATTGTGACTCGAATCGGGCGCCACGGTTCTCACGAAAAGTGGAAATTCCGTAGAGTCCGAAAGTGCGGGGGCGGTGGATCCGTATGACACTTGGACGATGTTCCAGTAAGGAACAATTTTTGCCAGTGTTTCCGTTACCTCAGAGCACGCTGTGCCCAGCAAAAGTGGCATTATCGCGGTGTTGTTCGACGTGTAGAGTGCATGGAAGAATCGATCGACTGCTACACCAGGATCGCACTGTAAAGCAAAGCAGAAGAGAGCCTGACTTTATACAGATGTCTACAGAACAAACAAAAGAGTTTTAGGGCGTGATTCCAGAAAAAACCTCCAAAATAAATCGCAAAAAAACATTCTACAAATCTTTTCGAAGTCATTACGTTTTATCAATTGGGGATTTTTTTTAATATCTTAAATAAATCGTCCAAATTATCGAATGATTGAAATTTCCATTGATTAAAATTGGCGGGTGAAGCAAAAATTGAATACTCAACACAAATCGTGCAAATATTAAGGAGACTCTGTCACGAACGCCTCAACTCCAGAAAAAAATAATTTCCATGTATGTTTTTGTGTTCTGTACGTTCTTTGTAGAACGAAAATTTGAAATCGGCGATTTAAAACATAACCTGCACGCTTCGTGCTGATATGTCAAAGTGCAGTAAAATAAATAACAAATCATAATTAAAGTAGATTTCGAGTGATGGGATTCAAATCAATTTTTAAGGGCGGGATAAGGTTAATTCGGTGAAAAAAAAGCATATTTTCAAGAATTTTTTAGGTGATACAGGTAATGCTGGTTTATTTAATTAATTTCCATATAATAATACAACATCTGAACTATATTTTTCTAAATTTTTATTGCAAAGTATTGATAAATAAGCCGTTGACAGCAAATCTCTGCAGGCGCCTCGAAAAAAAGTTGTTTTGCGGTATACGCTATAACTCGTCACTGGATCATCTGAAACAAAAAAATCAAAATGCGTTTATTAGGTGAGATGTTTCTCGAGGTAACGCTGCCGAGTTTTTTTTTTATAATTATTTTTTATCTTACAATAACAAATTTGCCGATTTTTTTAGCGAAAATCGCATTTTTGACTTCCAAGTGCCACCGAAAATGAAAAAATCGACAAAAAAAAACTCGGCAGCGTTACCTCGAGAAACATCTCACCTAATAAACGCATTTTGATTTTTTTGTTTCAGATGATCCAGTGATGAGTTATAGTGTACACCGCAAAACAACTTTTATTCGAGGCGCCTGCGGAGATTTGCTGCCAACGGCTTATTTATCAATATTTTGCAATGAAAATTTAGAAAAATATAATTCAGATGTTGAATTATTGTATGGAAATTAATTGAATAAACCAGCATTACCTGTATCGTCTAAAAAAATTATCGAAAATATGCTTTTTTTCACCGAATTAACCTTACCCGCCCTTAAGATGTACCGTTTTAAGCGATTCATACATTTTCAATATAAGATTTAAACCTTTTTAAGCTCCACTCATTTTGTATATATATATACTTTGTTGAGGAAATTCAACGTATAGAATGCAATGGGATCCATCAAGTATCGTATCGGATTCTGTTTAATGATGTGACAATCCTTTGGGATTGAAATTGGATTCATACATTGGATTACAATGAGGAATTCCGATTAGAATCCAATGTACGAGCGTAAGGTTTAAGTGTAGGGATCCAATGGGTCATCGCATTGGATCCCTATCAGGAAGTAGGTACAAGTATAGGAATCCAACTGAATCCCTACGACAATTTCTGCACGGGTACTATGACGTAAAATTGTGCCAATTTTATGGTATTTATTTATCGATGTACAACTAATACATTTTCTATAAAATTACCAATAATACGTTTATAATCAACTGGATGATGTCAAACATACGTATTACTAAAAAAAAGGGGCCCTGATTATTCGCCTACGCAACCCGGCCAATTGTGACGGAGCATTCCTTTTGCGGAGGCCCGTATTTTGTGGGCGCATAAGCCAGGGTCCTTTTGAATCATTAGTACATTACAGTGGCGCCTAATAAGAATAAGTTGCGATCAATTATTATGTGGAGGGCAACAACTCTATTCTTTATTTCTATATTCTCAGATATCTCTCTTCTTAAATATCTCTATTCTGGAGGAGGTTTAATCCGAACCATCTCTATTCAAAATATCTCATGTCTAAAACATTCCTCTGCCGAATCATCTCTATTCGTAAAAATCACTATGCCACAAAAACTTCGGAATGCCACATCACTTCTGAAATATTACTGCTCTTAAATATCTCCATTCCACAATCTTTTGTAACCGAAACTTCTCTATTCTTAAATATCTATATTCTTCAAAATCTCATGTGACATTCAAAACATCTGTATTCCGACAATTTCATCGCACAATATCTCTCTTCCGAAACATCTCTATTCCAAGAGCCTCTGCGTTGCACTTGTTTTATCCATGGCCAATATAGTAAATGCAATATTACGAATGGGTCATTCGAATGAAATTGATATGAAGTTGGCGAATGACGAATTTCCCATATAAAGTATTGGGAGTACAAATAAGTCTCCGCCGTTTGACACAAGATGTCCCCACCAGGAAGTTATGGTTGAAATTGTCAGATGTAAAACGTCATATCGTAAGGTTGGACATCTGGCAAGACCATGACCTTGAAATATTAGCGATTTTGTATCAGCATCACATAATTTTTTTCGTGCGAAAATGTCGAGTTTTGAACCGAATAAGCGTCATTTGCGGAAACTTTTGATTTACTTCTTTAATTTGAAGAAATCTGCAGCTGAGGCGCATCGATCGCTTGTAGAAGCATATGGTGAGGCTGCTTTAAGTGAAAGAAGTTGTCGTGAGTAGTTTCAAAAGTTTAAGAACGGTGAGTTTGACGTCGAAGGCAAAGAACGTAGCGGAAGGCCGAAAGTGTACGTAGACGCGGAATTGGAAGCATTATTGGAGGGAGATTCGTGCCAAACGCAAGAAGAACTTGCACTGATATCAGGAGTGACTTAACAAGCAATTTCACATCGTTTAAAATCGTTGGGAATTATTCAAAAGCAAGAAAATAGGTTTCCATATGAACCGAAGCCGAGAAACGTTGAACGCCGATTTTGCACATGTGAAATGCTGCTTGCCAGGCATAAGCGAAAGGCTTTTTTGCATCGTATAGTCACTGGTGATGAAAAATGGATCCACTACGATAACTCAAAGAAGAGGAAATCATGGAGACCGCCTGGCCATACTTCAACATCGATAGCCAAGCCGAATATTCATGGAAAAAAACTCTTGTTGTGTATTTGGTGGGATCAGCTTGGTGTCGTGTATTATGAGTTTCTCAAACCGAACGAAACCATTACTGGGGCTCTCTACCGAACACAATTGATGAGATTGAGCCGAGCACTCAAGGAAAAACGCGCTCACTACTACTCCAGACACGACAAAATTATTCTCCTGCATGATAATGCTCGTCCACATGTTTCGGCGCCGGTCAAAACCTACTTGGAAACACTCAATTGGGAAATTTTACCCTACCCGCCGTATTCACCAGACATTGCTCCCTCTGACTATCATTTATTTCGACCGATGACGCACGGCCTGCCTAAGCAGCACTTAACATCATATGAAGATACCAAAAATTGGATCGATTTGTGGATAGCCTCAAAAGATGAAGCGTTCTTCCGACGCGGTATCAATATGCTGCCAGAAAGATGGCAAAAAGTAGTGGCCAGCGATGGACAATACTTTGAATAAAACATGAAGTACCGTTCTTTCACAATAAATGCCCAATTTTTGATAAAAAAAACGGCCGAGACTTATTTGTACTCCCAATACTTTTCATTTTTTAATTATAATGCCTAACTTACCGGCATCACTAGCGCATTGCGAGCAGAAAACTGAGTATTAAAGATGTATACCAAGAGCATGAAGATTTTATATGTCAATTGCATTTACTACATTGGCCATGAATAAAACAATTGCAACGCAGAGGCTCTTGGAATAGAGATGTTTCGGAAGAGAGATATTGTGAGATGAAATTTTCGGAATACAGATGTTTTGGATGTCACATAAGATTTTGAAGAATACAGATATTTAAAAATAGAGAAGTTTCGGATACGAAAGATTGTGGAATGGAGATATTTAAGAGTAATATTTCAAAACTGAGTAATTATGGCATAGTGATCTTTACGAATAGAGATGTTTCGGCAGAGAAATGTTTTAGACATGAGATATTTTTTAATAGAGATGTTTCTGATGAAACCTGCTCCAGATTAGAGACATTTAAGAAGGGAGATGTCTGAGACTAGAGAAATAAAGAATAGCGTTGTTGTCCTGCCATTATTATTCCCAACAATGAAATGGAATGAAAAGTTTCGCATAAATTTTGTAGATTTAGACATTTTTACATGTTCTCAGAGAAGTCGCGTCAAAAATTCTTTTGGTAGTTACATTTTTCCAAGCTTCATCATTAATATTTTCTTTAAACATTCGTCGAGCTCCTGTTTTTATAGTCGTTGCGGAATCTTTAGGATGTTTACATGCTTAAAGCAGTTTATATCAAACATCTAGAGTTATTTAGCATATAAATTATCAGATAGAACTGTGGCTAGCATGTTATTCTCCATAAAGTGCTGCATAAATTAGGCGATTTTTAAAGTCGTAATTTTTTTTTAATTTCGGTAACTTGGTTTGAAATTTTACCACTATATTGTTAAATATTCGGGTTCATGAAAGAAATATTTTAAATTAAGTGTTCATTGTTGATTATTTCACAATCGCGAATCCTCCTCCATACAAAACTAAATCGTAAATCTTTTCTGCTCCTGATGGATCGTTCAATTTACGATAAAATAATGTAAAGAAAGGGGAAAGTGTGTGTCTTCGGACGGCTTTTATTTCGGTTTTTTGGCTCGCTGTAAACATGATATGATAATTAGAATAATGTTTATGCACATATAGACAACATTTTATAACCTTAAAATTGTGATAACTCTAGTAGAAATAGTTGCACCTTCCGAGACCTGCGCCCGTGTTAATTCCATTTCCCTATACAGTCCAGTACTCTATTTATATATAGATATAGAAAAGGTAGATGGTGTCGCATTCAGGCCAAACGTGGTTGCAACATCGTTCAATTACTTGTGGACAAAATTAAGCACAATTTCGCTCGGTAGAAACGAGGCTCCGACACCCGATGGGAACACGTGCACGAAGAGCCTTTCGACTTCTCTTAATAAGATCATTCATATATACAAAATCCTGATAAATTTGCCCGCCCTACGAGTTCTCTAATTCGTGGAGAAAATTTATGTATACAATTATTCTTGCGTTTTGAGGATTTATTTTAAAAGACTAACAAGGGCAAGAGAAAAAAAGGGCTTCAGGGTAGGTGGAAGGTTTGCTAATATTCATGAGAATATAAAAGACATGTTCGGTGCAGCCATTCCGAGCTGGTTCTCTTTCAAGATTGTGTGATTGAGAAAATGTTCGTTAAAACTGAAGTCGAAATGGCGAAACCCGGCAGCGTCTATGAGATTGCGGAGGAAGAAGTTATGAAATCTTCGAGTCTCTCTCTCGCCCTCTTGAAACTTTGGTCATGTTTGCGGATGGCTCCTTTTCCTATTTGCTGATGTATTGCGATATATATATATATATATATATATATATATATATATAGACTGCTATCTAGTGAAAATAACGATGTTACGTTCCACGTTAATACCAACTGCGTTCCGCCCTTTTTCCAATTACCGTATAGGAGTGTGGTTGGTTCCTGGCTTTATTGCAAAATTTGTTTCGCTCTCTCGGTCTCTCCCGCTTTACGTCGCAATATTCAAGCAAACAATGTTTCTCGAACCGATTGTGCAGATAAGACTGAAGCATTTTTCATCACTCCCTTGCGCCAATCTTCATTTACCTTTCCGCTATGTAATTATGAATTTTCATTGTATGTGCGTGGTATGCTTGACGAAAAGGACAAGCAAAGTACAATTTTAGTAGGGCTTTTAAATGATATTTCCGCGTGTGTACTCGCAACTTTGCACTTCCCCGACCACACTCTCTGTACGATGACACTTGAATTTTAATTCGAACCGGCAATTAAACTCGAGCTTTCGTTGTGAAGATGAAAGACAAAGATTTGTAAACGCACAGCTTTGAAATAAAAGTATCCTTTGAACGAAACGAAAACAAATTTAATTCGTATCAACTTAATTTATGCTGCAAATTATGAGATTAACCACTCTGATGGATGTTGATCAATTAAGGAGATTGCTCAGGTCCTTTGCGGGACAGGCAGCTGTAACGGCTGCCAATTCCGAATAATCAAATTTTCGGTTACGTAAAATAAACAAATTTCAGCTGATAAATGTGTGAAATGCATATAATTGACTGTTTAGCAATGTTATTAATCGTTTTTTGTTTATTTGCATCGCGAATACGTTATTAACCAAGTTGAAATGTGACAAATGCGAAATTTAGTTCTCAGTAGCTGGTAGCACTAACGATAAGCTCAGATACGAATGCCACATCGTGAACGCTTAGCTGTCAAGCATCCTTCGCGAATTTAGTTTTTGTGTTCGACGAAAATGAAAAGATGGAAAGGAAAAATCGAAAGTGAAAAATAGTACAATCGTCGGTTAAAGCAAGTACAATATAGAAAGCATCGAAAAAAGTAGTTGAGCCAGAAAATAAATGCACATTCGAGGGACGAGGCATAATTGATTTGAAGGTTATGGCGAAACACATGGACGGCAGCTCCTGTCAAGAGGAATTATGGATGAAAAATGTTAAACATAAAGAAAAACGCGGCCTTGCCTCAATATTTGTTGTACTACGCCAAATATTCGTTGAGTCTATTTGTTTGGTAATGAACAAATTCTATTTGTCATCTTTTTGGCAAACATTCTGTGTTGTATTGATCTCTCTTGTAATCATGCGGAATAAAAATAACAATGATACAAAATATTTAAATACTCTTTATGAAACCGCGGTGAGAAATTTATAACGAGAAAGCAATACTTTATGCATTTCTAATTGTGGTGCCTATTCAAAATGGCCCACTTGATGGCAATGTTGCCACGTGTTGTAGCGCGCGTTCTCGTTTTACGGAAATCAGCTAAATTTTTCTGATTTATGTCAATCGTATCTCGATAACGAGGCAGACGAAACGCTTCACTCTTCGTCGAAATTATTCATTAAAATGTCAATAATTTGTTCCGCCTTTTTGTATTTAATTCTTAATATTTTTTTATGTTGCGCAACCTCCTTAAAACAAAATATTCTACAAACGGCATACAATTTCATAAAGTTACCTCGTTTGTCTCGACATAATAAGAAAAACTATTGAAATTAACAACTTGGAATCTAAAATAAAGAAAGCGCACATGCTTTAACGTTGAATCAAATTAAACATCGGAAGTTTGATATATTTAAAGCTTGACATGAATATAATGAATGGGTACGCGCTATCGTAAGCGGAACTGCGATAGAAAAGCATTGCTTCCTCTGACACAAAAGGTTCTACAAGACAATGGATAATGACCTACCCTCTTCCTTTCACGTCTGTACAGAAAAACCTTCCATTCTCCGCACATACCATAACTCAAGTCATTTTTGCAATATTAAAGCTCAGATTCACGCATAACCTATTATGAAACACGAAATGCATACAAAGTTTACACAGAAAATCAATTGAACCACGAGCTTTTGCAATTACAGCTGCAGGACTTGTTCTAAATAGGAAAACGAACGCCAATTTTTATTTATACTTGTTTATATACGAAAAACTCATATTGGATCTGAATCTATACAGTTGCGTGCAAAAGTTTTGGACCATCCTATTTTTCAGGCATATTGTATTGAAATACGACGGAAATATATTCACTTATATTTGAAAAAAAAGAATTATATATTGGGAGTACAAATAAGTCGCCACCGTTTTTTTTATAAAAAATTGGGCATTTATTGTGAAAGAACGGTACTTTATGTTTTATTCAAAGTATTGTCCATCGCTAGCCACTACTTTTTGCCATCTTTCTGGCAGCATATGGATACCGCGTTGGAAGAACGCTTCATCTTTTGAGACTATCCACAAATCGACCCAATTTTTGGTATCTTCATGTGATGTGAAGTGCTGTTCAAACAGGCTATGAGTCATCGATCGAAATAAATGATAGTCAGAGGGAGCAATGTCTGGTGAATACGGCGGGTGCGGTGAAACTTCCCAATTGAGTGTTTCCAAGTAGGTTTCGTCCGGCGCCGCAACATGTGGATGAGCATTATCATGCAGGGGAATAATTTTGTCGTATCTGCAGTAGTAGTGGGCGCGTTTTTCTTTGAGTGCTCGGCTCAATCTCATCAATGGTGTTCGGTAGAGAGACCCAGTAATGGTTTCGTTTGGTTTGAGCAACTCATAATACACGACACCAAGCTGATCCCACCAAATACACAACATGAAATTCTTTTCCATGAATTTTCGGCTTGGCTGTCGATGTTGAAGCATGGCGAGGTGGTCCCCATGATTTCCTCTTCTTTGGGTTATCGTAGTGGATCCATTTTTCATCGACAGTGACTATACGATGCAAAAAACCCTTTCGCTTATGCCTGGCAAGCGGCATTTCACATGTGCAAAATCGGCGTTCACCGTTTTTCGGCCTCAGTTCATATGGAACCCAATTTCCTGGCTTTTGAATCATTCCCAACAATTTTAAACGATGTGAAATTGCTTGTTGAGTCACTCCTTATGTAAGTGCAAGTTCTTCTTGCGTTTGGCACGAATCTCCCTCCAATAATGCTTCCAATTCCGCGTCTTCGTACACTTTCGGCCTTCCGCTACGTTCTTTGTCTTCGACTTCAAAATCACCGTTCTTAAACTTTTGAAACCACTCACGACAACTTCTCTCACTTAAGGCAATGTGTCACACGTCCAGTCGGTAAAAATCCTACTGCCAAGTTTACTCCTAGACGGATCATATTTCAGGCAAAAGAAGAGAAAGCGGTTGTTCGTCGTTCAACAGAGCGGAACGGGTTTCTTTTCTTTTTTCCCAAAAATCAACCGTTTCAGAAATCATTGGGAATCTGCAAATCAGCTATCTCTCTCGCATTCATGGCCGCTCGGTCGGTGTGACACTTGACCTTAAAGCAGCCTCACCATATGCTTCTACAAGCAATCGATGCGTCCCAGCTGCAGATTTCTTTAAATTAAAGAAGTTAATCAAAATTTCCCGCCAATGACGCTTATTCAGCTCAAAACTCGACATTTTCGCACGAAAAAAAATTATGTGATGCTGATACAAAATCGCTAATATTTCAAGGTTATGGTCTTGCCAGTTGTCCAACCTTACGATATGACGTTTTACATCTGACAATTTCAACCATAACCTCCTGGTGGGGCCATCTTTTGTCAAAGGGCGGAGACTTATTTGTACTCCTAATAGATAGTTATTGTTCTTAAATATTTGATTGTGTATCACTTTTTATTTAACGAGTGTGCAAAAGTATTGGGACACATACTATTGCGTGTGAAAAACATAACAAAAAATGTTGAAAATAACAAAACGAGATTCAATCTTCTTCACTTGACTCAGTACTTCGTTGCCATGCCCTCAGCAGCGATAACTACAGCACATCGACGAGGCATGGACGCTATTAATTGTGAGATCCGTTCTTGTGACTAGTTTTCCCAATCATGTCGCAAATGATTTCACAATTACGTCTTGCTAGAGCGATTTTTTGTTCCAACGCGATCTATTAGGATCTTGCCACACATGTTCAATCAGATTTAAGTCCGGTGATTGCGATCACCGGGTCTTTGTCGTGTTAAAAAACCCAACCACGCGGCATTTTTTCCATTGCAAATGGGAGCATATGATATTGCAATACATTTCGGTACATTGAAGCATCCATATTGCCTTGTATTTCTACCAGCGAACCAACTCCTTCGTCAGAAAATGCTCCCCAAACTTTAATGTTCCCTCCACCGTGTTTTACGGTAGGAATTTGATACCTTGCGTTGAAACTGGTACCTGTCTCACGTACTTCAGACCATCACTTCCGAATAATTGAGATTTGGATTAATTGGAAAAAAGTATTTTTCGCCAATCTGGTGCTGTCTAATGCTGATATTTTTTTGCAAAATTCAATCTGACTCATTCTTTTCACTCATGAGTGGTTTTTTTTACACCAATGCGTTCAATCAGTCATACAGCCTTCAGACGTCGCGGTATTGTACTCTGACTAATCTCGACACGGTTTTCACTTTGTAATTCTCTCGAGATTCCTGCTGCGGTTTTTCGTGGATCTATAATGCACTTTTTTTAAAAATAATTATGTCAACGTATTCTGTAGTTTTTCGCAGTCTACTACTTCGACTTTTGTCACACAACGAATTTGTTAATTTATTTTTACGAATAATACGATTTGGGTACTTTTTCCGGCAGTACTACGATATCCCGGGCGCCAAATTTTAACCACTTCATATTCATATTTCGGCTAAAAGAAATATTCGGCTTTTTTAAGAGTTATAAAAAATCGATTTTCGATCAAATAATGGAGGGATTGAAAAAAGTCGGTTTTCGCGTATGTGTGTATGCGCATGTCTGCGTGTGGGTGTGTATGATATCGACGAATATAAAGACGAAAAAGTATATGATATAACAAGAAAAAAAATATCCTATTAGAAAAATAACTCATTTAACAATCATCTCGTTCTTCCGAATATACAGTACTGGACAAAAAAAAGTATGCACACGTCGAAATTTCTTACCGCACTAAAATTTACATAGAGGACTCAAAAATAAAGGTAATTGAATTTCACAAGTGGCGTTTTAAAGAGGACGAGTTTACCTTTATTTTGCTTCTTTAGAAAATCCTCTACGATTTTTTTTCGCCCCGGTGCGCACTTTTGAACGTGGCCATTTTTCGGCTATTTTTTGGCCGTCGAAAATTAACTGCAAAGTTTGTAGAAAAAATTTTCCTCGGTTTTTTCCATGGTAAACTTAAAAAGAATATCAAAACCTACATTTTTGTTTTTTAGAAAGTCTCGTACGATTTTTTTTCGCCCCAGTATTGCATTTTTGGCTAAAAAATACATGTTTCAGAAAAAAAGGCGTCATCGAAGAACTATAGGATTTCAGGACGAAATGTCAGGAGAGCAGGAAGGTGCATAGGTTTACACTGGAGTAACTAGAATTTTTTTAGAATTGTTTTTTGACATTTTTTTACCATTTTTGGTTGGAACTTTGATGAGTGGAGAGGCTCCATTTGGGAATTATGGGGTCTAGGACAATACATTAAGAAAGGAATTTTGTTTACATATTCATTTTTAATTAACAACCTTTTTTTTAGTATTTTTTCTCATTTTTTTCATTTTCATTTTTTTATTTTAATTTTCAAAAATAAAAAAAACATCTAGAAAAATTGTAGTTGATTAAAAATGAAAATGTAAACAAATTTCCTTTTTTAATTGTCCCAGACCCCATAATTCCCAAGTGGAGTTTCTCCACTCATCAAAGTTCCAACCAAAAATGGTAAAAAACAATGGCCATGAAAAATTCTGAAAAAATTATAGCCACTCCAGTGTGAGTCCATGCACTTTTTACCCTCTTGACATTTCCCCTGAAACCCTATAGTTCTTCGATGACGCCTTTTTTTCTAAAAAAAAATATAGATTCTTAATTAGTAAGGATGTCATTATAGCCCCTACCTCAGGCAAAAAAAAAATCGCAAAATGGCGGCTGTTTAAAAAAAAAGGTCATTTTTTGCCGTTTTTTTTCAAGATTGTTAATTTTTTTAAAATAATTAGTAACAAAATTCCGCGATAAATCTGGTAGGGGCGATAGAGGGGTGTATAGAGAAGGTCCACAAAAAATTTCAACTAAATCGGTTCATTACAACTTGAGATATCATGTCAACCGTCTCGAAAAAAGTAGTTTCGAGAAAAACGCGTTTAAAGATTCGAGTACAGTTTCAGGCAGTCTAAGTCATATAATGGGACATATACTTACATTCCGTTAATCGGCGATTAATCGGCGAACGGTAGGGGACCTCAGGTAGTCAAGAAACGTGAATATCACGAAGGGTAGGGCCTTAGGTAGTCGAGCAGACGGAACTGTCTATCTCACTAATTACAGCTGTAACTCCGTTAATATTTGGAATTTCCAAATTTCCTTTGGAGGGTATATTCTTGAAATACTAAACATTGAAAATATGCAAAAAAAATCGATTTTTTCAAAATTCTAGACTAGAAGACGGCCTTAAGTTTCCCATGGAAAAAACCGAGGAAAAAAATTTCCACAAACTTTACAGTTAATTTTCGACGGCCAAAAAATAGTTGAAAAATGGCCACGTTCAAAAGTGCGCACCGGGGCGAAAAAAATCGTAGAGAATTTTCTAAAAAAGCAAAATAAAGGTATGCTTGTCCTATTTTAAACGCCACTTGGGAAATTCAATTACCTTTATTTTTGAGTCCGCTATGTAAACTTTAGTGCGGTAAGAAATTTCGACTAGTTCGTACTTTTTTGTCCAGTACTGTAAATATATACATTTAAAAACTACGTTTAGAGTCCCCGGGAGGACTCCGCCCCCGACCCCCTGGGTCGTCCAACCCTGCAAGAAGCTCTGTCCCTTATCCCCGCCGGAAAGTTGCACTCCCGGACTCCCCGCGCCTCACTAACCTTTCACGTTCTTCCCAATAAGCTCGGCGTACATGGTGTGTTATAAAACGTATCGTGTTCGCCACGGGGATAGGCCTTTTAAGCCTCCAGGTAAAGAATGTACTATTTTTTTTGTTCCTCCGGCTTTTTTGACTGACGTTATTCCGGTAATAAATTACCTAAATTTTCAAGCAAAAATAAATGATCCTTCAATTTTGGCGCCTAGTATATTTAACCAGTCTATAAATACATCGTCTCTCATTCATCCAGCAGGAACGAATTTTCCTATTACCATACGCAAACATACTTACGCTCTCTCAGACACACCTACACGCATGCATGCGCACACACGCACACACGAAAACCAACTTTTTTTTCAATCACTCCGTTATTTTTTCGAAAATTGACCTTATTGATCGATAATCGATTTTTCATCGCTCTCAAAAAAGTGTTTCTTTTGGCTGAAATATGAATGTCAGGAAGACAAAATTTGGCGCCTGGGATATTGCAGTATCCCCCTTTTTGTAATGGATAAAGTAGTTGCAATATCGCGAGAACTCTTTCCTTCTGAAGAAAGTTTTAACATGATTTTACGGACCTCAATATTCGTGTGTTTCACTATCGCGGCTGAACTAATACTGATTTTTCGATGTCATGCATGTTTTGGAACTAAAGGGTGTCTCAAAATGACCTGACATTTTAAATTGCGCGCAATTTTTTTTGTGGCGAACATAGAGTACTAATCTTTGACAATTGGCAACAGGGAGTATTGAGGTTTAGTCATGGAGAACTACACAATCGGGCAACGCATAGAAATTGTGATAATGCAATGTGAAACAATACAGTTATTGCAGACGAAGTTACATGGTCGTGTTATCTCGCGCCGTGACGATGTGAATTGGCCATCAAGATCGTGCGATTTGACGCCATTGGACTTCTTTCTTTGGAGTTTTCTGAAAGAAAAAGTGTATGCCAATGATCCGCAGACCATTCTGGAGCTCAAGGAAGCAATTGGACGCACCATTAATGAAATTGGTTCGGAATTATGCCAAAATATTATTGAAAATTTCGTCAAAAGAATGAACGTTTGCAAACGGGAACGAGGCGGCCATTTATCGGATATTGTGTTCCACACATAACCTCCATGTTTGTACCTTATTTTAAAATAAAAATATTCGTACTTTTCAAATAAATAATGAGTTTTATTGATAAATTTAAATGTCAGGTCATTTTGAGACGCCCTTTAGTACGAAAGGCGAGATAGCGGCCCGATACTTTTTCCCACCGTCGAAACTCATTCCACGCTGTACACAAATAATACGCCATACAAAAAAATAACATATCACGCTATTATTCATATCATAGTTCTCGTAAAAATTGGAAACGATTAACGAGTTCAGGAATAAAATATTTTATCACTTTACTCAAAATAATCGGGTGGCCGATTATTTTTAAAGCTGTGTTAAAGACAGGCGTTAACATTTTTTAAACGAATCATTAATCTCGGGGACTCTCCTCGAATGACCTTCATGCAAATACCACATGTATATCGAAAACCTCTCGTAATTGCGTTTGTGAGGTCCAATAATTCCAATCGAACGGTTGTATATTCACGATTACATGTAAATGTGAAAATACAGCAGACTTTTTGTTCCCATGTAAAGTTCACCGTTTGGTACAGCTGACGACTGAAGGAACGAATTTATATACAAGCTCCATTTGGTATTGGCTGAGCTTATTTTTCAACTCCATGAATCCAATCTATACATGAATAGGCTGTAATCGAAGTGACGCATACGGTGCCAAATAAAAAGCGGTAAACGCCTTCTTTGCATGACTGAAATCGGTCAATTGCGACGCCTACCCTAGAGTACATAGCTACATATATATGGGGCATTCCATACCAATTCGACCTGGGTCTGACCCTCGACCCCTCAAATCTGGTTCCCGATTTTTCGTATCATTACACTCACTCTATCAAGCAATTACAATTTTTTTCAGATTTTTCAAAATAAATTTGAGCGCGTCATGAATTTTTGAATTTTTTTTTTTGAACACCTCGATGGCCGTAATCGAAAAATCTGAAAAAATTCCCAAAAATACAGTGCCAGATATAAAAAATGTTGGTGTAAAATTCATAATGTCTGGGCTTTTGCTTCAACCCGTTTTTTAGCTTTTTGAGCAAAAAAAATGAAAAAAATAAGAAGCAGAGGTCAATTTACTGTAGACTGTTGCTCGAAATTTTGTACGCATAGTACCAGATTAAAAAAAAAAATTCTCCGATTTTTTTAAAGTGTATTTTGTAATTTTCGAATTTTTTTTTTATCATGGTTGACAAAAACCCTAATTAGGGATTTGGAAATGATGCGAATTGCACTAACAATAAGCGTAAGATGTCTTGTGAGGTTCGGTACACTCTAAACTACTATTGAACTACTACTGTAGACAGTAGCTTGAATATTTTTGATGATAGCGAACGGTTTTTGGAAATTTTTAAGGATTTTTTAAAGCATTTTTTTCTGTAATATCATCGTAAAATCATGATTAATTAAAAGCGGTCATGAACAGTGAAAGCTCTTAATTAAATAATTAAGAGCGGAAATAATGTTTAATTTAACAATCAATATCAATTTTAATCATCAATTCGCATGGTTTTATCTACGCTTTATTCCAGAAACTACAATGAAATCATCGTAGATAATAGTATTTCCATCATTGACAATCTGAGATGCGTCAACACATTTTTATATCACATGTGCCTTTAAAATGATTTTTGATACAATAAAAAGGTTCTGCAGACTTTTTTTTCTTTTTTTTTCTTTATAATGTTGTGGATTTTAAATTAATTAATTAATTATTTAATTAAGGGCGATCGCTGTTCATGACCGCTTTTAATTAATCATGATTTTACGATGATATTACAGAAAAAAATGCTTTAAAAAATCCTTAAAAATTTCCAAAAACCGTTCGCTATCATCAAAAATATTCAAGCTACTGTCTACAGTAGTAGTTCAATAGTAGTTTAGAGTGTACCGAACCTCACCAGGCATCTTACGCTTATTGTTAGTGCAATTCGCATCATTTCCGAATCCCTAATTAGGGTTTTTGTCAACCATGATAAAAAAAAAATTCGAAAATTACAAAATACACTTTAGAAAAATCGGAGAATTTTTTTTTTAATCTGGTAGTATGCTTACAAAATTTCGAGCAACAGTCTACAGTAAATTGACCTCTGCTTCTTATTTTTTTCATTTTTTTTTGCTCAAAAAGCTAAAAAACGGGTTGAAGCAAAAGCCCAGACATTATGAATTTTACACCAATATTTTTTATATCTGACACTGTATTTTTGGGAATTTTTTCAGATTTTTCGATTACGTCGATCGAGGTGTTCAAAAAAAAAATTCAAAAATTCATGACGCGCTCAAATTTATTTTGAAAAATCTGAAAAAAATGTAATTGCTTGATAGAGTGATAGTAATGATAGGAAAAATCGGGAACCAGATTTGAGGTGTCGAGGGTCAGACCCAGGTCGAATTGGTATGGAATGCCCCATATATATATATATATATATGTATGAAGGAAAAAACGGAAAGAAAAACCTCAAGTGAGGTATTAGAAAATCGGTGTACGACTGCGACCCGGGGATATTGTACGTATAGAGATCGATACTGAAAGGCGCAAAAAAAATATACGAAGGATATTCTCATATTACTTTTATGCCCAAGACCGCGGTATGGATGTATCTCGTTAAATGTCCGATACCGATACTCCACGAGTGGCCCGATACTTTATTCTCGAATTCGTCGTACACACTTTTCCTCGCTATCTCGTTTATACGTATCTCCTACCAGCTCGACACTTCCATACGAATGCTTTGTGGCGTCGAACGAGTGAGAATAATCGAGTGGCTGGCTCGCGCGGATAAGGCTTTTTATGCGTTCTGCCGTTTGCACTTTGGCAAGATAGGATTCGGTTGGAGAAAAAACATTCTTTTCTATCTCTGTTATTAAGCTGGCATCGCTAAAAGTCTTTTCAACGAGAAAAGTATGAAATGAAAGAACAAACCTTGAAGCAAGTAAATGACTAATTGACGTCGACGTCTACTCTATGATGGAGTGCCATAGCATGTTCATTTGGCGTGGTAACTCGCCAAGAAAGAGTGTCTCAAAATGACCTGACATTTTACATTGCGCGCCATTTTTTTTGGTGGCAAACATAGAGTACTAATCTTTGACAACTGGCATCAGAAAGTATTGAGGTTTAGTTATGGAGAATTACACGATCGAGGAACGCATAGAAAGTGTGAAAATGCAATGTCAAACAATGCAGGTATTGCAGACGAAGTTTCATGATCGTGTTATCTCGCGCCGCGGCGATGTGAATTGACCACCAAGATCGTGCGATTTAAAGCCATTGGACTTCTTTCTTTGGGATTTTCTGAAAGGAAAAGTTCATTAGCATTGATGAAATTAGTCCGCAATTATGCCAAAATGTTATTGAAAATTTCGTCAAAAGAGTGACCGTTTGCAAACAGGGACGAGGCGGCCATTTATCGGATATTGTGTTCCACACATATCCTCCATGTTTGTTCCTTATATTAAAATAAAAATATTCGTACTTTTCAAATGAATAATACGTTTTATTAATAAATAAAAATGTTAAGTCATTTTGAGACACCCTTTATTTTCGTCGACGTGTGTTTTTACATTTATAACCAAAATTGTCGACTCTTATCGTACCTACTTTAGAAATAAGCGAAAAGAATGAGTCAGTATTAATCCAAATCTTATAAGAAAGTAATAAAAATATCGATAACGATTAAACTTCCAGCATTCTGCGGAGTAGCAAAAAAAATTATCTACAGTCCCTATATCGGTCTCATCATCAGACAACGGCAGCAAACCGATACTATATTTTTCTTGTTCCTTATTTATCTTTGTTCGAAGCGCGCTCCGATCACGACGCAGATATGCCATTGCAATTCGAATTGATCTTGATAAATTATCAATTGCGTTGTGGCGGATAATGAACATCTATAAAAGCGAGTACACTGGAACCTCTTTAATCGGCACAGTGGAGGCATCGACTCTGCATCACACTTGCAAACATAGAGGTTGCGCACCATCCACTTGAGCCGACTCTGCGCAGCTGACATAGCGGATAGCAGTACCTCTCCAATCCCACTCTTATTTTCTAGCATGCTTCGAGCCTGACGCTAGGGCCTAGCGTTTCTCCCACCATGCGCTACACCGATTGATATGCGGCACCTAGTGGGGGCTGATTTCATTTTTGGAGGTGCCGTTCGGAGAGGATGCAGTGTATCAATAATGATTGAATGATAGCACCGAGGAGAACTGGCATATTTTTTACCGCGTTTTTTCTTTGGTCACCTAACATACACCTATACAGTGATACGTAAACGGACGATGCTATAAAAGCGAATAACCATTGCTGAAGTTGTCAGTATACTCGAAACTGAAGTCACGAAGAGAAGCGGAAACCACAATGTGACTGATAGAAATCCTAACCGTTGTGTTGAAACGGTCGACAAAGTGTGCAAACAATGGAGATTGTAATATAATAACCCGAATATTTCTTATATTGGATTACTTGCGAATGTGTAAAGCTTGATAAGAAGGACGTGACGCGAGACGTTGCAAAACTAGTGTCGATCAACAAACGACATCATGGTTGGCCTGTCAGCGATCTGGTGGACCTTAATGATTGGGTTTTTCGGTGTCCTAGCAATGGTGATACGTGACTGGAGCTACTGGCGTATGAAAGGAATTCCGTGCCCGGAGGGTCTACTATCTCTCGGCATATTTATCCCTGTGCTGATACGCAAAAAATCAATGGCCCAACAGATAATTGATATTTACAATTCTTGTCCGGGCGCAAAGTATTTCGGTTGTGTGGACCTCGGTAAAAGGATCTTGATAGTCAAGGATCCAGAGATTTTAAAAGAAGTCGGTGTAAAGAGTTTCGCATATTTTCCGAATCATCGCAGCTTCGTTGATCCAGACTTTGATCCTTTGTTGGCGAAGAATATATTCTCCTTAAGGGACGATCGTTGGCGTGAAATGAGAACAGTTTTGACGCCTGCTTTTACAGCTAACAAAATGAAATACATGTTTCAATTGGTTTCGAAATGCGCATCGGACTTTGTTCAATATTTGAGCGAACACTCAGAACTGACGAATGAAATGGATCTCAGGGATGTTTACACGAGGTACACGAGCGACGTTATAGCCACCGCTGCATTTGGTATAAGCGTTAATTCCTTGGAAGATCCCAAAAATGAGTTTTACGTGAACGGCAAAAACGTTACCAATTTCGAAGGCTTTTTTAACATGCTCAAGTTTCTGTCAGCCAGATTATTCCCCAAGTTTATGCGATACTTGGGATTCTCTCTTCTTCCAAAAAAATCAGGTAAATTCTTCAGGAGGTTGGTCGCAGATACGATAAAAACTCGTGACGAAAAGGGCATCGTACGACCCGATATGATACACTTACTGATGCAAGCAAGACACAATGACAATGGCCTCGACCTAACCACCGATGACATAGTAGCCCAAGCAGTCATCTTCTTTTTTGCTGGTTTCGACACATCCTCCCGTTTGATGTGTTTCATGTCGCACGTCCTTTCACACGAGCCAGAAATTCAAGCCCGATTGCGAGAAGAGGTCGACACAATTTTAACTGAAGAGCAAGGACACATCACTTACGAATCAATGACGCGTATGAAGTATATGGATATGGTACTTTCGGAAACCCTTCGACTTTATCCGCCACAAATGATTACCGATCGAGTTTGCAAATCATCTTACGATCTTTCTGGTCCAACTGACCACTCAAAACCCTTCACCGTTCCTCCGGACATGAATATTTGGATTCCAATTTTGGGCATCCATCGCGACCCGAATTATTTTCCGGAGCCTTTAAAATTCGATCCAGAACGTTTCAGTGCAGAAAATAAGGACAACATCGTTCCCTACACATACATGCCCTTTGGCTTCGGACCGAGAAAGTGCATAGGCGATCGATTTGTACTGATGGAAGCCAAGATTCTCATGATACATCTTATGCAACGTTTTGTATTCGAGCCTTCAGAAAAAACAACGAAGGATATTGTATTTTCCAAAAATGGATCCATGCTAGGGCCCGAAAAAGGATTTTGGATGACATTAACGCCGAGGAAGTCACAGTAAAGTAACGCTGCTTCGAGTGAATCGCCATAAGTTCAGCGTTTTTCTGTTTCAAGTTTCTATGTATCACCTCGAGTTCTATCGACGTTTCGGCTCCATCTGAGAATTAATAAAAGGACAATGTTATTGTAAATAAGTATATCATGGAAAGAGAAGAAAAGGACAGTACTTAAAAGGACATGAACTATTCGAAAATACAAGACCAACATCTGCATAGTTTAAGTCTTTGCGGAAGGTTTCTATTTTGTTGTGCCAACGGTTTTTATTTTTCTGTATCGTAATGAGCCAATGCTTAAGAATGGACTCAGCAAATTTCAAGTCGGTATAAATAAAACCCGCAAAGTATGAAATTCGGAGTGCTTGGGTCGGCGCGAAGCTATGAGGCGCCCATTGTAACAGAACATTATGAATTCGTATTGTCTGTGTTCGTCGGAAATACTTACCTGACCACTTTATATGTGTTTGCTCAAAAGGTTTTGGCCGAACACACGCAAAATAATAACGAATGTTTCAACGCTGTCCTCTGGCGCTTGGCTCCAAAACACATATTTTGCTTGAAAAAAAATTGTTGAACTGACATCTGTTATTGCCGCATGTATTTTCAACGAAGGTAGCACCCTCCTACTGCGTATGATGAAAGTGATGAGCATCACAATTGGATCCCAAGCAAACATAATGGCCGACAAGAGGGATATGGTGCGCATGAAGAAAGCTGATGTCACACATTCCGCTGCATCAAGAGAGGCAAGATTGGTCCGAAGACTGGAGCGGACGGCTCAAGAAGAACTTTTTGAAGAAGAGGAAGGTGTACTCTATGGTCCTGGCATAGCAGATTAGGTATAAATATGAAACCTTTTATTTTATTCGCACATAAACTTCAGTTTAACTTTAAACGCGTTTTCTCGAAGCCACGTTTTGCAAGTTTGCGGACGTGCTCCTCCACACCCTGGATGTGCAATCGTTATGAAATTTAACAAGCACGTGTACAACAAACGTCTTCATTAGTTAAACTAGAAATATCGAAAAAATATTCGAACGTTTTTATTTTATAAACAAAAAACTGCAAAAAAATTTGGTACCAAACTAAACTCCGCTTTCGATCGCTCACTCTTTTTTTTTCTCAATTTTTCTACTTGATTCTCGTTCGACTTATACACAATATTGTACAAAGTAAAATATGTTTGATTTTTTTGCTTCAGATCACTTGTCCAGGACTTAGGACTTTCGCAAGCGAAGAATATCATCGCCGACGCGCCGACATATTGGGCTCCTCTCGCTACCAATACCATGTTTTGTCAAACTTCTAAAAATCTTATTATGTTCAAGAAAAAGACCGCTTAGTAATGATACCAAATTTCAACATTCTATATTTAATATTATTCGCATAAAAAATTGGTGAAAAATCGAACATTTTTTGGCCCAACGATGTATAAATCTCCCTTAATCTGAATTTATCTCTCAGCACTAATTTAACGCTCGAGATAACTCGCGTTTCTTTTTCCGTTAATTCAAAAATCGATATCAAACAGATTTGATGGACCAAAAACTTGTTGAGTGATTTGATTTTTCTTTTATAAATCGGCATAGCAATCGTTTTGATGCGCATTGAAAAATTGGCTCCGTTTCAGAGAGACATTTTTTCATCATTTTTTTTTCGTTCCTCAGATCCTTTTACTCGAAATATAAATGAAGATAAGATCCAATCAAAGACAACAACCCGGCAATCATAGCCTTTTCCCCCGTATCTGCTGCGAGTAAATGCGTTATCGACAAGAGCTGATCGTTTCATTTACAGTATCAGCTGCATTAGCGTTCGAAGTTTGTACGTAGATTAAGAGAGACAAATTAATCGCATGCTCAAAGAGGGGAAAGTGAGCGTTTTCACCTCAGTTATTTGAGTAGTGGTGTTGGAAGTTCAACGAGGAGCAACGATGTCGTGGTTTGTAGATCATATTGCATGTCACAGCTGAACGTCGTAACGTGATATAGTTCAAGAAGAAAGGTAATAAACCAGCATACACTAAGCGAGCTTCGTCTCTACTTCTGACGACAGCTCCAATGAATACCGGGGACTAAAGTGCGAATAATATTAAACCGCGACAACGCTTGCATAATTAATGCATACGTACGAACCATCCAGGATCACGGATTGTTCCGAACTACGTTTATTTACTTATGCAATGCGATACGTTTGGGCACACCGCTGTGCTAAAACGAAAATAAGGCTCGTTGTAAAAATTCTTGGTTCGAACATAAAAAATAACCAAGGGCACAACTTTAGGTTGATAATATTGAATCGAAGTTTATTTCTCAATGAATATCGCCAACTCTCGTTGACGATACTGTACGGCAAGATTACGATTTCCGTGGCGCCACAACTTGAGGGTGAATTTTGGGTTATCAAGTCAAAATAAACACTATTTAAAAGATGGTAAAAGTTGATATTTCGATTGTATTGCGTTAAAATTCGAATTTTTCGTTAGTTATTAGAAATTACGATTTTTTTTAATTCGAAAATTTTGTCTTTGCTCATTGCGAAGATACCTTTATTTTATGAATAATGAAAATCAGGCTGGGTAACTTGGAAATATATAGTTTAAGCAGTGTCTGAAACGCGAAAAATGTGTTTTATATACCACTACCATGTTTTCCTCGCTTATACAGTGGGTAAAAAAAGTATTTGTACACCGCGTGTTTTTTCGAAAAATGTTATCGAACATTTTATTTTTCTGCGAAAAAAGCGCTAAAGTATTTCATTTTTTTTTCGCCGGATAATTTGAAAAACACGCGGTGTACAAATACCTTTTTTATCCACTGTAGGTGCGTCTAGACAGGGAGCAAAATAATACTTTTAATCGCTAGGAGTCCGAAGAGGGATTAAAAGTATACTGTTCATCCCTCTTCGAACTCAAAAGGCTCCAAAGTGTATCTTAGACCTTAAGAGTGGATTTTTTTCTGTTCACCGATAAGAAGAATCGTAAACCTTACTCCAAACAAAAGCGTTGATGTAATATTGTGATCATTACAGATAAATGATTGTTATAAAAAACGATTGTTATAACCATCTTTTTCAAACAAACGCTTTCATTTGAACCTCACGCAATTTCATTTATAAGTAAAAGTTTATGCAAAATGTATCGTTGAGTAATTTGTTTTATTGGGAGTACAAATAAGTCTTCGCCGTTTGACAAAAGATGGCCCCACCAGGAGGTTATGGTTGAAATTGTCAGATGTAAAACGCCATATCGTAAGGTTGGACATCTGGCAAGACCATAACGTTGAAATATTAGCGATTTTGTATCAGCATCACACAATCTTTTTCGTGCGAAAATGTCGAGTTTTGAGCCGAATAAGCGTCATTTGCGGAAACTTTTGATTTACTTCTTTCATTTGAAGAAATCTGCAGCAGAAGCGCATCGATTGCTTGTAGAAACATATGGTAAGGCTGCCTTAAGTGAGAGAATTTGTCGTGAGTGGTTTCAAAAGTTTAAGAACAGTGAGTGTGACGTAAAGACAAAGAACACAGCGGAAGGCCGAAAGTGTACGAAGACGCGGAATTGGAAGCATTATTGGAGGGAGATTCGTGCTAAATGCAAGAAGAACTTGCACTTACATTAGGAGTGACTCAACAAGCAATTTCACATCGTTTAAAATCGTTGTGAATGATTAAAAAGCAAGGAAATTGGGTTCCATATGAACCGAAGCCGAGAAACGTTGAACGCCGATTTTGCACATGTGAAATGCTGCTTGCCAGGCATAAGCGAAAGGGTTTTTTGCATCGTATAGTCACTGGTGATGAAAAATGGATCCACTACGATAACCCAAAGAAGAGGCCATCATGGGAACCACCTGGCCATGCTACAACATCGACAGCCAAGCCGAATATTCATGGAAAAAAACTCATGTTGTGTATTTGGTGAGATCAGCTTGGTGTCGTGTATTATTAGTTGCTCAAACCAGACGAAACCATTACTGGGGCTCTCTGCCGAACACAATTGATGAGATTGAGATGAGCACTCAAGCAAAAATGCGCCCACTACTACTCCAGGCATGACAAAATTATTCTCCTGCATGATAATGCTCGTCCACATGTTGCGGCGCCTGTCAAAACCTACTTGGAAACACTCAATTGGGAAGTTCTATCCCACCCGCCGTATTCACCAGACATTGCTCCATCTGACTATCATTTATTTCGATCGATGACGCACGGCCTGTCTGAGCAGCACTTCACATCATATGAAGATACCAAAAATTGCGTCGATTTGTGGCTAGCCTCAAAAGATGAAGCGTTCTTCCAACGCGGTATCCATATGCTGCCAGAAAGATGGCAAAAAAGTAGTGGCTAGCGATGGACAATACTTTGAATAAAACATAAAGTACCGTTCTTTCGCAATAAATGCCCAATTTTTTATAAAAAAAACGGCGGAGACTTATTTGTACTCCCAATAGCAATTGTATGTAACAATTGTTGGATATAATTAAACAAAGAATATGAATAAATAAAGAACTATAATCCCGTAATTTTTGTTAATAATCATTAAATATTACGTTTAGTCCGCGAGGGGCTCTGCCCCTTCATCCCGTCGGGGGTTGCACACCTCGGACCCCCCGCGCTCCAGTAGCAAACACCTTTTGCCTACAACACATTTTCCGCGTACATAACACCTTCCTAATAAAGAAGCTCGGAAAGCTTTTTGAAGCTCGCCCGGTCGGTTTCCATTATTGGTGGTGAAATAGAGGTACTCACGAGCTAAAAAAATGGTTGAATTTTGGCGTATTTCCAATTATCGCTGAAAGAGGTGATATTTTCTTAAGGAAGCCGAACAGCAAATTTTGTATTTTTGAAATTCTGATTGTTTCGGTTGAAATATCAGGAATCAATGGTAAAAACTTGGCGCCACGAATGTCGTAATCTCCCCTACTGTACAGTAAAGTTTTCAAAATGTCTTTCCTTTTTGGAACTGAGCTCATAAGTTACAAATAAGTTATTAATCAACGAAACCGAAACATAATTTTTCTATTGTTGGACTTGAGGACGACTGATCACTCATCAGTCATTGTGCAGAGAGAAATGATTAGGACAATAGAAGCGTGTATCTGATGGTTATTTGTTTGGCAGTTTATGGCATATTCGAGCTACCATTTATTGCCGAAAACTTTTTCGTTAATTCTCGCGATTAAGAGAAGGTGGTGCAGAAACGTGTTTGATAGAGGAATCTATAATGATTGGTTTCCATACACCAAATGACTCACTGGCAATTTATCTCGTTGATACTGTCCCCATATTGAGTCCACTCAGTCAAGAATGTCTGCGTAAAAAAATAATTACTTATACTTATAACGCGTGTTTGCAGGCCGAAATATTTCGGTGATACTCTCTTAATTATCAGGGATTCGCAGAACGTGAAGGGAATCCCCACGAAGAGTTTCACTTATAGTCAAAATAATCGCAACTTCATTGAGTATAATTATAATTCAATATTGTTGAAAAACTTATTTTTCCTGCGGAACGACCGTTGGCGCAGAACTAGGATGTCATGGCACGCTCTTTCCCACCAGATGAAATTCTGGATCGAATACGTAAGGAGGTTGACGATTTTGGCGGAGAAACTGAGAGACAACTGTTAGGAACCGTTGGAACCGTAAAAAGTACATAGATGTGGCAATTTGGGAATCCCTTCAAATCTGTCCACCGGGACACCCTTTATCGTTCGAGTTTGTGAGATATCTGCTAGCTTCCCCCTATCTATCTGCTAGCTTCCCCCTTCGGCGAAAGACTCGAGACCTTTACCGACCATCCGGGCATTTGGAATCGGATGTTCAACTTCCAAAGTGATGTCAATTACTTTGCGGCATTCGAAATATTCAATCCACCCTGTTTTGCAGCGCTTTTGATTCTTCATTTTAATTATTGGATTAAGAAAGTGTTAGGCGATACAGCGGGACAAAACATACTATACACCAAGGAAAGGATGCCTGATTTAAAAAGTACAAATAAAAATGAAGATCATCAGGAATAGAGAGGATATAAAACAAAAATAAAAGAAATTAGGGTTTCATTGGCTCCGTGCAGAGTATAGGATGGAGATAATGAGAACGAATACAGTGTCCGCAGTGGACAACGATTTCAATAATCTCGGCTATTTATCTGTCACATCTGTATGAGCGTAGTACGAGATGTTTGCAATCAAATTAAAAATTTTTTTTTATTAAAAATGCGCCACGACGGCCGCTGTATAATAAATTACGAAAATACCGGAAGAAATAGCAAATACAAATTTTCTCGATCCCCTATGGCAAATTAGAAGTTAGAATAACGCAACAAACAAATAGCTGCTAGGACAGTTTCTAGCTAAAACGACTAGCTAGTAACGATTTGCAATATCATTTTACTACCTCGGAGCAAGGCGATGATGAGTTGTATACTACTCCAAAGAATTACAGGAACAGAACATTTCTTCCCTTTTTTTTAGTGTTTTTTAAAGCGCTGCATCTCTATGAAAAATAGTCGTGTCGAGATGAAAAAAGGCATTTTGAAGCTTCAAGTCTCTAGTTTCGAAATCTTTCGTCAAAAATTTTTTGTGAGCTACAGTTATCTCGGAATCATAAGAAGTAGCGCGAGACAAAAATTTTCAATTTTTTTCGCTTTCTTTTCAAGGGTCCACGGGCTTGAGATTTTTTTTCAGTTGAATCAATGCATAGGTCAGTTAGCTTCCTTATTCAGCTTCGATTTCATTCTTTTGTTAATCTTTCTACGTCAATTTTGTGTTGAGATATCCGACTGAATTAAAAAGGATCCTTTTGTCTTTGATCATTGATATCTCAGCAAACAATGATCGCACAGAGAATTAAAGGGCAGTTTTGAAAACTTGAATACATTTCCTATAAGACCCTTTCATTGATTTTTGAGAAACAATTTTTTTTATCCTTAACATCAATTTAAAAAAAGTACAAAAAACAATAACTTGTTCTGGTGTTTCCGTAAATCTACCACTACTTTACAAATATTCATGGAAAGACTAATGTTGCCAGGTTTTTTTTTCAGCTTAATGTACCGCCAATAGCCCTGCAAATTTTCAAATTCATCCATCGAACCGTTTTTCCGGACCGATTGATCAAACTTTTACAAATCAATTAAAGGAACAAGTATTCCTCAACATCGTGTCATCATCATCAAAATGTAAAAACCAATTTTTTCGACTTTTTTTCACAACCTTGCATTAGTTAAATTTGTTAACTTCGAGAAAAAAAAATCGAAAAATCAAAAAAATGGTGAATTTTTTTCTTTTTTGGTAAATATTTCAGGAAGCAATACTGACTCATACTTTCTTCTGAAAAAAGATGGGTTTTGAAAAAGACTGTTTTTTGGTAACCCTAATTAACCTTTGCAGAAAATATCGAGAATTAATCGCATAAATGCTCTCAAATCGAGTAGTGAATGCAGTTTGGGGGTATTAACTTTTAATTAATGCAATCGAAGATGAGTGAAATTATGGTACGCAAAGGCCGAATCGTGGCTAATATGAGTCAGTATTGTTTCCTGAAATGTTTTCAGATTTTCAAAGAGCTAAAATCGAAAACAATTTAAAAAAAATATATTTCCATTTTTTCCTCAAATCTAACAAGTAACTAGTGCAAAATTGTGAAACAAGTCGAAAGAAAATTGTTTTTTTCATTTTTATGACGATTACACAATGTTTAGGAACGATACACTTGTTCCTTCAGTTGTTTTGTAAAACTTTGATCAATCGGTCCGCAAAAGCGGTTCGATGGATCAACTTGAAAATTTATAGAGCTTTAGGGCCCGAGCAGAAATCTAATCAGGCTGCCTGAGGATCCATCAGGGCCGGATCAGGGATCAATAAGGCGCCCTGATCAGGCACGCATGATTTGCGCCGGACAGGGGCCTTATCAGGTATCAATAAGGCGCCCTGATCAGGCAAGCATGATTTGCGCCGGACAGGGGCCTGAGCAGGGATCAATAAGGCGCCCTGATCAGGCACGCCTGATTTGCGCCAGACAGGGGCTTGAGCAGGGATCAATAAGGCGCCCTGATCAGGCACGCCTGATTTGCGCCGGATAGAAGCCTTATCAGGTATCAATAAGGCGCCCTGATAAGGCACGCATGATTTGCGCCGGACAGATTGGGCCGGAAAGATTGGGACGGTCATCGCCAAAACCGGAACAAAAACTAAACGATCAAGTCAAGTAAAATAAAAACTTAAACTTTAAAAAAATGTTTTCATATGTTTCATATTTTTAATAACGTTAGTAAACTTGATAACGTGTAACTGCGATAATAATTTAATAAATGTTGATCTATTTTTGAACAAAAAATTAATCAAATGATTGAGCCAGATGACACGCATGTCTCAGGCTGGATGAGGCACCTGATCCGGGCCAGATAAGTTGCTTGATCCGAGCCAGATATAGTGCCTAATCCGAGCCTGGTAAGGTGCCTGATCCGGGCCTGATAAAGCGCCTGATCAGAGCCTGATAAGGTGCCTGATCCGGACCTGAATTTGCAAAAGCGTTACATCCCTGATCAGGGCCGGACTAAATTTGCCTGATCCGGCCCGGATTTGCTATTGTGGCAGCCTGATCCGGTCCGGATTTCACCCTGAACAAATTTCTGCTCGGGGGGTACATTAAGCTGAAAAAAAACCTGGCAACATTAATCTTTCCATGAATATTTGTAAAGTAGTGGTAGATTTACTGGAACACCAGAACAAGTGATTTTTTTGTACTTTTTTCAAATTGATGTTAAGGGTGGAAAACAAATTCTCTCAAAAATCAATGAAAGGGTCTTGTAGGAAATGTATTCAAGTTTTCAAAACTGCCCTTTAATTCCCTGTGCGATCATTGGTTGCTGAGATATCGATGATCAAAGCCAAAAGGATCCTCTTTCATTCAGTCGGATATCTCAACAAAAAATTGATGTAGAGAGACTAACAAAAAATGAAATTGAAGCTGAATAAGCAAGCTAACTGACTTATGCATTGATTCAACTGAAAAAAAATTCCCGAGACCGTGGATCCTGGAAAAACAAAACAAAAAAAAATTGAAAATGTTTGTCTCGCGCTATTTCTTATGATTCTGAGATGAACATAGCTCACAAAAAAATTCTGCTAAAAGATTTCAAAACTAGAGACTTGAAGCTTCAAATTACTTTTTGTTCATCTCGATACGACCATTTTAAACAGAGATTCAAAAAAACACTAAAAAAAAGGGAATAAATGCCCTGTTCCTTTAATTCTTTGGAGTAGTGTATTTTCCATGGACCACCGCACCGGTTGGAAACTAATGCTTTAGATTGAGTTTGAGGTTGGAAATGAATATTGTGAGTTATACTCTCGAAGCCGCTCTTTAAAATTATACTCATTTCGCTCTGAAAACTAAATTTTATTTATTCTTAGTGGAACAGCAATAATATATATATTTGTTAGATTTTAATAAAAGCAATTATATAGCTTGATTTTTCTCGTCATATAACAAAATGACAAGTAAGTGAAAATGCACATTTTAAGGAAATTTTACTTCCTTATTTTCACTTTACTAAAAAGAAACACTTCTTGCCGTCTTTGGCCAAACAAATTAATTTAATGCAAATAAAATAAATGTAATTGAGGCGCAATTCTAATTTTTATCATCATCAGAATATTTATAACTACAATCACAGAGCTTTAGACAGAGCCGACAAAAATACGAACTCTACGCGGCGCTAGTGTTGCGTACGGAGCCAATAACAAAAAAAAACTACTATCGTAGCAAAACTCATGAGAAGCTATGACCCTGAGTCCGCTGGCCTTCGCGAGCAAACGATTGCATAAACATACTTCCGGCCGGCCTCGAAATGCAGCCACGAAAGGATCTCCCGGCATGACATAATGTGCTCGATACACCGTGGGCAAAAAGTAAATCATACGCACGACTTTAAAGCGACCTTCAAAGTACCGGTCTACTCCTCAGTGATCCCAAAGACCAGACAGATAGAATTCGCGCATGCACACGAGCGGCACTTAAGTGCGAAACTCAGCATCACTTTCCATATGTAATAGCACGCGATGTGATCCGAGCAAACACAGATAAAAACCGTATGGCGCCAGAGGCTAGCATTTAAGGTAGTAGTCTCGCCACAGTCACGTTGAAAACTTATAATGTAGGTTGTACAGCTTATCGGGATGTAAAAACTTATAAAGTAATGATGAAAACGCCTAATATAATATATTGGGAGTACAAATAAGTCTCCGCCGTTTTTTATACAAAATTGGGCATTTATTGGGAAAGAACGGTACTTTATGTTTTATTCAAAGTATTGTCCATCGCTAGCCACTACTTTTTGCCATCTTTCTGGCAGCACATGGATACCGCGTCGGAAGAACGCTTCATCTTTTGAGGCTATCCACAAATTGACCCAATTTTTGGTATCTTCATATGATGTGAAGTACTGCTCAGACAGGCCGTGCGTCATCGATCGAAATAAATGATAGTCAGAGGGAGCAATGTCTGGTGAATACGGTGGCTGGGGTAAAACTTCCCAATTGAGTGTTTCCAAGTAGGTTTTGACCAGCGCCGAAACATGTGGACGAGCATTATCATGCAGGAGAATAATTTTGTCGCGTCTGGAGTAGTAGTGGGCGCATTTTTCCTTGAGTGCTCGGCTCAAACTCATCAATTGTGTTCGGTAGAGAGCCCCGGTAATGGTTTCGTTCGGTTTGAGCAACTCATAATACACGACACCTAGCTGATCTCACCAAATACACAACATGAGTTTTTTTCCATGAATATTCGGCTTGGCTGTCGATGTTGAAGCATGGCCAGGTGGTCCCCATGATTTCCTCTTCTTTGGGTTATCGTAGTGGATCCATTTTTCATCACCAGTTCGCTTATGCCTGGCAAGCAGCATTTCACATGTGCAAAATCGGCCTTCAACTATTCTCGGCTTCAGTTTATATGGAACCCAATTTCGTTGCTTTTGAATCATTCCCAACGATTTTAAACGATGTGAAATTGCTTGTTGAGTCACTCCTAATGTAAGTGCAAGTTCTTCTTGCGTTTGGCACGAATCTCCCTCCAATAATGCTTCCAATTCTGCGTCTTCGTGCACTTTCGGCTTCCGCTACGTTCTTTGTCTTCGACGTCGAACTCACCGTTCTTAAACTTTTGAAACCACTCACGACAACTTTTCTCACTTAAAGCAACCTCACCATATGCTTCTACAAGCAATCGATGTGCCTCAGCTACAGATTTCTTCAAATTAAAGAAGTAAATCAAAAGTTCCCGCGAATGACGCTTATTCGGCTCAAAACTCGACATTTTCGCACGAAAAAAATTATGTGATGCTGATATAAAATCGCTAATATTTCAAGGTTATGGTCTTGCCAGATGTCCAACCTTACGATATGACGTAAGGTCATATCGTAAGTTTGGACACCCCCGTGCGCTGTACTCCGCACGGGCGTTCGGAAAGGAACAAAGCGGGACGATACGGCACTTTGTCTTTGTTGCCTCGCTTAAAAAGGTAAGAATTTTTGCACAAAATAGTGACTGGCGATGAGAAGTGGGTGTTTTATGACAATCTAAACAAATGTAAATCGTGAGGTAAGCCGGGTGTACTATCCAGATTGATTGCTAAGCCCAATATTTACGGTAAGAAACTCCTCTTGTGCATATGATGAGATTTCACGGGTGTTTTGAACTTTGAGCTGCTCAAACCTGGGGAGACCATCATGGCTGAGCGCTATAAATATCAACTACATCGTTTAAGTGACGAAATTGAGCACAAACGGCCTTACACAGGCAAAGGACCTAGGCCGGTGAAATTGCTGCATGACAGTACCAGACCACACAGAGGAAAAACGTCCAGAGACGCTTTAGTTTCGTTGGGCTGGCAAGTTTTGCCACACTCGGCGTATCCACCGGAATTGGCTCCATTGGATTTTCACTTGTTCCGATCGCTCCATCATTTGGCTGATAGCCATTTCATAACGTTCAATGAAGTTAAACATTTTATTATCGACTTTATCGACACAAAACCACCATTTTTTTACCGCCACAAAATTCGCAATTTACCTGACAGGTGGTGGAAATGTGTGAAAGCAAACGGAAATTACTTTCCTGATTAAATTGTAATTTGATTTTAAGTGAATAAATCATTATTTTCATGAAAAAAGGCCGAGAACTTATTTGTACACCTAATAGTTTTTCCACACGAATTTTCACTGCAAAGTATAGTAAAATGTATGCCGACTTTGAACAAAGGGTTATTTTATATCATAACAAGTGCATCCACAATATAACATTCTATATTTTATTACAGCTCAAACGCATGTAACTTATTCGAATTCTGGAATTACAGTGCACCATGCTGAAAAAATACTGCAGATTCCTACGATACTTTAAGAAAAATTACGATGAAATATAATAAAATTTCACATTCTCTTTTGAAGACCAGAATTCGCAAAAAATAAGCATTCATTTCTACAATATCACCCGTAATATGTATTTGATAAATTATTTAGAACACAATTTCAGTCGATTCCTACCGAAAAATTAGGTGAGGATTACGATAATGTTCATATACAAACAGCAAAAAAATTAAAGGAGCAGTAAAATTTCACAATTTTTTCAGTAATTTTTTAAAGGCCGTAACGTCGTAAAAAATCGTCGTATCGGGAAAAAAACACTTTGAAGCTTGAAATCTACTTTAAGAATCTCGCGGAGAATTTTTTTTGAGCTTCACGCTTGGCGCTGTCACAAGAAATAGCGCGAGTAAAAAAAAATCGATTTTTTTTTCCACATCGTCCATGGGCTCAAAAACAATTTTCTGGCTTAATCAATCCTTGGCTCGTTTAGTCTGATGCTTTAGCTTCAATTTGGTTTTTTTTGCTCTCTATACAATCATATATCGCTGAGATATCGCCGATTAAATGAAAAGTCAGCTTTTTTCTTTGATCATCGATATCTCATGAACGTACAGCGAACGGAACGTGGGTTTCGGAAACTTGAATAACTCCTCTATAAGCTCCTTTTGATATTTTAGCAGAATTTTTTTTAAGCTCAATATTGATTTTAACAAATACAAAAAAATGCATTTATCTGCCGTTTTAGAAAATCCACCACAACTGTGCAAATATTGCGAAAATTACCAATGTTTCCAGGTTTTTTAGCTCAATACATGCCCAAAGACCGTGTAAATTTTTCAATCGATCGGTTGAACCGTTTTTTTAACCCGAATCGTCAAATTTTTATTTAAAATTAAAGGAGTACCTTTATTGCTCCTTGAACGTCAATTAATAATGATTAAGACGAAAAAAAAATCGTTATTGTTCTCACAATTTTGCATTACCTACTCATAAAATCCTGAAAAAAAATTCAAAATAAAAAAAATCAAAATAAAAAAAAAATCCGTTCTTTTTTTACAATTTCTCATGAACTATTCATAAATTGTCGAAAAAAAATAAATTTCAAAATGTTGAAAAAAAAATTATTCTTTAATTTCAAAATGTGTGGAAAATATGAAATCGTCAGTGTTGACGCGATTTTTTTGTTTACATGCCATAATTTATCGCGTTAAAATTAATTGCATTAAATTAAGTTGAAACCTCCAAGTGAATCTTCATACACCTTTTTACACGCATCGCTATACGATTTCTCAATAACTTCTTTGAAAGCTCTCAAGCATTTAAAATAAACAGTTTTTTTCAGAACTATCAAATTTTGTCTTCAAATAAAACAGTATTTAAAAAAAAAATGTTGACATTTGATGAATTGTTAATGAGAAATTGTAAGAAAAATAACGGACTTTTTGTTTAGAGAAAAACAATTTTCATACTGAATTTTTTTTAATTTTTATTTTTTTTCGATATTAATTTTTTTTTTCGAGATTTGATGAGTACTTAATGCAAAGTTCTGAGAAAAATAACGATTTTTTGTTTCATCTTAATCAGCATTAATTGACGTTTGGAACAATAAAAGTGCTCCTTTAATTTTTAATAAAACTTTGACGATTCGGGTAAAAAAACGATTTAACCGATCGATTAAAAAATTTACCGTGTTTTTGGACATGTATTAAGCTAAAACATACGTGGAAACATTGGTTATTTTCGCAATATTTGCAAAGTTGTGGCGGATTTTCCAAAATTGCAGGAAAAGCCATTTTTTTGTACTTTTTTAAAATGAATATTGAGCTAAAAAAATCGACATATATTACACAAATTGCAACTATTTCATGGCATGAAAATGTAATCAGACTTTTCGGGTGATAATCTCTCTCACTCTCACTCTCACTCTCTCACTCTCTCACTCTCTTACTTTCTCACTTTCTCACTCTCTCACTCTTTCTCTCTCTCACTCTCTTCTCATATTCTCACTCTCTCACTATCCATCCATACATCCATCCATCTATCCAAAGTCAAAGCCAAACCAAAGCCAAACCCCAAACCCCAAACTCCAAAAACCCCAAACCCCAAAAATTGCAAGACCCAAACCCCAAAAACCCCAAACCCCTATCATCAAAAACCCCAAACAACAAAAACCCCAAACCCCAAAAACCCCAAACCCCAAACCCCAAAAACCCGAAACCCCAAAAACCCCAAATCCCAAACCCCAAAAAAACCAAATACCCCAAACCCCAAACCCAAACCCGCTAACATTATAATTTACACACCAAAATTGAAACTAACAACTTGTAACCACAAATGACTCTACATGTAATGCAGGATTTTTCAACAAATCACAGGCATTTAGCATGTCGCAGCTCCCCCCACCCTGCTACAACACAGCGGCAGTGGAGTTGGGTTAGCGTTAGTTTCGTGTAACATCTCCCTCAATCAGACCCCCTATATATATCTTTAATAGCATTTGAAACATGTATATAGGTTATACAAGGGCTTTCGTTCGGTGTACGATTATTAATTCATGACATGTCGATGATCAAAGAAAAAAGCTGACTTTTCATTCAATCGGCGATATCTCAGGGATAAATGGTTGTACAGAGAGTAAAAAGATACCAAATTGAAGCTAAAGAATCAGGCTAAAAGACTCAACCTGATTCAGCCAGGAAAAAAAATTAAACCCATGGACGACGTTGAAAAAAAATCGACATTTTTTAACTCGCGCTATTACTTATGGCAGCGCCTATCGTGATGCTCAAAAAAAAATTCTCTGCGGAATTCTTAAACTAAAGATTTTAAGCTTCAAAATGCTTTTTTTCCGATACGACCATTTTTCATGAAGTTACGGCCATTCAAAAATCACTGAAAAAATTGTGAAATTTTTCGGCTCTTCTAATTTTTTTTGCTGAGTGAGTACCACGTTACCACACTACAAAAAATATTCAATTTAAATTGTATCTATTTAAATAAGATAGGTTTTTTCCTTGTCTCACAGCCTACTACGACCCTACTACAAGCCTACTAAAAATAAGCGTCCGTATCTACAATATCACCCGTAATATGTATTTGTTACATTATTTAGAATACGATTTCGGTCGAGTCCTACCGAAAAATTAGGTGGGGATTACGATAATGTTGATATAGTACCACGTAACCACACTATCAAAAAAATGTTTAATTTAAATTGGATCTATTTAAATCATATAGGTTTTTTCCTTGTCTCACAACCTACTACGATCCTATTTGTTTCGAATATTTTTTTTGTTCAAGCTATTCGTTTTAAATATTAAATATATTCAAATTAAATAACTCAAGATTAGATTCACATTTAAAAAATAAAGATAAAACACGATATATCGCATGAATACGAGAAAGGAATATAGGTTCTTGACATTAAAGTGCGGTGAAAAAAAGTTAAATTATTTTTCTTTTTTTCACCAACAAGGCTGTTATTTGGAAAAAAGAAAGGTATCGTCGTGCCTTTTATTAACAGTCGCGACTATTTATCTATAGAAAGACAAACCCTTTTCCTAAACTGCAGAATGTTACAACAGTCTTCTAATGAAAACAAAGCCATGAGATTATTGCGAGACTGAATCGTGTACCATTTTTCCGTCTGTCATTTTTGTCTTATACTACTAGATGGAACCAAATCACAGATTCATTGGGAATAAATAAAATATTTAGTTATTAGAGGATATCAAATAGATCTTGATTTAAATAAATAAATATATTTAAAATAAATAATTTTAAGAATGGAATGCAAATATGAAAAAATTGATTTTACGAAAAGTCTAGTTAATTCAAATTAAAAAAAATCAAATAGACGCATCTAGTTAATATCAAAAGAATTTTTCTGTCAGTGTACAAACGTCAAAAAAACTAGGTTGAAAACTCGTATGAAATTGTCTCCGTGTACAAATAAAAATATAGATCAGTACAATTTTTATTTAGCATTAACAATTACGTCGCAAATGGTAAACATTTAATGAAAGCAAATTCATATGCTCAACATTTTTCATCCCAATGATAAGAGGGTCGGAGTTCTATCAACTCGTATCTAAAAAAATAAAAACATCGAAAACAACGAAACTTTCAGCTTTCTGTGGTATTGCAGCAAAACTTATCATGAGTTCATGAGTACATTAACCTCGGAAAACGATTGCAATGAATCATCTTGCAATCTTTTTCTTTTCGTTTATTGTCCTTTATTTGAAGCACGCCCCCATCCTCACAGATACGCTACGCCAATTTGACAAAATCTTGTTAAATTGTCTATCGCGTCGGCGCGGAGAGTCTTCTACACCTAAAGGAGTGGGCATGGGTGAAAATTGTACAATGATAAAGAGGAGCAGAGACGCATTTTTTCATGACAGTATACGAATGACTCACAACAAACGTCGCAATCAACGCCAATCGCCGCATGCGAATTTATCAGTATACTCATGCCGTAAACCATGAAGATTACCCGAGACCAGAGTGTAAGAGTGATAAAAATCCTGACGGTTGGATTGAACCAGTCCATTCAGTGTCCAGAGGTTGTAGTGGAATGAATACCGTGCACACATAGATTATTAGCTTACATATGTGAATCTTGATGAGCCGTAGCTTATCATTCAATTCTACTAAAAAGAACAATAATAGTTGATACAGTCTTTTACGTTATCCAATGGACCGTGTTCGTTTCTGTTGCCACTGTAATTAAGTGACAAACAAGTTTACAAAACTAGTGTCGATCATCAGGAACCATCATAGTTGCCCTGTTAGTGATCTCGTGGACCTTGTTGGTAGGATTTCTCGGTGTCCTAGCAATGGTGATACGCGACATGAGCTATTGGCGTTTAAAGGGAATTCCCTACTTGAAACGTGTACCATTAATTGGCATATTCTTCCCTGTGCTGGCAGACAAAAAATCAATGCCTCAACAGATCATAGATTGTTACCAGGGGTGCCCGGGCGCGAAATATTACGGTTGTATGGAATTGGGAACGCCGCAATTGGTTGTCAAGGATCCGGAGATCTTGAAAGAAATCGGTATTAAGAGTTTTGCCCATTTTCCGAATCACCGGGTCTTCGTTACCGATGAATTCGATCCGTTATTACCGAAGAATATATTGACCTTGAAGGACGACCGATGGCGTGAGATGAGGACAGTTCTGACTCCTGCATTCACAGCTAACAAAATGAACTATATGTTTCAATTGGTTTCGAAATGCGCGTTTGATTTTGTTCAATATTTGAGCGAACATTCGAAATTAACGAAGGAAATGGACCAAAAGGATGTTTACACGAGGTACACGAACGACGTTATAGCTACGACGGCTTTCGGCATAAGCGTTAATTCCTTGAAAGATCGTAATAACGAATTTTACGTGAATGGTAAAATAGCCACCACTTTCGAAGGTCTTTTGATCATGGTCAAGTTCATATTGGTCCATTCTTTCCCAAGTTAATGCGATTTCTCGGATTTTCGTTTTTCCCGAAAAAATCAAACATATTCTTCCGGACGCTGATAGAACATACGGTGAAGACCCGAGACGAAAAGGGCATTGTGCGGCCCGATATGATACATTTATTGATACAGGCAAGAGACAATGATAATGGTGTCGAACTGACCACCGATGACATAGTAGCCCAAGCCCTCATATTTTTTTTCGCTAGTTTCGACACCTCACCTCGTTTAATGTGTTTCATGTCGCACATTCTTTTACACGAGCCGGAAATTCAGGCTCGATTACAACGGGAGGTCGACACAATTTTGGCCGAGGAGCAAGGGAATATCACTTACGAATCAATGACGCATATGAAGTACATGGATATGGTACTGTCGGAAACCCTCCGGCTCTATCCACCGTAAATTTTTATTGATCGCGTTTGCAAACAATCATACGACCTTCCACCTCCAACGGACCAATCAAAACCATTCACTATTCCTGCGGGCATGGCTATTTTCATTCCGGTTCTCGGCCTTCATCGCGATCCGAATTATTATCCGGAGCCTTTAAAATTTGATCCGGAACGTTTCAGCGAGAAAAATTAAAACGACATAGAACCCTGCACGTATATACCTTTTGGCTTCGGACCGAGAAAATGCATAGGCGATAGATTTGCACTAATTCAAGATTTTATTTTGACCTTATTCCTCAGCTGATCCAACGCATGAAGTTACCCGTGATTATTTTTCTGTAAATGTCAAATTGTATATCAAACCAACGCGATAGATCGATGTGTTTTTCGTTATGATTTCCATTGATAAATCAATAAGGGATTCTTTTTAATCCACATTAAAAAACAAACTGACTGTGAGTGCTTTTGAGAGACAGTTTTTGAAATCCTTATTTTCGATATTCGGTTTCCCTTTTACGATATATAAAGGAAGATAAGGCCAAAGGAAGATAAGGCCAAAGTAAGACCACCAACACTGCAATCATATCATTTTTTCTTGCGTTTGCTGCGAGCGTACTCTTGAGCCTATCATTTCATATGAAGTATCATCTTCAGCTTTCGCGGTTTCCACCTGCCGATTAAGAGGGAGAAACTAATCGAACACCTGAGAAAGAAGGAGAGACGATCTCCACCTCAGTTTTTGTCGAGTGGCGTTACAAGTGAAATGAGTGAAAATGTCATCGTGATTTACAGAGCTTATTAATTTTGCAAAAGTAAAGTAATACACTGTAAAAAAAATATTTAATTTAAAAACCTATTTCATTTAAATAGGACCTATTTAAGGCCATATGTCACACGCCCAGTCGGTAAAAATCCTACTGCCAAGTTTTCTCCTAGACGGATCATATTTCGGGCAAAAGAAGAGAAACCGGTTGTTCGTCGTTCAACAAAGCGGAACGTGTTTCTTTTCTTTTTTTCCAAAAATTAACCGTTTCAGAAATCATTGGCAATCTGCAAATCAGCTATCTCTCTCGCACTCATGGCCGCTCGGTCGGTGTGACACTTGGCCTTAAATGAAATAGGTTTTTTTCTTGTCTCGCAGGAAAGAGTCCTTGCTGAGTGTAGCGATTGGCTCAGTAAACATTTACGGTATAAATAATCCCCCTAAAAACTTTAACAAGTAAAGAAATGCCAAGTAATAAAAAATGGCCTCGAAAAAATTATCGGTTGTTTCACTATCTACAAGATTCTAATTAACCTCGAAATATTTGTGATTTTTTTCAAACAATAGTTTTATTTAGGTTTTAATTTTTCAACTCAAACGTACAAAAGAAGTGAAATAACTTTTTATGAAAAAGCCAAGCAAATTTACTAGAAACGTACAGAAAATTACCAAACTCTAGTATTACCATTTTTCTCAATATTTTGTTTTCAAAAACCATTTTACTATTATAATAAAAGTACGAATCACGATTATATAAAAGTACAACGTATGCATCACACAAGTACTGTGTGTATGTATCACTAGAAAAGCTGGGCAACGACTTTGCGTGCATGGTTAAGAAAAAAAGATCGGCGAAGGATCACCTTTTCTCAACAACCTGACCATTAGGTTAAGAAAAACATAAATTGACGCAATTCATTATGTAACTGCAAACCAAGTTTCTGATTCCGCAAAGTATAAATTAAAAAATCAGTGTTGTACCCCTAGACCACACGGCTCTTGAAATCTCTCACTTTATTTGCATAATTTGAAAAGTTGTGTGGAAGTATTCAGTTTCTACTCTATTGCAGAACCACCATATATCGCATGAAATCTATTGCGTCGTATAAATTTTGGTGTAATGGACATAGTTTTGGCAGGCTGAAGGTTTGAATTACGGTCCGCACCACTTGATGGTGGAAAAGGAATATCGATATTACTCTCGACACCTATCGCTCCATTTCCGTTAATCTGTCTCAGTACAGTCGAACATCTCATTTCTAATAATCCTGTATGCCTGATGCGATGTTACTATTTGAAATAATCTATGTAGATAAATTGTTGCAAAAGTTACTTTTGCATGCGGTAGGGACGTTTCTGTAAGAAAATCGTGTATCTTCTCGAGCTTTTTTTCTTAACCATGCACGCCAAGTCGTTGCCCAGCTTTTCTAGTGATACATACATACAGTACTTGTGTGATGCATACGTTGTACTTTTATATAATCGTGATTCGTACTTTTATTATAATAGTAAAATGGTTTTTGAAAACAAAATATTGAGAAAAATGGTATTACTAGAGCTTGGTAATTTTCTGTACGTTTCTAGTAAATTTGCTTAGCTTTTTCATAAAATGTTATTTCAATTCTTTTGTACGTTTGAGGTTAATTAGAATCTTGTAGATAGTGAAACAACCGATAAATTTTTCGAGGGCATTTTTTATTACTTGGCGTTTTTTTTTACTTGTTAAAGTTTTTTAGGGGGATTTCATATCTTTTCGAAACGGAAATACTTTATTTTCTATAGTTATAAACTTAACGTGGCTGCAGCGTCATTTGCTCACTCTAGTTAGTGTGGTATATATTTTTATTTGCATATCCGAACGTTAAATTTATTAGGATGGTGGATTATTTGGCTGACGCTGCTTAAGACGAAACGGTACCCCGGCTCCATCGGTATGGCAGATCGGGATAGTAGATACCCACGGATTTCCTAAACGGCTCTTCAGAATTTCACGAAATTCAACCAGACAATGTTAAATTGATAGACGAACGGCTGTCTTCTCATGAAATTTGTTGAATCAAAAAAAAAAGTAGATTGTATTACCATGCTGCAGCCGCGATAGAAATGATGTGAAATAAAAAGTTTCCTTTATTTTCATCATGAAAATATTATGTCATCAAGATTTAGGATCAAGCAATTAATTATGCTAAGTTTAAAATAAATCGACTGAGTAATTGTCGAGAAATTAATAAAAGTAATAAAGAATATCGCCTTTTTTTAACAATTAATTAATAGCAATCATTGGAAAATTCATATATTTCGGTTTTGGGCAATTATTGATAATAATAAGATTGTCTTAACGTATTAATTGGATTTACAAATTGAGAAATGTTTTTGTTGTCCAGTTGAAACAGATGTACAGTCACTGACAAAACCTCAGTCAAGCACACGCCAATATCGTCGAATTTGACTTCAGTTGGTATTGAAAGTGGAAAATTAACATTTCTCAGTGTTAATTTATTATTAAATTAGCTGCTTGTAAGGCTAAACTTGTACGATATTATCTAGACTTGTAAATTTACGATTCGGCCATTTTGGACTAACTTTTTGTCCGACGGTCCATCCAGTAATACCGTAAAATTAAATAATGTATTGTTTTGAATAAATTATAAATAAGGGGAAATAAATATTCATGTGTTTTACAATTTTCATCAACAGTAAGCCCTGAAAAGTAACTTTATAAACTTTATTTTTCAAACCACCCCAACATATTTTTTCCATTTCTTTATTTTTATTATTATAGAGAGTAATCTTTGTGCAAATTTAACTTGTCTAAGACTGTGTGAAAATGTTGTAACGATCCGTTCAGCATGAAAATAAAAAAAATTTGGGCTATTAAAATGAATAGGTTTTTGATGCATCTTACAATACAAACTTCAACGTCATCAAGTTGTATACTATAGAAAGTACCACACCTACCGATCACAATCGTGGTCGAGAAAAAAGCAAAAAATACTTGTTTAAACAATTATTTTTGCATTACTTTTACCGTTGATTTTTGCAGCGCGTATGCAACAATCATATTTGCTGAGGGGTACAGAAAGTACCGCGCTTACCAATCACAATCGTGGTCGAGAATAAATTCTTTAATGGTTTAAACATTTTTTTACGCATTGTTTTTGCCGTTATGTTTTGCAGCGCGCAAGCAGTAATCATATTTGCTGAGAGGTACAGAAACTACCGCACCGACCGATCACAATCGTGGTCCAGAAGAAATGCTTTAATTGTTTACACAATTATTGTCGCATTATTTTTTACCATTGAGTTTTGCAACGCGTAAATAGCAATCATATTTACTGAGAGGTATAGGAAGTACTGTATCTACTGATCACAAACGTGGTCGAGAAAAAACAAATTGATAATTGTTGAAACAATTATTTTTGAATTATTTTTTACCATTATGCTTTGCAGCGTGCAAACGGCAATCATATATACTGAGAGGCAATCATATATGCTCAAATTAGCGTATCTACCGATCACAATCGTGGTCGAGAATGAACGCATTCATAATTGTTTAAACAATTATGTTTGCATTATTTTATTGATAGGTTTTCCGGCTCGCAATCAGCAATCTATTTGCTGAGAGGTACTGGAAGTAAGTACCGTATCTACCGATCACAATCGTGGTCGAGATAAACGCATTCATAATTGTTTAAACAATTACGATTGCATTATTTTTATTGTTATGTTTGGCGGCTCGCAAGCAGCAATTTATTTGCCGAGAGGTACTGAAAGTACCGTATCTACCTATCACAATCGTGGGCGAGATAAACGCATTGAGTATTGTTTAAACAATTATGGTTGCATTATTTTTATTGTTAGGTTTTGCGGCTCGCAAGTAGCAATTTATTTGCCGAGAGGTACTGAAAGTACCATATCTACCGATCACAACCGTGGTCGAGATGAACGCATCCATAATTGTTTAAACAATTATGTTTGCATTATTTTTATTGTTGGGTTTTGCGGCTCGTAATCAGCAATCTATTTTCTGTGAGGTACTGAAAGTACCGTATCTACCGATCACAATCGTGGTCGAGATAAACGCATTCATAATTGTTTAAACAATTATGATTGCATTATTCTTATTGTTATATTTTGCGGCTCGCAAGCAGCAATTTATCTGCCGAGAGGTACTGAAAGTACCGTATCTACCGATCACGATCGTGGTCGAGATAAACGCATTCATAATTGTTTAAACAATTATGGCTGCATTATTTTTACCATTGGATTTTACATAACGCAAGCAGCAATCATAATTGTTAAGAGGTTTGAAAGTACCGTATCTCCCGATCACAATGGTGATCGCGGAAAATGCGAAAATAATTTTTTAAACAATTATTTTTGCATTATTTGTATCGTTACGTTTTGCGGCTCGCGAGTAGCAATTTATTTGCTGAGAGCTACTGAATGTACCGTATCTACCGATCACAATCGTGATCGAGGAAAAATGCAAAAATAATTTTTTAAACAATTATTTTTGCATTATTTTTAGCGTAACGTTTTGCGGCTCGCAAACAGCAATCTATTTGCTGAGAGCTACTGAAAGTACCGTATCTACCGATCACAATCGTGGTCGAGAATAAATATATTCATAGTTGTTTAAACAATTATGTTTGTATTATTTATACCGTAAATGTTTGGTAAGCCAATCGTTACATTCAGCAAGGACTCTTTCTGCGAAATTCGTGTTTTTGAATTTCTTGCGAAGTCGGCGTTGAGAAAAGAAAATACAGTTCTTTCTCGACGCTGACTGTGTTTATGTATGTTTGTGCATGCATATACGCTCACGCGGTGCATATGCGCTCACGCGATGTTTACGCGCTACGAAGGGTCAGCCCGCGGGAAGATAAATCTTCAACCGCGTGCGGCCGACGTAGTAATGCACTATAATCTCCCGGTAGGTGGCAGGGGCCCGTACGAGTTCTGCCCTACCGACTGGAGCCGGGGCTGCGTCGAAGTCTTGCTGTGGGTACCGTTCCCTCTTAAAGCCAAGTGTCACACCGACCGAGTGGCCATGAGTGCGAGATAGATAGCTGATTTTCAGATTCCCAATGATTTCTGAAACGGTTAATTTTTGGGAAAAAAGAAAAGAAAAACGTTCCGCTCTGTTGAACGACGAACAACCGCTTTCTCTTATTTTGCCCGAAATATGATCCGTCTAGGAGACAAATTGGCAGTAGGATTTTTACCGACTGAACGTGTGACACTTGGCCTTAAAGCCGACAGAGGCCATACATTCGAAGAACCCGACTTTTGGAGTTTCTAGCGCGTCATCGTTTGTTTATATTAGCTTTGCCCTGAAGTGAACCGGTGATGCACTTCAGGCTGAAACAGGCTTGTTCCCATGTTAACGCTTTTCCCAAAAGGACGTATGTAGTATAGCTTACGATGCGACCGAATAACTTTATCCCTCCAAGAAAACTGACGAGTCTGGAACGTTCTAAAGTGTTGAAGAATTTTTGTGGTAAAAAAGTCGCTCGGAAATTCGACCAAATATTACGAGATCTCAAGTTTGAGTAGGCGGATCGAAAAATGACCCAAACGAAATCGATAGGAAAAAATAACATTTCATTGGTAAAATGTCATTAGATTTTCGATTCGTCTCCGCGTTTTCGCGTAATGTCGATTATAAGTTAAAAAGTCGTCTGCTAAAGCCCATCTTGGTGTATAAAGAGTGCGCGGCGTGTCGTGTCGTGACAGTCGTTTTTTTTTATTACTTGGCGTCGAGACGCTGCCGCGTCTCTTGATGAAAAACATCAAACATGATGAATTCTCTATAAGCAAATATATAGCATGGATGATAATTTAGACAATGTCCTGTGGATTGGGGCTAACGTTTCTCGTTTCTTTTCGTGGAACCATTCGTTTCTCACAATTTAGCGATATATCAGGAAAAAAAAAAATTTTGTTTAATTATATTGTTCTTCACAACTGCTAAAAACGCCTATGGAATTTTTAGTACTTCGCGCCAGACGCTTATACTGGCCAGTGTATTTATTCACTTGAAAGAAATGGGAATACATTATAATTGTAATCAAATTTAGCTGATGTCAGGAAACGTCTCCTTCCGCTTTACCTCCTCATTCCATGGCTTGCAGACGTATCCCGACCTTGGCTAAATTAGATTACAGTTATATTTTTGCATTTTTTTACGTGGGTTCATTGATTTTTGGTTACATGAATTTTTTGTATACCTGTTTTTAATATTATCTGGAGACGCGGCGGTCTTGTATTTCTATACGCTTTATTAGCGCGTGGAAACTATTTATCCTATAGTAGATTAACTTTAGCGTCAAAAAACGAACGAGGCAGTCGGACTTATCAATTGATTTATTTGTTCTTTTTTATTTACATATTTTGCTTTTTTAAGTAATTTTTCAAGTTTAACAACTTTTTGCTAGTGAGTTTTTTCTTTTTCTTTTCTGGTTTCCTTTTTTGGTATATGTTTTTTGTATATCTTTTACGTTATACAATTATATTAATTTAATTAAAATAATTGTATAGATTTATTTGGATGATTACAAACAAGAAACAATTAGATTTTAACAATTTCTTGTTTCTTGAAAATTGTTTCTCTTTAGGGACAAGCAAGATAAGCACTGGAATTGGAAAATCATGACCAATAAAAAATGATATTTCACTATGTATACTCATGATTGCAATACATCATTAATAAGAGTCTATGAATAGAATTATTGATAAGAGTAATGTGCATCGATAATAAATGAGGCAGAAAAACTTCTCTCACAGCCAACGGAGCTCACTGGGAGTACTATTGCTGCTGGGACACGTTTATATAAGTTATTTCTTTATGCCTGCTGGATGAAAGTTAAATAAAATTAATCGATTATTTTACTTTAATTATTTTTCGATTAATGGTTTTTTTCTGGGGAGCCCCCCCCCCCCCCGGTCTACGCCAATGATAATATCGCCACACACTCACGAAACGTGCAGTTTATTTCTCAATACACCGAGTTTGTTCCCGTGACTTTTTACTTATTTCCGATTCTAACTTACAAGGAGACGGCACGACCGTGGGGTCGGGGAATTGGCCGAATTTTTTTGTGGCGAAAGAGGACCCCTATCACCTCACGTGGTTAAAGTAGTAGGACGCACTACTCGGAAAATTCCGAGAAAAATCGATTCAAAGTTTCTTATGCGCCCTATGAGTTTAAAATGTCAGGCACTTGTCGAGCCGCCGTCTAGTTTAGACGGTTAGGGCTCGGTCTTTTGCGCCGGAGGTCTCGCGTTCGATTCCTCCTTCGGATCTTTTTTTTTTTTTCTTTTTTTTGTTATCCCAACAATTATTCAAAACGTTTCTCATCCCTACATTATTTTTTAAAATTTATTTACATTATTTTTTTAAAATTATTTTCTTTTTTTTCCAATAAAACAATTCATAACGGTGGCTTTTTTATTTTACATTGTAAATTATATGAGGAGGAACATTGGGTTTTTAATGAGAATAACAAAGTCGATTAGGAAAAATTCAATTTTTATTCATATAATAATTATATGCAAAAACCGCAGTGGTAATTATCGTAGAAACGAACAAAGCAATCATTTTTGCGACATCTTGCGCAACATATAAAAGCGGATTTTTTACAATCGCAGGGAGTTTGCAATACATCCGTACAAAAACATGTCCCATTAGCATTCATGAAAATGTTTCTAGTAACTGATAATTTTGAGGCAAACCAGGCGTATTGAATCATGTCTCGGAATATTGGTGACGATAATTGATGGTGAATTATTGAATGGATTTTTATACAATCTTCCCGGGAATTAGTTTCACGATTTGCTCTAACAATTCGCTGCAATTTTGCAAGCGCTTTATGAAATTTTTAACTTGTCTGTAAAAGTAAACGTCACAAGGTTGCACCAAGGGAGTGCATTTTGGAGGAATTACTTTTACAGAGCAAGTTGGCATATTTTCGTCATCTTGGAAGATTTCATCATACATCTCTGGATTTGTTTGACCCCCTCAAGAGTCAATGAGAAGTAAAAATTTATTCTCCCCGACGTAAGTTTTTAAACGTTTCTGGAGAAAATCCGTGTATAAGGCTGTTGTTAGTTTTCCGGACTTCGATGATGTTGCAATGACGTTCGTATATGTATTGGCATAGCCATGTATTACTTTTAAATACGAGGTCCGAAATGACCGGTCGCCTCTTGCAAACATACGAAGACATGTGGGAGCAGTTTTCCGGATAATGTTATGGAATATTGTGCGGTGTATGAATGCGTCACTTTATTCAAATCCGACTTTTTGACGAAAACTGTTTTGCTCCCTTTTTGAGTGAGTGTCCTGTTGAAAACAGATTGATATTGACATCCTGAAAAAAATAGTATTTTTAATTTTAAAAAATATTCGAATATGTATGTAGAAAACTTTTTATATAATTAATTTTGAATTTATACATTTAGCATCGGTAAAAAAATTTTGTACGCAGAAAACTTGTATTTACCTGTTTAGTCAGTATTTATAACACAATCCTCATGGTATTGAGGTATTAAGCGGCACGTCTGTCGACGAAAGGTCTCTGCAGACGCCCGGATTTCCTCCATTGATGCCGCCTCTTTTTCCGAAACCAGTTTCGTGATTTTCCGTTGAGAAATTTTGTGTTTCTGTTTGAATGCCGTGACCTTGCTGATATTGCTGTCTTGCTTCCACAAAACGGTCTTAGGTCCACGAATCTATCGCCTCAAATTTGTCCAATCTCGTTCCACCACTTTTAATATCATTCTCCCATTGTGAAAGATATTCTTTTCTCTTTAAGCGGCTGCATCCTTTTTTTTGCAATGTCGCCAAAGACCACGTGGGATGCGCTTTAGCAATGTTCACGACTTTGACTTTGTAGGCGATGGGAATCATTTCACTTTTATTTTTTTTCGGTTCCGGTTCGTACTCGTCTGGAGAAGAATCAAGTTGGGGCACTTAGAACTGTAGTTCTTCGCAATCCTCATGAGCGTGAATTAATTCCTCTTCAATTACGAATTTTTTTTCACCCAAAAGTTCCAATGTATTATTATAAAGTTCTCCGGCGAATAACATAGCATCGTGAGATATTTCTTCCGAAGGTGTCGATGCAATTAAATTATTTTCCGTCAACAGCTTTTCATAATAAACTACTGCGTCCTTCAACCGCGATGTTGATTTATCACTGTACATGGATTCTTCAGGAATTTCCTCTCCTATTCCAGAAGAGCCAGCAACTTCTTCAGTCGACATTTTTAACTTCGAATTGTAAGAGAACTTTGAAATTTAACAATAAGAAATAGGCACGTCTGTTCACGACGAAATCGAAAAATGAACTGCTGTTCAATTCTCACAGACTCACGCACAGTCCTATGCGCAGATGTCCGTTATAATCCTAAGGGGACCCCAGGTCAAAATTCTTTAGACCCTTACAAGGCCATAAAACCAAATAGAACAACGAGCACGAATATGTTTCAGTGAACGAAAAACTTTACGTTCTTGAGCTAAAATAAATTTAAAAAAATAATGTAGGGATGAGAAACGTTTTGAATAATTATTGGGATAACAAAAAAAAAAAAAGAAAAAAAATAAGATCCGAAGGAGGAATCGAACGCGAGACCTCCGGCGCAAAAGATCGAGCCCTAACCGTCTAGACTAGACGGCGGCTCGACAAATGCTTGACATTTTAAACTCATAAGGCGCCTAAGAAACTTTGAATCGATTTTCCTCGGAATTTTCCGAGTAGTGCGTCCTACTACTTTAACCACGTGAGGTGCTAGGGGTCCTCTTTCACCACAAAAAAATTCGGCCAAATCCCCGACCCCACGGTCGTGCCGTCTCCTTGTTAGTAGGGATTCTCAAACGGCGTTCATTAGGGAATAGTGCAGAATCCAATTGGATGCCCATGAGGACTCCCTGTGTATGGTGACCCTAACAAATCCATATAGAGATGTGGGAGCATCCAACAAATTTGTGCACGGGATAACGGAAGGATACTTTTTTTTGGAAATACAACAAATTTCAGTTGAAATTTTAAAATAAACATTCTCAAACGACGTTAATTGAAAAATAACCCGGAATCCACTTGCATTCTAATATGAACTCTCTACGTGGGTCGTCACTATCAAATCCCTATAGGGATGTGGTAAGATCTGGGGATTCCCCAACAAATTTCTGCACGGGGCCAGCTAACGTGGATACTTATAAGGCGTGCGCGAGGGCAGGGAATATTTAGTTTGCAAGGATTTCGGCGGTTCCCTATTCATTATCAAGGATCCGGAGATCGTGAAGAAAATCTGTCTACAGAATATCGCTTATTCTCGAAATAATCAAAATGTCTTCAAGGATGGTTGCGAACGGGTACCGTTGACAATTTTTCCTGAAGATTCATCGTCAGCGTGAAGTCAGAATCGATGACGAAAAGACGTTTACCCGATTTCAGCGGAGAAACATCACGTTAAAATCGTTGGGGCGTAATAAATTGATTGATGTGATAACTTGGGAAAGTGTTCACGAGAAATCGCCATGACGTATATCTGCAACCTTTGCCGTACATTTGAATAAGTGCGTTTAGATTCCGAGGTTCGGTTGCCATCGTGATCCCAACTACTTTTTGAAACTTGAAAAATTCATTCCAGATCGTTTCAGTCAGGAAGGTGAGACCAACATTATGTTTATATGCGTATATGCCATTTGATATCAGTCTGAGAAAGTGTATCAACGAAACATTCGCAGCGAAGGAAAGAGGTAGGAGATATTGGGGTACAATGTGTCACGGGGCACTGTGCGGAACATGCGGTTTCTCCGAGGTTTGTAGCTCGTAAATTCCGAAAATTTAAGTGTTGGACCGCGATTTATATTTGGTTTTATCAGGCCTAAAAGAAAGTCAATAGCAGCTCACAAAGAATTACTAAAAATTAAAAATTGATTTGCGGCTTGGAAAGAAAATATTTTGCTCGCCGGGAAAACGTAAAATATAACGACACTTTCTGTAGCGGCTCGGGTTTTCGGTCCTAATCGATAGTTTTATTGTTTATGATTCAATCAGTGACTTTTTCATCAATAATGAAATATTTTACAAGTGGGGTACAATGTATCAGCGAGTTGTGGGGCTCGAGTTGACTCCCAATAAGGAAACAAAGAAGTGTCGACGCTCCGAAGAAACGCAATGTGTCACGGGCAGCTGTCAACCGCATGCGATTTCTCGGAGTTTTGTAGCTCGTCAAATCCGAAATTTTTTGTGTTGAACCGTGATTTATATTAAATTTCAGTTGGCCTAAAAGAAAGCCAATAGCAGCTCACAAAGAAATATTTAAAATACAAAATTAATTTGAGTCTCGAAAAAAAAGTTTCGCTTGCCCGAAAAACGTGAAATATTGTGGGGCAATTTTGTGGGGCACAATGTGTCATCGAGTTGTTGAGCACAATGAGTCGACTCCCAATGTGACTGGCAAATAATACCCGTTGTAAAATTATCATTATGTATGAAAAGCTGTTATTTTTGTTAGGAAAAATGAGTTTCAACCTGCTCGTTGTACCCTACTTTTCGCAGCACTTGACACACTGTACCCACCTATCTGACACATTGTACCCCACGGGGCACAATGAGGCAAACCACAATTTTTTTCGATTCCATCATTTTAGGATTTTTAATCTCTTCGCAAAAAATATGGTAGCTTAATTGTACGCCCGAAGGTCTATAAAATCGGTTATGACCTTTTTTTCTAATCAGACCACTTTGGTAAGAGTAAAAATTCGTTAGAAAAAAGTGAAACAATGTGCCCCACCTACCCCTATTCTCATTGCACGTGTCCTGCGTAATTTCGCTTCTACATTCTCAAGAAAGGCGAGCAAGATAATTACATTCTCCAAATCCCTCAGATGACCTGAAAATGGATATCGGATAAGATTGCAATCGATAAAGATCAAATGAATTAAAGAAATAGCAAAATATCCAGCGTAATTTCAGTCATATTTTCTTCAACGTATCAGGTAACTGATATCACATTCCCCTCCAGTCTGGTGTAATATAATAGCAACAACGTAGTAGACTATTTTTCCAGAACAACAGCTTAACATACTGTGAAAATATACATTATCAGCATAGTGAGCAAAATGAGTTTCAATAGCGCGCGTATTAGGCACTGTATGCTTTTCGCGTTCGAATTAAAAAAAAATATTTTTAAGGCTAAAGAGATGATTTGTCAGGCATTGAGGAAAGATGCCGTATCCATCAGTACCGTAGAGAAGCGGTTTCAAGGGTTCTGGACCGGAAATTTCGACCTCGAGAATGGCGAGAGATCAGGACGACCAAAAAAACTGGAAGGCGAGGATTGGGAGCAATTGCTGGACGAAGATCTTTGACAGGCGCAATCGGAGCTTGCTATTATATTAGAAGTTACCCAACAAGACGTTTCCGGTCGATTAAAAAAGTTCAGCCAGATTGAAAAGGAAGGCCGCTGGGTTCCGCACGTGCTTTCGGAAAGCAACAAACGCGAGACGATACGGCACTTTTTCTTTGGTGCGTCACTTCAAAATGTGAGAATTTTTGCACAAAATAGTGACTGGCAATGAGAAGTGGGTGTTTTATGACAATCCCGAAAAACGTAAATCACCATCATGGCTGAACGTTATAAACACCAACTGCAGCGTTTAAGTGATGAAATTGAGCACAAACGGCCTTATACAGGCAAATGACCTAGACCGGTCATACTGCTGGATGATAGTACCAGACCACACACAGCAAAAAGGTCCAGAGACGCTTTGGATTCGTTGGGCTAGCAAGTTTTGCCACATTCGGCTATCCACCAGACTTGGCTCCATTGGATATCCACTCGTTTCGATCGCTCCATCATTTGGCTTATAGCTATTCCAAAACATTTGATGATGTTAAAAATTCTATTACAGATTTCATCGACGCAGAACCACTATCTTTTTACCGCCAAGGAATTCACAATCTGCCTGACAGCCCGTGTAGAAATTCACTCGGCATAAACTACTTTGACCCTAGCCGCTGTCTAGATTGATCTAGATAGCATAACTCGCGAGGCGCTAGGTTGTGGCTGGCAAGTTTTTGCTAGCTAGTTTTGGTTACCTCGCCGCTAGATGACGGTAAAGTAGTTTTCCTCGTACGTTTTCTCGCAGTGTTGCTTACTTAGCCGCTAGATGGAGAAAACAGATTTTTTCTCGATACAGATGGCGCGGTGGATTGTTTATGTTCGACTCGCCGGTCTGAGTGTGGCACGGTGGATTATAACCTTTTTTTTCTGCTTATCTATTCATATTGGGTTACATGCGGTAAACAATAATAAACATTAATTACCGTGCACCGAAGAAACTCTTTTTTTTTGAAAAATATAAGAAGACTACGACAACGACATCTAGCGTACATCAGAGAAGCTCGTCGAACGTCAGAAACAAGGCGCTATTTTATGCCAAACCACGCTATCAGTGCAGAGTGAAATCGAGTGTCCATAGTTCGATCTACAATTGAGAGAAATTCAATGAAAAAAAAGTGAGTACATTTAAACAAATATTTTAATTAATCGAAACGTATACATACAAGAGATTTTTTAAATATATTTTCCCTCAAACAACCTCACTGTACAAGTTCGAACTGCAGGTGTATATACTGAGCTTATGTAAAAGATTACGAAGAGAAAATTTCCGTCTTGGAATATCATGAAGTAATGCATGACACAATTTCTTCTCGAGTATTCTATATACTTGTTACCATGTAAGATAGCACGGAAAATATTTATATTTCTGAATTGTTGTGCTCGACAATTTTTTGTTTAAAAAAAATGGACAAAATTTGTGTTTTGCCTACATTTATGGTTTTTTATCCAGAAGATGGATACAGTGAATACCTACCAACTCGTAGGGTTTGACGAAGACGTCATCTCAGGAAAAAAATCGATCGACTGCGTGCCAACATCTTGGATCGAATTCGATCCAGTGCTTGGCAAATGTTTGACTAAATGTATGCCACCGCCGTACACCAACAAACGAATACAAATACTAAAAGAGATGGCTCTGGAACAGTCGGATGCACCGAGTGATTGGAAGAAGTATCCCGTCAACATTCGTGGAGCTGCTGGTAAGTTTAAGTTTTCAATTCTTATGAATTAATGGTGTTATAGGTATACTTAGTGTTGAGACGCTGCGCCACGTCTCTTGATAAAGTAATATTAAGTATATAAAAAGGAATGTATGTAGAAAGGAAGAAAAGATAAGAAAGTTGAAAGCAGGAAGAGAGATTTCTATGGCGCATGAAGATGCCAATTGAAATTGGTAGCTTTCTGCTTCCTCGCAGAGCTTTGTGACGGTGAAAATTTTTTTTCCTAGAAAAAAAATCGCTTTTTTCATATCTAGAAAAAAATTCCGGACGTATGTGCGTGTGTGTATGTGTGTGTGTGCAAATTTCAATTTGCAGTTTTTTTGCTTCTGAGAATCAACATTAATTCACCCTTTACGCGCTATGAGTTTATGAATTATTTGTTATTATTAATTGTTTGTTATTATGTGCACATGCAGCAACGTACAAAGAAGCAATGCGGAGATTAAAACGATTGGCAGATCAAGAATACGCATATTCAACGGGGTGTGATGAACCGGAAAAAAGATCCGAGCTCACCACCAAAATTTTAGCTGCTGGAGCTCTCAAAAGGAGCGCACTTTCGGATGTTCCGTCGATTAAGAATTTCCCAATTCTAGCTTCACGAAATTCCATTGACGGTAGTTTTTAAATCAAAATAATTTCTAATATATATTTCTATTCTATTTCTAATTCTTTTCTAAAATCTATATCTATTTCTAAAATCAAAAGTCAAGTTCTGTAGTTGGTTCCATCACGCCACGATTATAAAGAATAAAAAATTCACGTAATTTGTTTTGAAAAAAAAAATGTTTGCTGATTTTCAAAATAATAGTTGTTCGATTTTCATTGTCATTTTGTAAAAGAGTAAAAAATTTTATTTGTAAATTGGTGTTTTTATTTGTATGTTTATTTGTAAATCTAATATTTGTTTGTAAATTTGTAAATAGCCAAAAAAAACCATTCAGAGAAACCAAAAAACAACCTGAGGTGAAGAAAAAAATGAATGCGCTAGAGCTTGCAAAATCAGAACATCCAGCGCCGGAGCAATAAAAAAAATCTATGGGAAATCTCTTGAACAACAATAGTTCATCACAAACTGATCGAAACAACAAAAAGCTTGTTCAGGAAAAAAGCTCTCAAAAACAAGGCAGCCTTGATGATAACGGTAAGATAACGAAGTATGCGATGGGTATGATTGAATATTATATATTGCGTAGTTGATTAAATTAATATATTAAATATATTAAAAATAAAATGTTATTAATTCCAGACATGCGCATATTTCTGAAAGAACTTAAAAACATCAAATATGAACAGCAACAAATGAAAATTGTGCTAGACGACATCCAGTCCAGCCTTCGCAACGTGACGGGAATGAATACCGGTCAGCCGATGGAAAGTTTCGAGAAAAAATATAATCTTCATACCCCATTCGCAGAGTACGAGTTATTCATTGTCTTTGACAAAGAATTACTCTCAAACGAATAATGCCGAACGGATTTTGTAACTATAAAAATTAAATTAAATTATTCGGGTTAACGAGATTGGATTTAAAAAAAAGTATTGTGGTTTTTATTTCAGATAAAATCGATATGGTATCACTTTGACGACAAGCGATCTCTCACCAAAAACATTGCTGCGATTCTCAAGAAATACATGACTCGGGATCTCGCTCTGCAATTCAATGCTCAGCGAAAAAAAGATGGAACATTTCTCTTTAAAGATACCGCGTTTTCAACCTGCCTTTTCGGTAAGATATTTCATCAGTTCATTTAAAAACTTTAACGTACGATAAAATAAAATCCATATTTTTATAATTACAGACATGATCGAAAAAAAAGTGATGAACGGCGCAATACCCCGAGTCACCGAAAATGAATATCTGTCGAACCTCGGAGTAGTTTTGACTAACGCCAAAGATTGGGGTATGGCGCGATCACGCACCGTAAAAAAAGCGCTAAACGATTAAAAAGGTATAATCCATAAAAAAAGTAATCAACAATACAATAAACAAAGAAGTAATCATCTGTACAACAATAACAAAAAAATACAAACGAGATCGCGCACCATTAAAAAAGCGATAAATATTTAACAAAAAAAAATTACTTGAAATGTGATATTATAAATTCTAATAATTTCTAACCTACTTATCTTACTTCTTACGTGTATTAACTCGATGTTTATAATATTTAATAAAATTTGTTATTTTTCCAAAGTGATCAGATTTCTTTTAATTTTCGATTCAACCCTAACCAGCGTACCCTATCCAGCGTCGAATTATAAAATAGCTTTCTTTCCAGCTAGCGTCTATCCAAGAGCTATCTAGCACCGAGCTAGAATATCTGGCTAGGCGTTAGATTTCCAAGTGTTACATATAGAGCTAGCCGCGGGCTAGTTTCACTGCCAGCCGCTAGCAAGTAATGGGAAAAAATAGACCGCGGCTAGCTCTACGCGGGACCCATTTCTATACGGGAGGTGGGGGAAATGTGTGGAAGCAAACGAAAATTACTTTCCTGATTAAAATACACCTTGATTTTAAATGAATAGATCATTATTTTAATGAAAATAGGGCGAGAACTTATTTGTACACCTAATAGTTTTCCACGCATATTTTCACTGCAAAGTATAGTTAGATGTATGCCCGAACAAAGGGTTATTTCATACCATAACAAGTGCATCCACAATATAACATTCTATATTTTATTACTGCTCAAACGCATGCAACTACGAACTCTGGAATTACTGTGTACTACGTTGAAAAATTACTGCAGGTTTCTAATTCAGTACGATTGGAGTAAAGTTGGCGTGTCCACATACTGCAAGCAATATAAGCATAGGAAAACAGACATGCACATGAAAAAATACTGGGAAGACGAGGCAATCAACGGCGAAATAAAAGAAACATGGGCAAGAATAAGATGTGGGAATATCGGAACAGACGGCAAAAAGGGTATGCAGACGCCAAATGCAGAATTTGCAAAGAGGCAAATGAAAATTTGAGACACATTTGCGACTGTCCAGTGGTGAAGGGAAAACTCAATAAAGAGATAGTAAAGGAATTGGAACAATGGTTGGAAAGGAGCAGGTGTATAGAAATAGACCATTAAAATAGAGGCGCAACTGAAAAAACAACCGGAAAAACAACTATGCATAAGGCAATTTGAGAAACTAGAATAAAGATAGACGTAAGATAATAAGAAAACCGATGTAAATAATACAAAAACTGATGTAAACATGTATGTAAAGGTGAAGGGAAAGGCACTAATGTAAACACCCTTGAAAGGGCATACAAGGAATAAATCCTACTATTACTACTACAGGTTTCTACGATATTGTAAGAAGAATTACGATGAAATGTAATAAAATTTCACACTCTCTTTTTAAGACCAGAATCCGCAAAAAATAAGCGTTCATCAGTTGTCCGTATATCGCCCATAATATGTATTATGTATTTGATAAATTATTTAGAACACGATTTCGGTCGAGTCCTACCGAAAAATTAGGTGGGGATTACGATAATATTGATATAGTACCACGTTACCACAGACTTCGAAAATTGTAGGCTGAAAACTCGTATAAAATTGTAACCGTGTATAAATAAAAATAAAGTTTAGTACTTTTCTTATTTAGCATTAATAACTATGCCACAAATAGTAAATCTTTAATGAAAGAAAATTCATATGGTCAATATTCTTCGTCCCAACGATAAAAGGGTCAGAGTTCTACCAACTCCTATCTAATAAAATGAAAACATCGAAAACAACGAAAGCTTCAGCTTTCTGTGTTATTGCGGCAAAACGTATCATGAGTTCGTGAGTACAATAACCTCAGATTTAATCATTAACCTCCTTTTGGTTTATTGTTCTTTATTTGGAGCACGCTCCATTCTGAGACAGATACGCTACGCCAACTTGAAAAAATCTTGCTAAACTGTCAATTGCATCGACGCGGAGAGTCTTGTACACCTAAAGGAGTGGGTAAGGATGACGATTGCACAATGATAAAGACGAGCAGAGATGCAATTTTTCATGACAGTATTCTCTGGTTATCCAGCACCGCAAGTACGAATGACTCACAACAAACGTCGCAATCAACGCCAATCGCCGCATGCGAATTTATCAGTATATACATGACGTAAACCACGAAGATTACCAGAGACCAGAGTGTAAAAGTGATAAAAATCCTGACGTTTGCATTGAACCAGTTCATTCAGTGCCCAGAGCTTGTAGTGGATTGAATGCCGAACACATATAGATTAGTGACTTAGATATGTGAAGATTGTCACATCTTCAATCACATTGTCAATCTATCACATTGTGATAGATTGTTTGTTCCTGTCGCCACTGTAATTGAGTGACAAGAAGGTTTATAAAACTAGTGTCGATCAACAGGAACCACCATGGTTGCCCTGTTAGTGATCTCGTGGACCTTGTTGGTGGGATTTCTGGGTGTCCTAGCACTGGTGATACGTGATATGAGCTATTGGCGTTGGAAGGGAGTTCCCTACTTGAAAAGTGTACCATTAATTGGCACATTCTTTCCTGTACTGGCATGCAAAAAATCAATGCCTGATCAGATCATAGATTGTTACCAGGGGTGCCCGGGCGCGAAGTATTTCGGTTGTATGGAATTGGGAACGCCGGAATTGATAGTCAAGGATCCGGAGATCTTGAAAGAAATCGGTATTAAGAGTTTCGCCCATTTTCCGAATCACCGGGACTTCGTTACCGATGAATTCGATCCGTTATTAGCGAAGAATATATTCACGTTGAAGGACGACCGATGGCGTGAGATGAGGACCGTTCTGACTCCTGCATTCACAGCTAACAAAATGAAATATATGTTTCAATTGGTTTCGAAATGCGCGTTTGACTTTGTTCAATATTTAAGCGAACATTCGGAATTAACGAAGGAAATGGACCTGAAGGATGTTTACACGAGGTACACGAACGACGTCATAGCTACGACGGCTTTCGGCATAAGTGTTAATTCCTTGAAAGATCGTAATAACGAATTTTACGTGAATGGTAAAATAGCCATCATTATCGAAGGTCTCTTGCTCATGGTCAAGTTTATATTGGCCTCATTTTTTCCCAAGTTAATGCGATTTCTCGGATTTTCGTTTTTCCCGAAAAAAACAAACATATTTTTCCGGACGCTGATCGAACATACAGTGAAGACCCGAGACGAAAAGGGCATTGTGCGGCCCGATATGATACATTTATTGATGCAGGCAAGAGATAATGATAATGGCATCGAACTGACCACCGATGATATAGTAGCCCAAGCCCTCATATTTTTGTTCGCTGGTTTCGACACATCATCTCGTTTAATGTGTTTCATGTCGCACATTCTTTCACACGAGCCGGAAATTCAGACTCGTTTACGACGGGAGGTCGACACAATTTTGGCCGAAGAGGAAGGAAATATTACTTACGAATCAATGACGCGTATGAAGTACATGGATATGGTACTGTCGGAAACCCTCCGGCTCTATCCACCGCAAATTTTTATTGATCGAGTTTGCAAACAATCCTACGTCCTTCCACCCCCAACGGACCAATCAAAACCATTCACTGTTCCTGTTGGCATGCCTATTATCATTCCGGTTCTCGGCCTTCATCGCGATCCGAATTATTATCCGGAGCCCTTAAAATTCGATCCGGAACGTTTCAGCGAGGAAAATAAAAACGACATAGAACCCTGCACGTATATACCTTTTGGCTTCGGACCGAGAAAATGCATAGGCGATAGATTTGCACTAATGGAAGCCAAGATTCTCATGGTACATCTCATGCAACGTTTTATATTCGAGCCTTCGGAAAAAACAACAAAACATATCGAATATGCTAAGGATGGGTCTTTCGGGAATCCCAGAAAAGGATTTTGGATGAAAATGGAGCCGAGGAAGACACAGTGAATCCACGATACGTCAAGAAAATCGTCGTAATTTCAATTTTCTTTAAGTTTTTTACGTTTATTGTTTGGATTTTCATCGGCTTGTTGAGGTGTGTAACCGTTACAAAAAAAAACTACAATTACTAAAAACAACGGAATTATAAAATGTTAAAAAAAAACACCGTCCTGAAACAGCCGTGCGAAATAAAAGAACGGTATCCGCAACTTTCAAGATTTTATTTCGATCTTATTCCTCAGCTGTTTCAACGCATGAAATAACCCGTGATTATGTTTCTATAAATGTCGAAATGTATATCAAACCAACGCGATAGATTTATGTGTTTTTCGCTTTAATTTTCATTGATAAATCAATAAGGCATTGTTATTCTAATCCACATTAAAAAACAAACCAAGTGCTTCGGAAAGACAGTTTTTTTAATTCTTATTTTCGATGTTCGGTTTCCCTTCTATGAAACATAAATAAAGATACGGCCAAAGCGAGGCCACCAACACTGCAATCATATTATTTTTTCTCGCATTTGTTGCGAGCATAATCTTGAACCTATAATTTCATATGAAGTACCATCTCCAGCTTTCGAGGTTTCCATCGGCCGATCAAAAGGGAGCAACTACTCGAATACCTGAGAAAGAAGGAGAGAGGATCTGCACCTCAGTTTTTGTTGAGTGGCGTTACAAGTTAAATGAGTAAAAATGACATCGCGGTTTATAGAGTTTATCAATTTTGCAAAAGCAAAGTACTGAACGAGCGCGCACCAACCGAGTTCCGTTCGAACTTTGAACGTCAGCCGTAGAGAATGCGAAAGGGTAAAGTCCGACTGATATAAACTGCGACAACATTCGGATAATGAACGAGGCTTGAGAGACGTACAGGCACGCGCAATATTTTGATTTATGTTAATTGAATTATGGACGGTGGGACGTAGGACCAGTTTTGGGCAGGTCTTTCTGATAAGCGAACGATAAACGGCGGATAATGTGCATGGTTCGACTATCAAAATAGTCGAGAAGAAAATAAATAGCCGTAAAAATATTGAATTTAAATTTATTCCTCAATAAGCATGGGTCGATCTTTCTAACGATACTGTACGTTAAAGTTCAGAAAATATAGCACATTATCGCGAAACGAGGGAAAATTATAAATAAAAAGTACTGAGCAATAAAACGGTATATGGTTTTTCTATCAATGTTCTCTCGTCAAGCGTTATAGCAAAAAACAATTCTAATACATTCGATCCATTCCATTCGATCGGTCCTTGTTCATCGATTTCACAGATTCAAGTTTGCTTCTATTGTAGAAAAAGTTTGCCGTGATTCTCCGCGATTACGTAAGAAAAGGTGATGCAGAAACGTATTTTGTGAGCACGTGACATTGACATTCAGTTTCGGATTTCTCGGTGTGCTCAGAATTTAAGTAAGTCCAAAGCGTTTAAAATAAGTAGATGCTTGGGTCGATACTATCTGCACATTCGGTCTAGTGATTAAAATGATACACTCTGCAGAAATTGTCGTAGGGATCTAATTGGATTCCCTACTTGTCCTTATTTCTTGATACGGATCCAACGGGTAATCGCTTTGAATAGTTATACTGAAACATCACACTCGTACACTGGATTGTAATCGGGATTCCCCATCGAAATCCAATATACAAATCCAATTCAAATCCTAAAGGATTCTCACATTAGCGAACAGAATCCGATACGATTTTTGATAAATCTCACGACATTCTGTACGCCGACTTCTCTAAACAAAATATATAGATACACAAAATGAGTAGATCTAAAAAAAAGTATAATCTCATCTTAAAGAAGTATAAAGTATATAAAAAAGTATAAATCTTATCTTAAAAAAGGTATAAACCGCTCAAAAAGTCATACAACAAAATTCGATTTGAATCACATAATTGAAAATCCACATTAATTATTGGTTGTTTTTTATTTTACTGCTCTTTGATTTCCATTCCATATACATTGGCGTAGCCAGGATTTTTTTTCTGGGGAAGGAGGGGTGCCGACAAATACTAGTATAGATCACGATTATTTTTTTTAAATAAAATTTCACGTAATAGTTGGTAATCACGTAACTCACATGAAATATGAAACTTGCTTTAACCCTTCGTCTGTAAACGTGGGTATTTCGTGTCCCGGCCTAAACGGTTCCAGTTAATAATTTTTCAAGAAGCGAACGGGGAGGGCTACCCCCACCAAAAATAAACTTATGTAGAAAGCAGAATTGACCCTCAGACTTGAAGGTCTCAGACCCTTCTGAACCGTTGCTGTGTGCGGGTCAAATCCGGAGTGGACATGAAATACCCCCGTTTGCAGACCGCGTATACCAAACTCGCAGGTGAGTGAACACATTTTTTTTTGTTATAATTTTTTGCATCAGTGTACCTACGAAATGAGATTTTTTTTACATATATTTTTATTAGTGTTAGGACAAAATGGAGCAACGGTCGCTTGAACAAGTGACGCGCATACTTCGCTAACGAGAAGTAATTTCGTATTTTGAACGTGAAGACAACGCAGTAGATGACAGGTGAAGACATGTGAAGAAAACGCAGTACTGCTGCGTAAAGTCTCAAAAAGCGGTCTGTAAAGATCATTGTGTTATATGTGTTGTGCACATTGTTTAGAACAGAATAGTCTCACTTGAGTCAAAATAATTTTGTTTAACCATGTACAATTTAGTATGTAACATAAGAGTTAATAAATGGAAGTATGTAGTAGAAGTTTTTAATTTCCTAGTTTATAAAATAGACAATAAAAGAAATTATTTGTTATAAAAACGTGTGAATACCAATGCCTAATACATAGTTTATTGTCTGTTTTACCTGTTCAAACTTAAGCATTTAATTTTTAATTAAATAAAGCGGAATATTTATTTTTAAGCGGCATTATTAACCTTCAATTTGCCGTTTTTTAAGGGGCCAGTCCACTTTGAAAATTTCAAAAAATCGATTTTTTTTTACTGTTTTCGAAAGTACATACATTCAGAAATATTGTGTCAACATTTTATGAAAATCCGAGCTCTCTAAGTATTTTTTTTTACCTGAACGTCACGACCTCATTTCGTCTACCTTAGCGTATAGCGCGCTCGGCCGACCCATCGGCCTTTTAATCCTCTTTCCCCGCTGCTGTTCATTAAACAGCTGCTTCTCATTATAAATCGTATAATCCAGCTATATTTTAGTCCTTCTTGAAATATAACCGCAGTTATAAGTAAGTTTTAGGAGCAAAAACGAACATTGAAACACCTCTACCGTTATTTCAACATCAGTATTCGCTTAGACTGCGTAGGAGTAACATCGGGTTGTGCATCATGGGTAAAAAGAACGAAGCTCATCTAGAGAGAACTAGGAAGCGGAAGTTTTCAGGGAATGAACACTCGGATAAAACTGCAGATTTTGCAAGCAAATCAGCTGAAAACTGGCAACTTCGAAGGATCAGAGTTTCGACGTACACACGGATCCAGCTGGCGGTTACAGTATCATAAGCTTTCTTCTCGTGTTTTCAACGTTGTCAAACTACTTGAAGTGTAAAGTTTGCAATGGAGAAATTTTATTTTCTAAATATGGAGAGCGAGGCTTGGGTTTTAAAGTGTGTTTGAGTTGTGCGTATGGCGAAAAGTACATTAACTCGTACCCGATGATCAGAAGTGGTTACGAAGTGAATCGTCGCCTCGTGTTTGTGATGCGTTTAATGGGCATTGGATTAGCTGGAATCAACTTATTTTGTGGTCTAATGGACTTAGACTACGGATTACACAAGAATGTTTACTATCAAATCGTTGACGGCATTGACATAGCAGTAAAAACCGTTTTCGATTTAGTGACGCGCAAAGCTGTTAAAGAAAAAAAAAAGTGCAAAAGGAAAAAGGACTTCCCGAGAACGTTTTGACAGTTTCTGGTGACGGATCTTGGGAAAAAAGAGGCTTCTCTTCTCAAATTGGTATAGTTTCACTTATTCTTCGATTTACTGGAAAAATCGCTGACGTTGAAATACGATCAAGTCTCTGTAAAGGATGTGAAAAATGGAAAGGTAAAGAAAACACATTAGACTTTATCACCTGGTCTGAGAAGCATAAACCTCCTTGTACAGCAAATCACTCAGGAAGTGCTGGCAAAATGGAGGTAGATGGCATAGTAGAAATGTTTTTACGATCGGTAGAAAGATTTGCTGTGCGATATGGATTCTACATCGGTGATGGCGACTTAAAGACTTTCAGAATGCTGCTTAATTGTTTTCCCTATGGTGAAGAGTTCGTTGTCAAAAAATTGGAGTGTGTTTTACATGTGGCGAAACGCGTTTTCAAACGTGCAAATGAAGCAAGAAAATCTTTGATCCAGAAGAAAAAAGCTCTAAAGGAAGCAGAAGAGGAAAAAATCGCATCGAAAAACCTTACACCGAAAAAAGCCGCATCGAAAAAAACCGCACCGAAAAAAATTGTAGTTGTGAAGAAAAAAACGGCAACCGTAAAAAAAGTGTCAAAAGCAAAAACACAAACTTTGACGATCAAGTTGATGAAACACTTGTCTGAAAATTACGGCTTAGCTATTCGAAGGAATTTGAATTCTATTGAAGGTATGCGCAAAGAAATATGGGCAGGGTATTACCACAAAATTTCGACCAATGTCAAGCCGCAACATCACAACTGCTCGATAGAATGGTGCAAGTACCTCAAGGCTAAGGCACTTCAGCAACATTACAAACATCCTCCTGCTCTTTCTGAGGAAGTACAGGAAGTTTTAAAACCTATTTACGAGGATCTCACCAAAACAGAACTGCTCGAAAGGTGTTTAGGTGGCCATACGCAAAACAATAATGAAAGTTTTAACAACTGCGTATGGAATATGGCACCTAAACACATGTTCAACGGCAAAAAAATCGTAGACATTACCTGCAAAGTTTCCGCGTGTGTATTTAATGAAGGATTCCGTCCAGTGCTTAAAATAATGGAAATAATGGGCGTCAAACTCGGCCCGATCGACATCGGATTCGCCAACAATCGCGATGACGAGCGTGTTCGCTCTGCAAACCGCCGCAGTTCTCAGTGCTCAAAAGAGACCAGAACCAAACGAAAGCAAGCAAGACTTGAAGGAATCGACGATGATGAACAATCAGAAGGGATTTTGTACGGTGCAGGAATTGCCGATCGAGTTTAGGTAAGTTTTTCATAGTATAAACTTCAAACGCGTTTTTCTCGAAACAACGTTTTCAAAATCTAGCTCCATCGTATCTCTAAAACTAATAAACCGATTCTCTTGAAATTTGAACCACATATTGTAAACATGATTCGCAATAAGATGACCCTCGATGGTTTTAAAATTTTGATTTTTACTCTTTTTTTTGCGAAAAACTGCGAAAAAACGCGTTTTTTTTACTTTTTTCGTTTTTCATCTGCCATGTTTTTATTTTTTGATAAAACTTTATATCTGAGAGTCATTTTGTAGCTGGTGTCATACTGAATCTAATGGACTTTGATTTTTTTGTTTCAGACAAGCCGTTGCCGAGTTGTGATGGAGCTACCTAGCCCACCTATTTTTGAGGCGTTACGTTAAACTATAGTTTTTGTACTTAAAAATAAATAAAAATGATTTAAACATTTTTTTTTAAATGTATTTCAAGACTTTATTTATCAAGCCCAACAACTTTTATATTCATATCTTTTATAAAATCCTCAAAAAAAAAATCGCGAAAATAGCCCTTTTTCGTGGCTCCAAAGTGGACTGGCTCCTTAAAATACGTTACCTTAATTTTTCATAAAGTTACGATTTTTTGAGTAAATCACTGTTTTTCTACCGAGTTGCTCCATTTGTTTAACAAAAAATATATGAAAAAATGTATTTTTCTGAAATTTTATGATTGATATATCAATTTGAAGGTATCGAACATTAGCATGATTTTTTTCGGAATTTTTTGAGTGCATTAGCAAGGTGAAAAAACGGCCGGACGTCAGATACCCGTGTTTATAGACGGGAGGCGCCGAAAAAACACGTTCATGTTAACATTAGTATCAAACTTTTGCAATGCCCTTAAAAAAATAATCAACCAATTTTTCATCATTCTTCGATTCAGCTACCAGTCTTTGAACTTCGCTTTCAGTAGGTACCCAATTCAATAAGTCTTAGTTTTCAATATTTTTCCGGCAATTCAGCTTAACACTTTTTCGGCTGGAATTGGTCAACAATGTAATTCTCCGCCATCAGCAGTATCATGTGAGAGAATCGTTCCTAAAACATTGTGCTTCTAAGCCACATTTTTAACCGCCTCACGGCAAAAAAACTTTTCTCACAACAGACGGAGCTCACTGGGAGTGCTATTGCTGCTTAGATAAGTTTAGATAAGTTAGGGCAGTGCTCCTTTTTAATATGCTTTCTTAAATTTTGAGCATTTTATTTATCATTGTTAAATTAAAGTATGTTTTTCGTTTACATATGAACGTAGTACATTGACCATTGACCATTGCTTCAGCTTCTATGGCAAACGTATCAATTATTAACATTTTTCTATAATTATTGATGAAATTCTCTTCGTTCCTCCGATTAAATTTAAAAATACACCAATTGCATGAGCTAACGGTCAATTCCCAAATCGGCGTTTTTCATTTACATTGATATTATCTACTACTTGGTAGTAAACGTTGATCTTCCCGTATTTCGCTGATTGTGTATCAAAATTGGATATGTGTTCAACTTACATCATAAAATAATTACATTTTATACAAATTACGACGAAGGCAATGGTTCAGGTTTTATTAAGTCATTTCTTTATGCCTACTGGGTGAAAGTTAAATTAAATTAATCGATTATTCGACTTTATTATTTTTTGATTATTCGATCTTTTCTGGGACGGGGGGATTGCCCTCCGGCTACGTCAATCATAATATTACCGCATACATACATGCTCACGAAGCGTGCTGGTTACTTTTCAACACGCTGAGTTTGTTCTGGTGACTTTTCACCTATTTCCGATTCTAACCTGGTAAGGATTCTCAAACGGCGTTCATCAGAGAACAGTGCAGAATCCAATTGGATGCCCATGAGGACTCCTTGTGTATGTTGACCCTAATAAATCTTTATAAAGATGCGGGTGCATCTTGGCACTCTCAAACAAATTTGTGCACGGGATCACGGATGGATACTTTGTTTTTGAACATTCAACAAATTCCAGTTGAGAGTTTCAAATAAAAAATTCTCAAACACCGTTAATCGAGAAATAGCCCGGAATCCACTTGGATTCCAATGTGGAATCCCTACGTGGATCGTCCCTATCGAATCCTTATAGGGATGTCGTAGGATCTGGGTATTCCCCAACAAATTTCTTGCACGAAATATTCCGTTTGCAAGGATTTCGGCGGTTCCTTCTTAATTATCAAGGATCCGGAGTTCGTGAAGAAAATCTGTCTACAGAATATCGCTTATTCTCCAAATAAACAAAACGTCTTCGAGGATGGTTGCGAACCGGTACCGTGGAGAATTTTTCCTGAAGGTTAATCGTCAGCGTGAAATCAGAATCGATGACGAAAAGAGGTTTACGCGATTTCAGCGGAGAAACATCACGTTAAAAGCGTTGGGGCGTGTGAAATCGATTGATATGATAATTTGGGAAAGTGTTCGCTAGAAATCGCCATGACATACATCTGAAACCTTTGTCGTACATCTGAATAAGTGCGTTTACATTCCGATGTATGGTTGCCATCGTGATCCCAACTACTTTTTGAAACTTGAAAGATTCGATCCAGAACGTTTCAGTGAGAAAGATAAGATGAGACCAACATTGTGTTTATATGTGTATATGCCATTTGGTATCAGTCTGAGAAAGTGTATCGACGAAACGTTCGCCGCCAAGGAAACAGGTATTCTCATTGCGCATGTCCTGCGCAGTTTCGCTTTGACATCCTGAAGAAAGCCGAGAAAAATAATTACATTTGCCAAATCCCTCGTGTGACCTGAAAATGGATATCGGATAAGATTGCAACCGATGAAGATTAAATGAATTAAAGAGATAGCAAAATATCCACCGTAATTTCAGTCATTTTTTCTTCAACGTATCATGTAACTGATATCACATGATCAAAATCGTGCAGACCTGCAAAAAAAACTCAAAGTACTCGAGCATGCCAAAACATTTATATAACTGAAGTCTTTTTCTCGGAACCCAGTTTTTAGATTGCATTTAACGGATAAACTAAATAGGCATTAATCATGAGTGTGTAAGCAAATTGAGACCCTAGATAATAATTAATTACGATACACTGTAGGATCCAAACAAGACTGACATAATTGTATTTTATACATAAATCCGTTTGTTAGTTCAAGCAGAATATATTAAAGAATATGACTGAGCGGAATTATTGTCAAATTTTCTCTTCTGAATCTGCAGCAGTTATAGTCACTTTTAAAAATTACTAAAAGAAAATAATATACAATTTGTTAGCATTTGAGTTTCTAATAGGAATTTCAGTTGCCGTTACTGTTTAGGTGTGACGAAGTAATATTCTGCGAATACAGCACCTTGAATCGATATGACGTGGATATAGCCGCTATGTACATATACGTATACTATGTACTACGTATATATGTAAACGTTCATGTATACATATATGTACACATGAATGTATACGGGTGTACGTAGTTGGAAACTCTAAACGGCAAATTGAAGTGCCTTTTTTCACTCGTTTTTGTGTTTACTACCTTCTGAGAATGGGTGTCAAAAAAACTGTTCTACAGAATTGCGTATGCGTGCTATACAGTGACTAGCAAATTGTTGAACTGGTAAGGGGACCAACGAAATAAAAATGCGAGGTTAATAAAAAGGCTTCAAAGGTCTTTAGAGTCAATATTGACTTGGTAGTTCTAATGTTGGGGTATTCGCGGAGAGTTGTAAAAAGTCCATACCAAAAAATCGTAGTGTGTTTGTGCAGATTAACGCGGGTTTCAGAATGATGCGTAGACGACGACGTGCGAAAAAATATATTTAAAAAAATTCGATTTGCATACACTATTTGTTTTTGTCTCTTCATTTGATATGATTTATGGAATTGCCGGTTCGTTTGGCTAATGTAACAGACTTCCCAGATTATTTTAATACTCCGACCACTCGCTCTGATTAAAAGAGAACAGGATATAAATAAAACCCGCAAATCATTCACATGTACTTATCGAGTGAACTTGATCATCGTCTAATGTTAGAATTCGCTGCAGAAGTACCCTGAACATTATATGTACTTTAAATAACGTATGGTCATGTAAATAAATGATCATCGATTCGTCTTCTAATTAATGACCTTAATTTTTTTATTGCTTCCATCGTATAGGTAGCTTTCTCTTCTTACGTGCCCACCTTATTTCATCTTATTAATTAACGACATTATTTTATGAATATACTAGCTTCCGCCCGCGGCTTCGCCGCGTAGAATTTGACCCATAGAAACTTCATTAGAAGTAGCATGCTACATTAGCGGTTTCAAAAAATCCTAAAATGTGCGTTTTACTATTTGTTTTGAAGAACATTTATAACGAGTTTCAACTTGATACACGCAAGGAATACAATTTTCCATACAAACTTTCACCCTCATTTCACACCCTTAATTTCCCCCTTTCGTAAAAATCTTTCTTATGGAATGTCTACACCCTACAAAGAGCTTACCAGCCAAATTTCACGTTTGTAGGCTTTATAGTTTCTAAGATTTCGTGATTAAAGAAGTCGTCTGGTGAGGAGGGTCAAGAAAATCGATTTTTTTCCTTTAATCGATGGTTTAACTATTAGAGAACATGTTCCTAAAGCCCTAGAAGTAAACTCGAAGTATTTTCGAAGATACAGACGGCGCAAAGCCGTAGCCACGAATCAATTGGAATCTTTCACGCACCCTCCTCGTGTCATTCAACCGAATATAGAGAAACATATTCTTCCGATTTATGAAGATCCCTCCAGCGACGACCTTTTATCGAAATGTTTGGGCGGACATACTCAAAACTCCATCGCGAGTTTTAATTCAACAGTATGGCGTATGCCTCCAAAACACTTGAATTCGGGGCCTAAAATCGTACAAATTGCCGCCTATATAGCTGCAGGCATATTTAATGAAGGCTATACAGCAGTCTTGATGATGATGGGGTTGCTGGGATTGAGTATTGGCCAGCAATGCAAGATGTTCGCCGATCAGAACGACGCGCAACGAATCACACGGGAAAACCAGCGTCAAAGGTACTGCTCTAAGGAGGCTCGTACTGCTCGTAGACACCAAAAAATGAATCAAAACGAGTTTTTTAAAGAAGCGGAAGGACTACTATACGGACCAGGCATAGCTGATTAGCACTAGATTCCTGTAAGTTACCAATAATTAATATTTTCCCGACCGAAAACTTTGAAGCGCGTTTTCTCGTAATCTCGTTTTCGTGATTCCTTCAAATCAGCGGGTGTGATATCAAAAAAACCATTTGACCTATCAACCCAAACCAAAGTTCATTCTCTAGATGATTAAAAACCATCCTCAATGAACTAAAAACATTCATAAATAAGTCATTTTATACTATTTTTATTGCACGGTGAAAGAAAAAAAATTGTAAAAATCGTCACTTTTTTGTTCAAGCTCGAAAATTAATATGGTTTCACGGTTTTTTCTGGGTTTTTTTAGTTCATCGACAATAAAAATACATTTGAATTAAAAATAATTGTGGTTTTTGCGTTCCAGACAAGAATTAAGCACACCATCTTTCCCACCAGTTCGAGACTCCAGCGGCGAGGCGCTTCTATGGTCAATTTAATACGTCGCCATTTTGCGACAATTAGTTAATAAATTTTTTTTTATACTCTTCAAATATGTGTTAAAGTACAATAACATTTTCAAGAAGGTCCGTTGTTTCTTTCCTTATAAAAAAAAATCACAAAAAATCACCTTTTTTAGGCCTCTACACCAGACGACTGCCTTAATGAGTCAGTTAGTGGTATTTCGCTTTGATATATATATAGGAGATTGCTTAACTAGCTGTGCTCTACCGAGTAAAAAATTATAGCCTCCTCTGAACACTCGCAAGACCCATTTGTTTAGAAATGCATAAGCCCTCAGTGTCTATTGAACCTACCAAACTCCATTTGTCGAGTTCATAGCACTGAAGAGGCCTCCATTTGGTGCAGTGTAGCCTTTGTTAGTCTTCCCAAACCTTCTTTTGACTCCCAGTTTTAGTGAAACGTACAAAACACAGGCCTCCTTGACCTGCTTTCGATCTCAAGTCCGTTGCCTCGACCCCAGCTAACTTGCTTTGAGCCCCAATTCGAAATCTTCTTGATGAACACTCCATTGTGGCCTGATCGGTAACTCGTTCGATGACGAAATAAATACGTTTTAGCTGAACTGAGAGTCCGGAAGGTAGACAGTGCGCCTACAGTGGGCCAAAAGGGGGGCCAGTAGGTTCTGCGGGAGCGCTCGAAGTAGGCCCACCTGGGATTTCGCAGGTTCAGTTGCGCTCTGCATTGGCCTTCTTTGAGTGACAATGTCCAAATTCTGCCATTCGGGAGGTTCATCGGAGGCCCTAATGTATTGGTATTCCAAACATAATACCCTCGTTTAGGTACTCGATAATCTGCTATCGCGGATTTCTGCTCGGGAAAGGAGGCCTTTATTTTGCGGGTTGAACGCGGCTCGGAAATTTTGACTCGGGCTAACCTTTCTCCACCGTCCTTTTCTCTTCATGCAGCTAGGCACCATAACCAGTTAGTCTTGTTCACTCAGAATCTAATCGCCCCTCACGCCCAGCTTACCACTCAGCAGTACTTTTCACAGCCTGTCTTCTACATTTCCTATGATATGAGGCGAATCTCACGCAGTGTCTTAAAAACTCTCTCATACATAGTAAAACTCTCTCAGTTTCCCGCAAGTCTTTTATCATCGCTGTTATTATCTGTTGACACTACTTAAGTTAGTCTTTTGACGAAATAAATAGATAAACAAATGATACGGTTATCTTATATTTTCGATACCGAACCATCTCATCATCCAATCTCTGTTTCTTTTATTCCTTGCAGACATCGTCTTTTTTGTTTGCCCTTAATCAGATAGTCGCCTTTGACGATGTTCCATTATCTCGGTTTAAACAGTCAATTTTACTATGAGCATATACATTTTTTTATTCGCTATTTTCGCCATTGACAGTTGCTATACACGACGGACAATTGAGTAAACATTGCATTCACATATCGACTTATATGTTCTTTTTTTTATATATTATATATTGTGATTTTATCAAACAATTATCATCGCAAAATTCCCCAATAACAACATAGGCAAACATGAAGAAATCTCTCCCTTTTTTCATCAATAAAAATGTTTTCCATATTTTATGTCGTTTATTGACAAAAAAAAGAACGCCGCGTTACTTTTAATTTTTTAAATTGTTTTTGATCCTTCTTTCGTAGGTTTATGTTTGCTTGATGTCGGTGTTTATTGATTTATTTGTTTGTTCTAGATTTATTGAAACTGACTATCAGTACAGAAAATTTGTGAAAATTCTGTTACATCCTAGCCAATATGCAGGATGTCTCTTCCCTCGGTTATTCTCAGTATCCTCATTTGCCATCACAAATGTATTATATATATTAAGAAATCTAACATATAACAGCGTAAACGCGTGCGATACCCTCTGTCCAAAGATCTTCGTCCGGTTGAGTCCTAACGAAAAACGAGATCGAGCGTACACGTAAATAATAAGTCAAGTATCCGTTCTAGTTTCCAATAAGAACATGGTCCCGAGCGCATATTCCACGAAGAGTCACATTACAAAACCACACAGAACCCTGAGCAACGTCCAACTTCATCACCTCATCAAGCTTTCATCAAGAACATGGTTCTGAGCGGATATTCCACGAAGGGCCGTATCGCGTAGAACCAAATAATGAATCGATTATATACATCTTAGGCCAGAGCGTCGACCCAATAACAGAGCGAAGTGCGATAAAAATCCAGCGCACACCCGTGTCATACGAACCTAGCGGACGCCGCGCAATCGCGAACGCCGCAGCATCGAATTTTGGCTACGCACATCATGAGCTCATGATTAACAAAGGGAATAAAGAGCGCAATTCCCCTTCCATCAGTACCATAGCTTCTAAGAAAGGAAATCAAAGATTGAATCACTCCCTACTCCCACTCTGCTAAAAATTATAAGCGAACCAAGAAGGGCCAGTACGCCAAAAGCCCAAAGCAGTCTTCTATCGTTTCTCATCCGACCAAGTCTTCTATCGTTTCTCATCCGACCAAGTCTTCTATCGTTTCTGCCCGACGAAGCCTTCTATCGATCCCGATCCGATCAAGTCTCCAATCGACTTCTATCCGAGTTGGTCTTTTTCCGAATAAATCTCTGTCGAAAAGTTTAACATCATTATCCGATATAGAAAGATCTTTTCTATCGACTCTAACCTTGTGTCGCGATCCGTACCTCTATTCCGCGTCTAATAACTGAACTCTATATCTCGATCGTTTATTTCCATCTCTATTTAACTTCAAAAGTATCGTAAATCTTTTCCGCGTTCTTCACCCTCGTGAAGTGACCCGCTGACCCATCTGCGACGATTGTAAACACAGCGTGTGTGTGGCCCGTCGACCACCATTGTACCAGCGAGCGCACTAGCCTAAGAGCGAAGGCCCTTGAATTCCGAGCTGCAATAAACATCCGTGCGACCGAGCGAGCGACCAACACTCAACGAATGTAAGCCATCCACATGTTTTTTTTGTATTACACTTTGTAGCCATGATCGTCTAAACCCAATTAGTACCTTTTAATAAATAATGTCGTTTAAATAGAATAGAGGTCTGTCGAATTATTCCTCGAACACCTACCCATTCGCGAAACTCTCCTAATCTCGCTTATCTCATACACATCCCCTTTTTACCCTCATCCCGTGCTATTGCGCTAGGCGTAGGCAACAAAGAGGGAAACAAAAATATTGTGCTCTCATCCCTTCCGGATGTGACATATTAATTTTTGGGGGCTCGTCCGGGATAATAAGAAGGGAATGTGGTAATTAACTTAATGTCCGACGACGAATCAACTAGCTCGTTAAATCTAAACGTTACCGAAGACCCAGCTGAGAAATCGGGATATTCACTAAGAAGTTCAGGCTCAAATTTATTACCTGGTTTGGAACCTCCTAAAAGATCAATTAAAAAATTACTTTTATCATCGGAAAAAAATAAAAACACAGAAATAATGACGACGTTAGGAACAAACCAGTTAATCTCTCTTAAAGATGCCATAAGTTGCGTCCCCGAATTCGATGGAAAAAATATCCCGTTATCAGAATTTATAACTGGGTGCGAAGATGCAAAAGACATGCTCCCTCGAGAAGCTGAAAAACATTTAGCTAAACTAGCTAGAAATAAACTAAAAGATCAAGCTAGAGAAGCAATTCACGGGACGAAATTTGAAACGATAGAAGAACTCACAAAATTCCTAAAAAAAATATATGCACCAAATAAATCCGAAATGCAATTATTAGGAGAACTCGGTACAATTTTCCAGACGACCGACGATAGTGTCGTAGATTTCACATCAAAAATTAGGAAGAAGGCGAGAGAAATAATTGAGGCGCGGAAATTATCTATCGACGGGAGAGACGATCCCGCTTTCAGAACGACAGTAGACGATTACTTCCTCACGTGCTTTAAAAGGGGGTTAAACGGAGAAATTGAACAACGGCTTCCCCTGTGCGACAACATTGAAGACGCGATAGAACACGCGATAAAAATTGAACGCGAAGTTAAAGCGCGCAAAGAATTGCAGTCCAATTCCTCTAAACACGAAAGATTTGTCCCGTCGAGATCAGTAAAATTCTGTAATATATGCAAAAAGGATAATCACACTACAGAAAATTGTCGATTCGCGACACTTACATGTCAAAATTGCAAAAATCAGGGGCACAGCACCAATGAGTGCAAAAGGGGCCAAAACGAACAGAACTCAATCATTTGCCAAATTTGTAAGAAAGCAGGTCATACCGCAGATAGGTGTTACACCAACCAAATCTCCCGCGCCATCAACTGCCAATTATGTAAAAATTCAGGGCACACAGCCGACAAATGCCCCTCGGGGGGTAGGTCTGCGAATTTTGCAGCCGACTGGCAACGCCAGTCGACCGGTCCACAATGCCAAATCTGTAAAAAAATCGGTCATACCGCAGACAGATGCTACCAGTTAAAAAGGGAAGCACCCAACTCGGACCAACTCGTTTGTCGGTATTGCAAAAAGGTAGGACACACAATAGGAAACTGCCGTGCCCGCGAATATAATAACTCGCGAAATCAGTCGGGAAACGGATCGAATACCCCTCGGGCGGACGCGCCGAGAGGTTCCCCGATCCCGAAGCGTCCGGTGACCACTGTCGCAACGATCCCACCGAGCGAACCTATCCTACCTACACAATAAACGCAGAAAATTTCGATAAACTACCCTCGGTGTGTATCGGAACGCATCCAGAAACGGGAAAAATATCAATGTTGCTGGATAGTGGTGCTATTCCAAACCTAATTAAAAAACAATATACAGAAAATTTCCCAGGTATCAACGAGGAGGATATCATAAAATTAAAAGGAATAGCCGAACCACCGATCCTCACGTTGGGTAGTATAATGATTCGAGTGCTGAATTTCGAAACCTTATTCCATATCATACCTGACGAGGTGCAACTTCCATACCCCGGTTTATTGGGGTCTCGATTCTTTTTCGCTACAAAATCACAAATAAATTTTAAGACGGAATGCCTTGAATGTGAAGACAAGGCATGGCCGTTCGAACAAACATACGAACCCGACGAGGTGATTGATATTCCCGCCCGTTCGGAAACTTCTTTTCATATAAGAGTTGAAAATCGCACGTTGAAGGAAGGGTATATCCCACCTTTAAAAATCCGTAAGGGTGTTTACGCCGGCGACTGCCTGGTAACGAACATCCACGGTAAGGCGCATTTAAAGGTTTTCAATACCACAAATGATGCCGTCAGACTGCGCGTGCCAGTCGTAAAACTGCAGGAATTCGACGTTGTCGAAGACCTGATAAAACACAAACAAAATCCAGATTGCACGACAATCTCCAATTCCAATCCTATTTCTCGCGATACTAATCCAATTTCTTGCGATTCTAATCCTAATTCGGATGTAGATTGCATGACAACTACGCCGGTCCAGAGCCCAGTAGTGGCCAATCCAAAAATATCGACAAAAAACGTCGAAACAAAACCTTGTCAACGCTCCAGCGAGAGCGATGACGAAGACAAATCAAATAAAAAACAAAAACCAAAAACAAACCAAAACAAAAACAAAACAAAATCCGGTTGCACGACAACCTCCAGTTCTAGTTCCATCCCTCGTGACCTTTCTATTCCAGGCGTAGATTGCAAGACAATTACGTCAATCCAGAGCCCAATAGAGGCCAATCCAAAAATTTCGACGAAAAATGTCGAAATAAAATCTTGGCATCGCTCTAGTGAAAGCGATGACCAAGAAAAGTCAAATAAAAATTTCTGTAGCGAGGAAAGAACAAGAACAAAAACTCACAAAAAATCAAAAAATGGTCAAAATAAAAAATCAAAATCAAACGAAAACGCGAAAAGCGAGAAATCAAAATCAATTGAAAAATTAAATAATGAAAAAAACGAAAAATTAAAAACGAATCAAAATCAAAAACAAAATCAAAATTTAAACTCGATTTCTATCTCTGAATCAACATCGCGTATGATTGAAAACAATCCAGAGCGTCCAGAAATTATAAAAAATCTCTTGCGATTAGACCACTTGGGCGACGAAGAATTAGAACACGTCGAACAAATTATCGAAACATACTCGGACAGGTTTCACGTAAAAGGCGAACCCTTGGAATCCACACATGTGCTTCAACACAAAATTCCTACGGTCGATGACCTGCCGATCAACACCAAACAGTATCGTTTTCCACAAGCCCTTAAAAGCGAAGTCCAGCGTCAAGTGGATGAGCTACTAGATTCAAAAATAATAAATCACTCGGAATCCCCAAGTAACAGTCCTGTTTGGATAGTACCGAAAAAACCGGACTCCAACGGTAATAAACGTTGGCGGATGGTGATAGATTTCCGAGCCCTTAATGAAAAAACAATCGGTGACTCCTACCCTTTGCCAAACATCACCGACATTCTTGATCAATTAGGACGCGCATCTTATTTTTCAGTATTCGATCTAGCATCCGGTTTTCATCAGATAGAAATGAACCCAGCAGACAAATCAAAAACCGCTTTCTCCACGCCATACGGGCATTACGAATTTAATCGGATGCCTTTCGGGCTTAAAAATGCCCCGGCGACTTTCCAACGCTTAATGGATGCTGTACTTAGCGGACTCCAAGGAGTATCCCTCTTTGTTTACCTTGATGATATTGTAGTTTACGCAAAGGACTTAACCGAACACGGTGACAAAATTCACAAATTAATGAGACGATTGCGCAAAGCTAACCTCAAGTTACAACCGGATAAATGCGAGTTTCTTAGACCAGAAGTCAATTACCTCGGACACGTCATTGGAAAAGACGGATTAAAACCAGATCCCAATAAATTATCGGCAGTAAAAGAATTTCCAATTCCGAAAAACGTCAAGAACATTCGTCAATTTTTGGGTTTAACAGGATATTATCGCAGGTTCATCAAAGACTTTTCAAAAATCGCAAAACCCCTAACCCATCTCTTAGAAGACAAAACTGACTTTAAATGGACGGACGAAACACAAAAAGCTTTTGAAATTCTCAAAAATAAATTATGCGAAGCTCCAATTCTCCAGTACCCCGATTTTGACAAACCATTTATCATAACGACCGATGCTTCTGGCTATGCCTTAGGCGGAGTCCTATCGCAGGGTGAAATTGGAAAGGACAAACCCATAGCCTACACATCATGCGTATTACGCGGCGCAGCCCTTCGGTACGATACGTACGAGAAGGAAGCCATGGCAATCGTTCACGGCGTGAAGACCTTCCGTCCTTATATCTATGGTAGAAGGTTCACGCTCGTTACCGACCATAAGCCCTTGGTTTGGTTCAGAACCGCTAAAGACGCTAACGCACGTGTGCTCAAATGGCGACTCAAACTTTCCGAATACGACTACGAAGTCGTCTACAAACCCGGCCCGCTCAACTCAAATGCTGACGCCCTATCGCGAAATCCAATAGAAAAATTAGAGGACGTTAAAACAATACCACATATTCAACCAAAGCAAACCGAAGAATTAAAAAACGAGTTAAACAATTTGGCGCGCCAATTAGACCAGACTGACGACAGCGCTGCCGAAAATGAAAATCCTACGAGATTTACTGTTCGAGCAGACGTTCACCCCGTTCCGCATGAAGAAAATATAAACGTCGTCACTCGCTCTCAAGTGCGAGACGACACCAAGGACGCTGCTACTGTAAAGGCCAGTGGGCCTGCATCCGAGCGAGGGGACGTACACTCGAAACCCCGGCACCTTACGCGTCGAACTCGTAAACACATAAACTACGCAGAGAGTAGCGACGAAGAGACGGAGGCCGAGATAGTAGGACCCATACGCGCTAGGCAACCCGAGCGGGGCATTGACCCCAAAACAGCTGAGGGCCCTGACCAGCGCAAAGCACTTCCAATCCATCGCTCCAAGAAACACACTGCTCCTAATTCCAATGATTCGACAGACTCAGATGCGAGTTCCCATGACCCATTAACTTCCGAAGACGAAGATCTTGCTGCCAATGAACCATCGATAACTGAATTTAAAATCGCAAACTTCGTCAGTACAAAAGAATTATTTCATTTCCGGAACGACAACTTAGTCTATTTCATAGATTCACAAGGTAAACCGTGCGATCCTGGATCGCGTAAATTACAAGAATTGAATAAATTACCTTCTTTAAAGAACCTTTCAGTCGGTCGAGCTTACAGCACAAAATTTGGAAAAAAATATCACATCGCGCTAGTTATTCGGGGCGAACATCCCGAGTCATTATCCTCAATATCCGAAAATGTCAACAGTAGCGTAAAAGAATTAAAAGAAAAATGCGAAACCCTCAAACTTGAATCGTTTAGTCTTTGCCACTGCCAACACGTCGAACATCTGACCTGGGCAGAAGTAATGAATACAATGAAAGAAACATTTGAATCCAGTCAAATAAAAATATTGATTTGCTTGGGTACATTGCAATACGTACCGATTGAAAAGCGCGATTCCATTTTTTACGAGATGCACAAGTCCCCAATAGGAGGACACAAAGGTGTCTCAAAAACGTATAACAGAATCAAACGCGAATACTTCTGGGAAGAATTAAAATCGGATATTCAAAGACGAGTACAGCAGTGCTTAGAATGCCAGCTAAAAAAATTAGTCAGAGTCAAAACAAGACAACCAATGATAATAACCGACACTCCGGGGACGGTTTTCGAAAAAATTTCAATGGACATAGTAGGTCCTATGCAACGCACTTCCAGCCAAAACGAATACATTCTCACAATTCAAGACCATTTGTCAAAATATTGTGTAGCAATTCCGCTACCGAATGCACTGGCGACGACAGTTGCTGACGCATTCATAAAAAGATTCATATGCGTATTCGGCGCACCCAAGGCATTACTGACGGACCAGGGGAGTAATTTCCTTAGCGGTCTAATGAAAAGAATCGCGAAACGCTTCCGCATAAAGCGATACCGAACTACAGCGTTTCATCCCCAATCCAACGGATCGCTTGAGAGGTCTCACCATGTGCTGGCCGAATTTTTAAAACAATATACCGATAAAGACAACGAATGGGATCAATGGTTGGAATTGGCAATGCTTTCATATAACACTAGTGTGCACGAAAGCACAAGACACACTCCTTACGAGGTGGTCTTCGGCAAACTAGCAAGAGTCCCGTCAAGCGAACCTCTCCGCGAATCAGACCAGCTACCAACCTATCGCGGTTATCTAATTGAATTAATTACGCGAATAAACGGAATCAGAAATCTTGCCTATGAAAATTTGGTCACATCTAAACATCGCTCAAAAAAATATTACGACAAAAACGCTAATCCAAAGAGCTTCAAGGTAGGAGATTACGTCTACCTCCAAAGGGGTCCGAAACCTGGTAAACTCGGTGATCATTACACAGGACCACATAAAGTCCTAGAAAAATTGGAAAGGGGCAATGTAAAAATCCAGTATAACAACAAAATGCGAGTCGTTCACGAAAACAGATTGCGATATTCACACATTAATGTCGAAACCAAATCCAAAAAGAAAAACAAGCCGACTAGAGTCGATGAATCTGATTTCAATAACTGAATAACTAATCATAATCATTACACTTTTTTCAGATGGCCGATATCAATCCATTCAATAATATTAAAGGATATGACTTTTACCTACGTATAGAGAAACGAATCAAATCCACATAACAAATTAACTGGCACAGAATACCCAAGTTATTTATATACGAAATGTCAAAAACGAATGCGTTCGCTGTCCAAAAAATTACTTATCGCCAACCTAGATATATTCGACTATATTAACTCTAATTGTAAGTTTCTATGTATAGACCGACACATTCAAAAACAAATTCAAACACGATATACTTGTTCAACAACGCAACCAAGAACGTCAAATTCTTGAAAATAATTATCTCTTGCGATTCAAGAACCAAACGTATATGCATATAGATTAATGAAAGCTCCAAGCTATATGACAGTACTAGCTAGCGGATTAGTACACGTTTTAAATGTATACCGATAAAATTAAGCCTGATCAGGTTAAAAGAATGCTACGAGCAATTGCCTATCACTTGTGGGAACAAAACATATTTCCTTATCCCCTCGAACTCTTATATTATCAATGGAACCTAAACAACCTACAATTCCCTACTTCCTCCATATTACCATTTCGGAGTCACCTGCTACAATTTCTTGACTGTTCCGGTCGAAGCCATCCACCTGCAAGCATTAATGCCGATGACGAAACCTACTTGGAAGTACACCAGTCCAGCATCATTAGCGTCCAGTGGAATTTACTCCAAAGAAGATATCGATAACCTAGGAAAACGTATAATGTTCTCCGTGAAAAAAAAAAAATTTAACTCGCTGCCCTAAACAATATGGCGCGGGGCATCAGTGGTCAAAACACTGTGAATCTAGAAGAGAAACTGCTGAACTTTCCGACTGCAGCAGCCTACAACGCATATCGAAGTCCACCTGGAATCGCACCTGGGAAAAAATCTTTCAAATCCGATCAGCAAGCGCTGGTGTCATCGGGATGCTACTCGTCGTGCGAGCGATCAAACTCCTCGTAGACTCGTAAACATTCACACATACAGCCTACACTGTGTACGGCTGGTCCATCTATCTCATTGGTGCCATGTGGGATTCAGTAACTCATCTATTGATACACCTGGCTAAACGACCGAAGAAGAAGGAAACGTCAACAGATGTAAAGTCTGGTCAAGAACTCAACAGAATTCGCTGCAGCCCCATCAACTGAGCCGGGAGAGTCACACAAGGAGCAGCATACTCCAACTAACAACAAACGATCCGTACCCTCACACCCCTACTTGTCCAGAAGACGATCAATCCTTCAAATCGTATTCCTTTCTCTCGAGTTCTCACAAGAAGACATAACCAAGTACCAAAAAGAATAATTCCAATCATGCTTAATAATTTTTATTCTATTTTTTTTCTCATCATTATTATTCTTTTAACTTTGTCAAGTAAGATAGAACGAAATAGGTAAATAAATATTTTCACAAAAGGAAGAAGAAAAGAAGATATAAAAAAAAAAATAAAAAAAAAAATCCATATATATGGATATATACGAAATAAAAAAAAAGCATTCTCGCGGAAAGAACTATACATATATATACAATAATCGTAACATATATACCACTTTTTCTTTTTTTTTACTAAATATATAGTCTACGTTATACTCTATTCCAAAGATTGTACCTATCTGACATTGTAACCGCCCAAGAATAAGCTGATGACGATATCGAGTTGACCTCCGGAACATTCATAACAATTGAGCGAGACGCTCAATCCTAAAGGGGGGAGGTGTTACATCCTAGCCAATATGCAGGATGTCTCTTCCCTCGGTTATTCTCAGTATCCTCATTTGCCATCACAAATGTATTATATATATTAAGAAATCTAACATATAACAGCGTAAACGCGTGCGATACCCTCTGTCCAAAGATCTTCGTCCGGTTGAGTCCTAACGAAAAACGAGATCGAGCGTACACGTAAATAATAAGTCAAGTATCCGTTCTAGTTTCCAATAAGAACATGGTCCCGAGCGCATATTCCACGAAGAGTCACATTACAAAACCACACAGAACCCTGAGCAACGTCCAACTTCATCACCTCATCAAGCTTTCATCAAGAACATGGTTCTGAGCGGATATTCCACGAAGGGCCGTATCGCGTAGAACCAAATAATGAATCGATTATATACATCTTAGGCCAGAGCGTCGACCCAATAACAGAGCGAAGTGCGATAAAAATCCAGCGCACACCCGTGTCATACGAACCTAGCGGACGCCGCGCAATCGCGAACGCCGCAGCATCGAATTTTGGCTACGCACATCATGAGCTCATGATTAACAAAGGGAATAAAGAGCGCAATTCCCCTTCCATCAGTACCATAGCTTCTAAGAAAGGAAATCAAAGATTGAATCACTCCCTACTCCCACTCTGCTAAAAATTATAAGCGAACCAAGAAGGGCCAGTACGCCAAAAGCCCAAAGCAGTCTTCTATCGTTTCTCATCCGACCAAGTCTTCTATCGTTTCTCATCCGACCAAGTCTTCTATCGTTTCTGCCCGACGAAGCCTTCTATCGATCCCGATCCGATCAAGTCTCCAATCGACTTCTATCCGAGTTGGTCTTTTTCCGAATAAATCTCTGTCGAAAAGTTTAACATCATTATCCGATATAGAAAGATCTTTTCTATCGACTCTAACCTTGTGTCGCGATCCGTACCTCTATTCCGCGTCTAATAACTGAACTCTATATCTCGATCGTTTATTTCCATCTCTATTTAACTTCAAAAGTATCGTAAATCTTTTCCGCGTTCTTCACCCTCGTGAAGTGACCCGCTGACCCATCTGCGACGATTGTAAACACAGCGTGTGTGTGGCCCGTCGACCACCATTGTACCAGCGAGCGCACTAGCCTAAGAGCGAAGGCCCTTGAATTCCGAGCTGCAATAAACATCCGTGCGACCGAGCGAGCGACCAACACTCAACGAATGTAAGCCATCCACATGTTTTTTTTGTATTACACTTTGTAGCCATGATCGTCTAAACCCAATTAGTACCTTTTAATAAATAATGTCGTTTAAATAGAATAGAGGTCTGTCGAATTATTCCTCGAACACCTACCCATTCGCGAAACTCTCCTAATCTCGCTTATCTCATACACATCCCCTTTTTACCCTCATCCCGTGCTATTGCGCTAGGCGTAGGCAACAAAGAGGGAAACAAAAATATTGTGCTCTCATCCCTTCCGGATGTGACAATTCGAAAATTACATGTAATGCCTGGTTATTTGTAAATTGTGTTGTTTGTTTGCTTATTTCCTTGTTTGTTCCTTTGTTTGTGTATACCGTTTGTTCATTTAATCTTCCATTTCCTTTATTCATTTGTTTCCTTTTATAAATTGTATTTACCTATACAGCGCAATGCCCAGTAGCCGAAGTTTTATTCTAGACTCGAGGCTATGTTTCTGTGAAAAATGTATTGCCACCGATTCGACAATTTTCGAATTGTACGCGAGTAAAGGAAGAGACAGTCATTTATTTTTTTAAATCCAATTTTTTCACCTTGTTTTGTTAATATGAAAGAACTGTAAGCACATTTTGTGAAATTTTTTAAAAGTACAGTGCATACGTACATTACAGTTTTGCTATATGCAGAGATAAAAAATGAAAAACATAGATAATGATAAGATCGTTACAATGCGAAATCATATGACGTATCAAATTAAAAGGGGATTTACGAACAAATAGCAGAGATAAAGGGGATTTTATCTCTGCTATATGCAGAGATAAAAAATGAAAAACATAGATAATGATAAGATCGTTACAATGCGAAATCATATGACGTATTAAATTAAAAGGGGATTTACGAACAAATAGCAGAGATAAAGGGGATTTTATCTCTGCTATATGCAGAGATGAAAAATGAAAAACATAGATAATGATAAGATCGTTACAATGCGAAATCATATGACGTATTAAATTAAAAGGGGATTTACGAATCAAAGTATCATCAGCTGCTGAGGTTTAACAAACTCTAATGCATTTTTTTTAAGCTAGTGACAATAAGTACAAGCCCGAGTACCGGATGGAGATGAAGATAACAAGCATAATCTTTGAGAGCACACGTACGCGAAATACAAATGTACACAAATATTAAAATAAAATCCAAGGCCAGAAATTCTACGCAGCAAAACTCATAACAAGCGATGACCTCGAGTAAACTCGTCATTGCGAGAAGAAGACTTCATGAATCATGCTTGACACGAAATACTCCCAGCCTACTACGGGCGACTCTATCAGGATGATGTAATATGCTTGAATCACCTTAATTGAAAAATAAAAAAGACTTATCGGTGATCGCAAAGTCGAATACGAAAAATTCTCTCACGCAAATAAGCGGCACTCAAGCATGAAATTAAGCAACATTTCCGACATATACTTGAACTTGGCTCGATGCGGGAAAACACCGATAAAAACAGTAGAGCGCTCGAGGCTTCTTTAAGGCCCTCTTTAATGAGGCTGATCCTGCAGAGTTCAGGCGAAAAGACGAACAAGGAAAGTATCAGGAAAATAGGACAAAGATATGTAAAATATGGGACTTGACACTTTCGGTTTGTAAGAGACTAACCAAGGCGTAAGGGGTAGATCAGATGGAAAAGGGAGATAATGGAACTTCTACTTGATGCGTTGACTCTCATTAACTTTCTTCACCTTGCGTCTCTGACATATTTCCAGCCTGGCTATGCCTATCTATACAAATAAGTAAAGGGTGTCTCAAAATGACCTGACATTTTAAATTGCGTGCCATTTTTTGTCTGGCGAACATAGAGTACTAATCTTTGACAACTGACATCAGAAAATATTGAGGGGTCGTCATGGAGAATTACACGATCGAGCAATGCATAGAAATTGTGAAGGTTCACTGCGAAACAATGTAGTTATTGCGGACGAAGTATCATGGTCGTGTTATCTCGCACCGCGGCCATGTGAATTGGCCACCAAGATCGTGCGAATTAACGCCATTGAACTTCTTTCTTTGGGGCTTTTGAAAGGAAAAGTATATGCCAATGATTTGCAAACCATTCCGGAGCTGAAGGAAGCAATTGGACGCACCATTAAAGCAATTAGTCCGCAATTATGCCAAAATGTTATTGGACATTTCGTCAAAAGAGTGAACGTCTGCCAACAGGGACGAGGCGGCTATTTATCGGATATTGTGTTCCACACATAACCTCCATTTTTGTAACTTATATTAAAATAAAAATATTCGTACTTTTCGAATAAATACTAAGTTTTGTTAAAATCTAAAATATCAGATCATTTTGAGACGCCCTATATAACTCAGCCATCTGAATTCGTATATTGCTTCAAAAAACGATATATATATATACAGGGTATATCTCTGTTGGTGTGATAGCGGCGCAGGCTCTTGTAATTCGTTCTCGCATGTTCGCCGGCGTCGTCGGAACATCATGCTTGACTGCACAATCACTCTGCTTAACTGTACAATACCATTTTCGATGCGGTTATTACATGTTAGTTTGGATGGATATGCTTGTCTACTGATTCTAATATTGGTAGATGGTAAACATTCTTCACTCTACTACAGTTTTACTACGTTTCAACGCGAGTATTTACAAACATCTCCGACTATTGACATTACTGTATCCGTTGGATAACCTGCACCGCTATCACACCAGAAACTATTCGAAGGTCAAGAGAATCATTCATCCGACGTCTACAAAAATGTTTAGACGTTAATGGCCATCACTTCGAACATTCGTTACAATAAATTTGCTGCACAAAAATTCAATTACATTATTCGGATATTCTTATTGTCAATACCATCACGATTTCCCGTTTTTACACGTTTATTTGGTGAAAAATCATTTCAAGGTCATGATTTCATAGGTCGTTGGATTCGTCTGAATATCAGCTACAACGTCTGAATAAAAAACCTGTTCCCATTAGAAAAAACATTGATGACCTTGAGAACGCAAAAAATATGACCTTGACGAAAATGAATTTTTCACCACCGTATCAGCCCTTCGTAATCAATCAAATTACCTTCCGACATATTTTTCGTCAGTCTAAAGGCAACGGAGATATTTGGGGTGGTCTCGTTAAATGGTCCACCCTGTATATATATATATATATATATATACACACATGTATATACTAGGGTGGTTATTACTTCGGCAGTGTCTGAATTTCTCAATTTCTGCCAAAATATGATTAAAGCACGTAAAAAAAATGGGCGTAGAGTTTAAGGAATCTTGGAAATGTTTAATACATACCACCGAGCGATTAAAATTTCTAGTGTACAAGGCATGGGTTGTTTCCATAATGTGTACCATATTTTTCGTCCGTGTGAAAATATAGCCAATAAAGAAATTTCATGCATAATAATAAAGCCTGTGACTTCTGTCAGATTTATAGAATTCATCAAATGTAGCAAACCTTTATAACGCTTTTCTGCTATACACGAAATCGGAAACCGATACAATGTAAACAAAAGGAATTGCAGCAATAATTTATTTAACTACTGAATGAGACACATATAGCTTATGACATCCTATGTCTTCATCACAGAAAATATTACTAAGTAAAGTAAATCTTTAAAAATTTACAAATCTCGAATTTATATTGCACAGAATAGTTGAACAAATTCAGAGCGAAGAATCCAAAATCAGAGAGTTGAAGTTCTGAAATGACATAGGATGTCCCAAATGGATCTCATTTATTTTCTCAATAAAGGCATTAAAGCTTTTAAGTCCTTAAGACAGTGTTCTAGTCTAGAGGCATAAATTTTGGACGTTTTTTTGGCCTTAACAAATATGTATATATACATATATCTTTTTTCAGCATCCATCTTTTACAGTCTTTTTTGATGTTTCCGGAACTTACAAAAAAAGTTTGTGCTAAAAAAATAAAAATTGACAAAGTTATAATGGTATGTTATATTTACGTTACATAAATCGGCCATTCCTGTCTCATACAGTGTGCCTTCCTCGACTCCGAAATTATGAATTTCTAATGCTCGTTCTTCCCTGCGAGCAGTTCTAGCTTCCTCAGGAGCTTCTGAAGCCGGTGCGGCCTCTCAATCCAGCCGTATTCACATCGCTATAATTTTGTAAATATTGGGAATTTCGAAAGTTCTTTTTTAAAAGTCTATACTTCAGGAAGATACAAAAAAAAAACAGATTTTTTCATATTTCTAGAATAGAATACCGCCTTCGATCGTACCTTTTTTATGCCAATGTATCTGAGAGCAATTGGGTAAAGATCACCAATTTGCAATTCAATCTATAAACCAAATAAAGGTAGTTAACGGCGAGGCAGGGAGAGCGGGATTGAAGTCATCACTAAATATCACAGAAGATTGACTCTTTAAAAGAAACTTCATCCAAATGCGGAAAAACATAAACATTACTTCAGTCATTTCCACATTGGACATTGTGCAATCTGAATACTGTATTAGATGTCAACTTCTCGTGTGTAAATTATTATAAAATATACATGGTGCTATGTGGAATCAAAGAATATTTTCACCCTAAAAGACGAGCAATGGTGCCGAATAAGGAAAACAGGACAGACATTTTGGTAGGTAAGAATTCCACACGGTGAGGTAGTTGTAATCCTTTTTAGTACCTTAGCTGATATTTTCCACAAGTCCACCAAAAATTTCAAAAAAAAAAAGTAAAATTGAGGGGCCTTATTTGCCATCGATAAGATTTCAACGCCGGCAAATCCGAGGGCACAGCTGGCAAATGAATATAACCATGAACCATGAACAGCGTCTACCAACACGGCAGTCGTATTTCTTTTTTCTCGTAGCCGCTGCAACCTAGCTATCGTATTTTCGCAATTGTGTTATCGAAAAAGCCGATTGCTTTTTACAGCATCAGCTCCATTCAAGAGTGAACTTTGCACCTAGAGTGAGAGGAACGATTTGATCGAATGAGCCGGCAACGAGTTGAGGGGGAGGAGAAGCCTTTCCACCTAAGTGATCCGCCGAGTAGCGTTTTTTTTTAGAGCAACGAATACAAGCGACAGCACGGCTTATACCCCATATCGTGTGCAACAGCCGTCTGTGCAGTAATAAAATTAATTTTACGAAAAAACGGCAGCAAACGACTCTGAAGTAACAGAACTTCTACAGTACTCGAGATATCAGTCGTAGAGAGGATCGGAGCTCAGAGTGTTACCGATATAAACGCTGACGTCACATGGATAATTGAAGCAACGTACAAGCTGCCTACGCTTATTTACTTCTGCAACGCAGCATTTACCATCAGAATTGTGCACGCCGTTTAGCTGAACAAGCCATCAGGCACGCTAGGAAATTCCTAAGTACTCCCAACATCAGTCGTAATGTGAACAAAAAACAATCGAAAGGTTTAGTGAATTGAATGTTGTCGCGATACAGTCAAGTATTGAAAATATTTTTCGACTTCAGGTTTACCACCAATGGTCTTGTAGGCAGCTCATCTCTCGTCAATGATTGCGTGAAGTGTCAACTTGGTCGTTATTTGTTCGCCAATTCGACGAATTCCAGTTTGTATTAATTGCGAAAAACTTGTGCAGTGATTTTTCCTGATAATGTGCCAGATTCTGTTGTAAAAACGTGTTGAATAACAAAATCCACAATGGTTTTCTGGTCGGTGATCTTGTTGACCTTGGGTCTCGGATTTCTCGGTGTACTCGCGGTTTCGATACGTCAAATGACTTACTGGCGTTTGAGAGGAGTTCCTTCCATCTTAACGATCCCCATATTCGGTCTACTGGCTCCAGTACTGCTGCGCAAAAAATCCATTCCGCAAATGATTCTGGATACTTATAACGCATGTCCAGCCGCAAAATATTTCGGTTGTATGGATTTCAATGGCTCTCTTTTGGACATCAGAGACCCGGAGATCGTTAAGGAAATCTGTGTGAAGAGTTTCGCTCATTTTCAAAATCATCGCGTCTTCGTCGAGGATGATTTCGATCCGATATTAGCGAGAAACTTGTTTTCCTTGAAGGACGATCGGTGGCGGGACATGCGAACGACTCTGAGTCCATCTTTCACCGCCAGCAAAATGAAATATATGTTTCAATTGGTGTTAAAATGTTCGACAGACTTTGTTGAATATTTGAACGAACATTATACAGGTTCAACGGAAGAGACGGATCTCCGGGACGTATACACGAGATATACGAACGACGTTATAGCCACGACCGCTTTTGGCATAAGCGTAAATTCGTTGAAATATCGTAACAACGATTTTTACATGAATGGAAAGGATGTCAGTAATCTTGAAGGTATTCAAAAGATCGTCAAACTCATAATGTGTATGATATTTCCAAAATTCATGCGGTTCATTGGATTTACTTTTCTCTCAAAGAAGTCCGACAAATTCTTCAAGGGGCTTATCTACAATACGGTGAAAGAACGCGATGAAAAGGGCATCGTAAGACCCGACATGATCCACTTACTGATGCAGGCTAGGGACAATGATAATAGTGTTGGAATGACTACCGAAGACCTAATAGGCCAGGCATTCATATTCTTTCTCGCAGGATTTGAGACTTCTTCTCGTCTCATGTGTTTCGTTACACACATTCTTTCCCATCATCCAGAAATTCAGGATCGATTACGAGAAGAGATTGATAGGATTTTCGCGGAGGAGCACGGAAACATCACTTACGAAACATTGGGGCGTATGAGATACATGGACATGGTCATTTCGGAAACCCTTCGGCTCTACCCACCGACACCCTTTATGGATCGAGTATGCGGAAAACCTTGCCAACTTCCACCTGCCACGAAAGATTCGAAACCATTTACCATCGAACTGAAACAGAATATCTGGATTCCGACGTTTGCTTTCCATCGTGACCCTAAATACTTTCCGGAACCCGGGCAATTCGATCCGGAACGTTTCAGCGAAGAAAATAAAAATAACATTAAACCCTATACATATATGCCATTTGGCTTAGGGCCGAGAAAGTGCATCGGCGAGCGATTTGCACTCATGGAAACGAAAATTCTCATTGCGCATCTCTTGCACAGTTTTATGTTGAAACCATCCAAAAAAACGAACAAAGTCATTACTTTCTCCAAAGATGCATACCTCATGAGACCCGAAAATGGATTTTGGTTGACATTTGAGCCAAGAAAGATACATTGAATCAACGAGACATGTTGATTGACAACGAGACAAACTCATCGTAACTTGGAGTGCATTTTTTTCAACGTTTTCTTTGACTAATTCATTGATAATCAACGTAAGATGATACCGGTGATGCATTTTCATGTAATAAATAAATCCATTCTTCGATGAAAAATTTAAATAAGTGAATTATTTTTCACGAAACTCAGTTTCCAGATCATATAACGTGTAAATACAGTAAATCATTATGAATCATTAAGGCGTAAGAAATGTTGGACCCTAGATCAGAGTCGATGATGATGAAAATGACCAATCAAACGCGTGCAACATAGTTCGTTTTTGTCGAAAAGATAAACCAGTGAAAAAAACGAATGTTTTAAAGACTTACGTTTCTGATGACACAAACTTTTAACTGTGACCCAAACGCTCTATAACTATAATATTTGAAGCCGAAATTGCACGAAATCACTACATACGCAAACATCATGTATATGGATGCTCTGGTGTACATAGATCGATACTCTCAAAGGCAAATTGACATTTTTTTTACCCTCGTTTTTTATGTTCTCTTTACTCTGGGTACGCGTGTCGCGAATACTGCTCCGAGGGATTGCGTAGGCGTACGGTGTGTGCCAAATTGTTGAAGCGTCGAGAAGCCCTATGAATTGAAAGGGAAAAACGGAGGAAGAACTTTTGAGAACGTGAGTTCCATGAAAAAAAAAGCTCCATGACTCAACAGCTTCTGTATATAGCTCTAATCATAGGATATGAACGAAGCTAGCAAAAAGTCTATGGGAAAAAAGTACAGCCGGCTTATTCAAAAACCGTATTAACCCAAGCTTCAAATTGAAAGGAAGACTACGCCATGGTTGTTCGACGAAAAAAACGAACGTAAAGAGTTTTTTTTAAATTTCGTATGCCCGTCCGTTTCGTCTTTTCATTTGATTAATTGAATTCGGGAAGGTGCCATTCAAATGTACCAGGCATTTCCGGATCATTCTATTGCTCTGAATCGTCGTACGAGGAAAAAAAACAAAAGTCCGCCTTTAGAACAGGATTAAATGTGAAATAGGCATATGAATCAAATCCGCAAATTATTCAATTTTATGCACCGATTCAAATTGATGTAATTTTAATGTTGGAATTCAGTATATCCTTAACATGAAAACATTGTAACGTGTGCATAAAAAATGAACGTTTGTGCAAATAATTTATCATTCATTCGTGTTCTAGTAACGATATGTTTTAATGAATATATTTTTGGAACAAAGAAAATTAATAACATAGAATTTAGTGAGCTTGTGACGGCAGAAAATCATACGACTTATCCAATTAAATGGTGATCCGTGAATGAAAGTTCGGCTTGTTAACATTGTAATCGCATAAACTTTAATGAAAATTCTTTCATTTTTCCAATATAGTGAAAATAGGTAAAAACGAATGCACGAACTAGTGAATAATCTACGTATATTGAGGCTTTTTAGCGACAAGACTCGAGAACCCAACGAAGATTGGTTAAATTACGCACACCTTTGTGTCACTTAAGACTGGTCCACGGGCAATGTGAAGTGAGAGGGAGAGTGAGAGAGAGGGGAAGAGCGAGGTCGTAGGGATGATGGCAAAGTGTCTTCGTTTTCCTATTCTCCCTCACAATCGCAAAAAGAGCGAGAGAGTTTATTTTTTCATGCACACGAGTAACCCTTGAGGGCAAATCTCTGCATCGTTTTCCATATATACACTAGCTACATAAATTAAAAAATAAAAAAGAACCCGACATTTTTTAGTGATTTTCAACAGGCGGTAACTTAGCGAAACATGGTCGTAGAACAATGAAGAAAAAAGCAAATTGAAGCTTGAAGTCTCGCATTTGGAGTGCCAGCATTCAAAATGATAAATAGATGACAGTTTATGAGTTTATTTTTTAATTTTTTGGTTGACTTTCAAAAGGTCCACGGACCAAAATAAGTTTTTCGACAACTCCATCTGGAAGCTTTGTTAAATTGATTCTTCCCCTTTAATTTGAGTTTTTTTTGCCTCTTTTATGATTTGACTCCGAGTTATCAATTGTCAAAGCCAAAATAATACTTTTGACTTTGATGACTCATAACTCACGTACTAATGATCCTACAGAAAGTGGAAGGATGGTGCTGATTTTTTTGTATGATAAAAATGTGTTATTATGTGAGGAAGTCGGGTTAAAAAAAAGGTGAAACATGTTGTTTCTACGATTTTTCACATAACTTGTGATTACTTTATAAATAATCGATAGACAAAATATTGTTTTATTTTTTTTCGACCTCAAAGTATCTCGAAAAGAAACCTCAAGCGTTCACGCCGCTGAGGTTGTTTTTTGGATTGTAATCCGAACGACTGAAATCATCACTTTTGTGAAAAATAAATCAAAGGATCAATTATGATTTTTTTAAATTCCTTTTGAGGGTTGACATTTTTTTCAGTCAATATCAAACATTTCCTTGTAAAAAAATGTGTATTATCGAAAAAAAAAATATATATTTTTTCTTTCTTAATCCTTTAATTTTGTGTCTACTGTACTTATGCGTTGCTTATTGTTAATCCGCAAATACAGATAAAAATCATGTGGTGCACGAGTCCGGCATGTAATAAGGCTGTTCCCGGAGAGCGTGGATGAGAAAATATGTGGTATGAGTAACGGGCGAAATAGGATGGGAGGAAGCCACGTAGCGGTCTTTACTTCGCCGGCTTATAAAGGCCAGTTAAGGTCCAGGGGCACGAGAAGAGAAGAAGAGGAGATCCGGCCGAAAATCACTTATACTTGTTGCTCTGACTCTGTTCGCCTTCTCCTTCTGATAGATCTTCCAGTCGGGCTCTGCGTATCTGCAGGAATAGATGCAACGTTTTTACACCACCCAACTACTTTTTTAAATTATGTTCCAGCCGAGTAGAAAATTAACAGTGAAAAGGTCAAGCGCGTGGCGCACCACGGATTAAAGTTACCTTTCATAGCTTGTTAGGTACGCAAATAATTCTGATATTTAATTTTAAAACTTCATTACTTTCAAAAAGCTTACGCATTATTTGTTTGTCTATTAAAGAGTAGTAATGTTATAACCATTGACGATTATCGATTGTCAACATGTAATATTTTTCAAATAATGTCCGAATGATGGCCAATGAAACGCAGTGCTGTAAAATCCAGACGAATATGACATTGTTTAGCTTCCTAGTGGCTACGAAATTGAAAAAATGTTGTCCTACCGGAGCTGTGTAATAAAAAACGATATATTTAAATGCACAATTTGATAATATGAATGCGTATTAGTAATTGATCGGTTGCGAAGAATTTTGGTACGGCATGTCGCTCAATTCCCAGGTAGCATAACCGTCCAATTGACGTCGATTAGTTACCGTTTTTAGGTTATCTTTAAGGCATAACCGTAAGATAACTATTCGACAACTTTCAAATGACATCCAGCGTAATGCTGTCGTGAAGTTATCTTTTTTATGATATCTTTCGGCGATGAAAACGGATATCTAAAAGGTATCACATAGTATTGTCCAAATGGTAACTTTTTAAAGTATTAAAGAGTTATCTATGTCCTGTTATCTATTGTATCTATTTAAACGTTGTCCAAAGGATATCATAAAGACGAATCACATAAGATGTTTTTTTTTTATGACATCTTTCAGATATCGGTAATATGCTGTCTTTTAAGACATTTAATATTTGCGAGAAATGGTAAAAGAGCATCCAAATGTTGTCCTAAAGATGGCACTTAACGGATAAGTGTTATACTCTCGCCAGCACGCGTACCTAGTGCTTATGTACTATTATTCTTATCAGCGACGAAAAATTGTGTGTAAAAATAATTATAAACAGAAATAAGGGTGTTAAAACATATACACGTAAATATTTATCCCTCTAATATATTTTCCTGTATGCCTCTGGGTGTATATATATATGGGGCATATATATGAGGGGACCGACCCCTTTCGATTTGGCTGAAACTTTAATATGTTATTGTTTTCATCTTAAAATGCCTGTGCGATTAAAAAAAAAATTTTTTTTTTACATAATCGCAAATACGTAGTGAATTTTTGAAAAAATCGCTCGTTTTTTTTAATGCTTATAACTTTCTGAAAAATGGACCGATTAAGATCTTTTTTTAAATTCTTCGTTTTGAAATTTTCTTTATAAAACAAAAATATTTGAAAAATATTCAGTCATCTTCAACATGATTTTTTGAAACAAAACGCGATTTTTTCAAAGAACGCCACTTTTGATTGTTTTTTTTTTATGAAATATGATAAATTTAGCATTTTTTGCCGCCAGTCCCATCGTGGTAAGATTTTTCTTTTCATGTTTTCTAAAGCTAAATTTTTTTTCTTAGTTTTTATAAAGATAATTTAAAATGTTTAATTCTATCATACTCAATACTTCGTATCTAATATTAACTCACTTAAAAAGTTTGTCAATTATGTTAAATTATTCTTAAAGGACTATTTAATAGGGAATGAAGTAAATAGTTATTCAATTAATTGTTTAATAGTAATTAATGATAAATTTATTTATTTCTGTGACGTTTGAATAATTTACATAATTTGTGATCTCTTGAATAAGAGACATTTTTGACAGTAAGGCCACCATTTCTGTCAGGTATCACACAGTGCAACTGCTGAGTTCCGGAAATGGTTTTGGTTTTCGAAAATCGATTACGGAGAACATTCACAGAATTATTGTAGTCTTCCGACGATGAGGACTACAATAATGTAGTCTTCATCGTCAGATGATGAAAAACGAAGATGAAAACAGTCAGTGCATATCAAACAAAAACGGAGGTGTCATGCTCCATGTCAAATGCGGAGCGGGAGACCGACAAAGCTTCCGGGACAAGCTTCGGCAAGCCCTGGGAGCGGACGCACAGGTACGGGACATGACCTCCAACGTTAGACTGGACATACTGCACCTAGACTCTGTTACTGACAAAGACGAAGTGACGGAGGCACTTCGACCCGAGACAAACGACACGAGGGGGCCGAAGGTGCATATTTTCGGGCCCAATAAACAGGGACAGTGTAGGGCTGTATGCGAGCTTGAGAAGGGCACCGCAAACGCCTTACTCAAGAAAAGACGGCTGAAGATAGGTTGGGTGTTCTGCCGCGTCAGACCCAGGACGGAGGTGACGAGGTGCCTTGGGTACGGACATACAAGGACGCACTGCAACGGACCGAATAGAAGCGTGGTCAGGTTCTACTCCTAAAAAAGCACTGCTAAAATAGTACTGCTAAAACTGTACTGCTAAACGGGCTCTACTGCTAAAAGCTCCACTGGTAAAACTGTACTGCTAAACGGGCTCTACTGCTAAAAGCTCCACTGGTAAAACTGTACTGCTAAAACCTGTACTGCTAAAACTGGACTGCTAAAACTAGCTTCTGACGGAGGGCTCATATAAGTCCCACTGATGGAGGTTATACTGTACTTTTTGCGTTTTTTTGGAATTTTTCTGAGAAAACTTACCTGGCTATCGGCGTCATTGTGCTGCACTCGGCGGGAGGTTATACTGTACGACGATTGTGACTAGTCGTCGCGGCCTTCTCCTTAATTTCTGCCATGATCTCCTATCTCGCCGCTTGCGCAGGCTCAGAAGTACCGCAGATGTGTGTGTTTTTTGGAATTTTTCTGGAATTTTTCTGAGAAAACTTCATGTCATTTTCCCTTTGTTGTCAATGTTCTATTAACTGTTCAATGATTTCCAATAAAACTTTTCAAAAACATCCCCTTTTTCGTTTTAGCAGTTTCAATGATTTCCAAAAAAACTTTTCAAAAACATACCCTTTTGCGTTTTAGCAGTTGAGACTTTTTAGCAGTGCTGCTTTTAGCACTAGAGTCTATTTAGCAGTCCAGTTTTAGCACTAGAGCCCATAAAACACTAGAGCTTTTAGCAGTACAATTTTAGCAGTAAAGCTTTTAGCAGTACAGTTTTAGCAGTAGAGTCCGTTTAGCAGTAGAATTTTTAGCAGTAGAGCAATAGAGCCGATAGAAGACAAAGCTGCTGGAAATACGGCAAGACGGACCACGTCGGGAAGGACTGTAGACTGGAACCGACATGTTTCCTGTGCACTGAAGCAAAGCATGAAAATACCGCGCTTGCACCGGGCTCCGGGGCGTGTGCGTTCTTCAGGGCGGCGCTGGAGGAGCGCAGGAAAAGGACGAAGCCGTGGCAGTGCTACAAGGCAACATGCACAGATGCGAGGAAGCCTATCTCCTGCTTTCTCAAATCGCGACGGAACATAACGCTGACGTACCCATACTAAGCGAACAGTACAGGTATATGACGAATCCGACGTGGTTTCAAAACAGCGTGGGCACATCGGCCATATGGGTAAAAAACCGCGGGATGCACGTTCTCGCCAGCGGAGCGGGTGACGACTTCGTCTGGGTGAGGCTCTGACGTACGTCAGCGTCTACCTGACCCCAAACTGCTCCGCTGGAGAGTTTAAGCGCAAAATAGGCACGCTGGAGGACGCACTAAGGAAGCTGTCTGGGGACTTAATAGTCGCGGGCGACTTCAATGCGAGAGCGATGGAGTGGGGCATGGCCAAAACGAATAGACGCGGACGATTGCTACTAGAGATGGCAGCAAGACTGAACCTGACAGTCGCCAACACGGGATGCGTACCGACGTATATAAGACCGGGGTGGGCTCGTCGATACCGGACGTGACGATGACCTCGGACGGTATCTTGCCACTGATGGGGCGATAGGCGGTGATCGATGACTATACGGCCCGCGACCACCAATACATCGTCTTCGAGGTGGCGAGACCTACAACGACGCGACGGAACGGGCCGAAACAAGTTCTCGAGGGTGCTACTGGAAGCAGCCCCACCCTCAGAGGCCGTACCGCACGAACTGACAGGGCGGAGAAGGACCGAACGACTTGTGGACGAGACAGCGAAACTGATGGAGCGCTTATGCAAAGCTTCAAAGCCGCGCAAAAGTACACGACAGATAGGCGACCGGTGGATGGACGAGATCGCACAGCTGCGGAGACTGCATTCAAGCGAAACGCCGAATGTATAAAGCCCGGGAAAGGGACAAGCCGTACGCGGCCGCACTTACGACACAATACAAAGCGGCACGGAAGAGGCTGATGATTTCTATTACTAATAACATGAAGCGCTGCTGACGACAGCTATGCGAGGAGGTGGACCGAGACCCCTGGGGCCTGGGTTATAAGATTGTGACTCAGAAGTTCACCAAAGCTACCACCTCTCTGAAGACGGGGAGAGCACCGGGACCGGACGGCATACCCGGGAAGATCCTGCGGCTGATGGCTTGCCTGAGGCCCGGGATCCTCCTCGATATGTATAACGAATACCTCACGACAGGGACGTTCAGCATGCGCTGGAAAACGGCTACACAGGTCCTCCTTAGCAAAGGAAAAGGGGAATCCCACATGACGTTTTCCTACAGACCACTCAGTCTTTTGGATACCACCGGCAAAGTTTTCGAACTCCTACTTAGACCGAGACTGACGGAGGCGATAAATGCGGCCGGGGGCCTAGCGGACAGCCAGTACGGCTTCCGAAAAGGACGATCGACGATAGGGGCGATCCGCAAGGTAGCTGAACCGTCAGGAGGACGGATGAAGCGTGCCACGCGGCAAGACCCCTAGTTATACTGGTGACTCTGGATGTGAGAAATGCCTTAACTCGGCTAGGTGGGGGGATATCTTGGGGGTGCCGGAAGGCACTCTTTGGATCCCTCTCTACCTTCTGAGGGTACTGAAGGGCCGACACATCACGTACGAGACGGAGGAAGGACAGGTGACTCGTAACATCACCGCGGGGTCGCGCAAGGATCCATACTAGGACCGGACTTATGGAACGTGACATACGACAGCCTGCTGAGGCCGGAAATGCCGCGAAACGCATCACTCGTCGCTTACACCAACGACGTGGCGGCGGTGATAGTGGGGCGCAACGCAGACCTGGCCCAGCTGACTCTTAACCAAGTCATGAGACGCGTTAGGAAATGGATGACAGATCACGGACTGACTCTTGAACTAGAAAAGACAGAGATCCTTATGTTGACCAGACGACGGATACCGACGCTAATACCGATGACAGTCGGGACGGAACAAACGGGAACCAGCGGGGTGGCCAAGTATCTGGGGGTGACCCTGGATACGAGGCTGACCGTCTGGCCACACATAAAGCAGACGGCCGAGAGGGCGGCGGTGAAGGTCGCTTCGCTCGATACGCAGACTACTGATGACAACGGCCCACTCGATCCTTCTGTATGGCGCAGGAATCTGGGCGAACGCGCTCGCCGTTAAAATATAGAGAAAAGCAATGACGTACGTACAGAGACAGGGGGCACTAAGGATAGCGTGCGCCTACAGGACTTACTTCGAAAAATTTCTAGACGTTATACTCAATTTTCGTCGTATTAACGGACGAAGTTCATTCCGAATTCGTAGTGCAATTACCAAGTTATCTAAATAGATAAATAGCAGTCTTCGATCTTCGTTACTTCTTGGGAAGATGGTACCGTTGCAGCTCTAAAAATCTGCGTTGGACCTATTTTCTACGTGTGCCGAACTGTATGGAAACGCTTTGGAGTTTCGACCCCAAAATCCAGATCTTTGCCCGCGTCAAAACGTATAGCCTCCCCTGAAAACTCGCAGGATTCTTTTCTTTTGGAATGCACAAGACGCCAGCCTCCGTTGAACCTACAAAACCCCATTGGTCGACGCAGTACCATGAAGAAGCCTCCATTTGGTCAAGTGAAGCCTCTGTTAGTCTTCACAAACCTATTTTCGACCCCCCAGTTTCAGTAAAACGTGCCGAGCACTGGCCTCCTTCACCTGCTTTCGATCTCAAGCCCGACCCCACCTAACCTATTTTGAACCCAGATTCGATATCTCCTCCATCAATACTCCATTGTGGCCTGAACGGTAACCCGCTCGATAACAAAATAAATACGTTTTCGCTGAATGGAGGGTTCAGAGGGTCTACAGTGCGCCTACAGTAGGCTGAATGGAGGGTCCGGAGGTTCTATTCTAGAGTACGCCTACAGCACGCCGAAGAGGGGCCAGCAGGTTCTGCGGGAGCGCTCGAAGTAGGCCCATCTGGGGTTTCGCAGTTTCAGTTGCACTCTGCACTGGCCTTCTTTGAGTGACAATGTCCAGTTTCTGCCATTCGGGAGGTTTATCCGAGGCCCTATCGTATTGGTATTTCAAACATCGTACCCTCGTTTAGGCACCTGATAATCCGCTGTCGCCGATCTCTCCCCAGGAAGGAGAACTTGAATTTTGCGGTCTGAACGCGGCTCGAAAATTTTGACTCGGGTGTGGACGGTTGAAATTTATATCGCCGAGATATTAATTTAGGATGCATTAACTGTCCAAAAATCAATCGGTTTCACAACATAGTTTCGAAGATTTTTAATTCTCAAGTTGAATCTTTATTCATTTGGTAATCACATGAGATCTCGTAAATACCAGTTACATGGCTGTAGGAACAAAAATACTACCGATATTTAGATTTGAAAACTGACCAAACCGTGATTATAGTGATAGGAATATCGTGTTAAATAATCAAGTGGTTTCTTTACGCCGTTCATTAAGGGGCCAGTCCACTTTGGAGCCACGAAAAAAAGGCTATTTTCGCGATTTTTTTTTGAGGATTTTATAAAAGATATGAATATAAAAGTTGTTGGGCTTGATAAATAAAGTCTTGAAATACATTTAAAAAAATTTTAATTCTTTTTTATTCATTTTTAAGTACAAAAACTATAGTATAACGTAACGCCTCAAAAATAGGTGGGCTAGGTAGCTCCATCACAACTCGGCAACGGCTTGTCTGAAACAAAAAATCAAAGTCCATTAGATTCAGTATGACACCAGCTACAAAATGACCTTCCGATATAAAGTTTTATCAAAAAATAAAAAAATGGCAGATAAAAAACGAAAAAAGTAAAAAAACGCGTTTTTTTCGATGTTTTTCGCAAAAAAAGAGTAAAAATCAAAATTTTTAAACCATCGAGGGTCATCTTGTTGCGAATCATGTTTACAATGTGTGGTTCAAATTTCAAGAAAATCGGTTTATTAGTATTAGAGATACGATGGAGCTAGATTTTGAAAACGTTGTTTCGAGAAAAACGCGTTTGAAGTTTATACTATGAAAAACTCTTACCTAAACTCAATCGGCAATTCCTGCACCGTACAAAATCCCTTCTGATTGCTCATCATCGTCGATTTCTTCAAGTCTTGCTTGCTTTCGTTTGGCTCCGGTCTCTTTTGAGCACTCAGAACTGCGGCGGTCTGCAGAGCGAACACGCTCGTCATCGCGATTGTCGGCGAATCCGATGGCGAGCGGGCCGAGTTTGACGCCCATTATTTCTATTATTTTAAGCACTGGACGAAATCCTTCATTAAAGACACACGCGGAAAATTTGCAGGCAATGTCTACGATTTTTTTGCCGTTGAACATGTGTTTAGGTGCCATATTTCATACGCAGTTGTTAAAACTTTCATTATTGTTTTGCGTATGGCCACCTAAACACCTTTCAAGCAGTTCTGTTTTGGTGAGATCCTCGTAAATAGGTTTTAAAACTTCCTATACTTCCTCGGAAAGAGCAGGAGGATGTTTGTAATGGTGCTGAAGTGCCTTAGCTTTGAGGTACTTGCACCATTCTAAAGGCCGATGGGTCGGCCGAGCGCACTATACGCTCAGGTAGACGAAATGAGGTCCTGACGTTCAGGTAAAAAAAAATACTTAGAGAGCTCGGATTTTCATAAAATTTTGACACAATATTTCTGAATGTATGGACTTTCGAAAACAGTAAAAAAAATCGATTTTTTGAAATTTTCAAAGTGGACTGGCCCCTTAATAATACTCGAAAAAAGACGTGAACGTTGAGCTCAAGCGGTTTATTTTCGGACATGAACGAAACTTGTAGGTTAAACGTGGCGACACTGCGGAAACTGGCTCTGTCGAGTGAGCCACTTAGAGTCAAACATCAACTTGCGGGTATTTCATAATCGGCGAATGTTTAAAGCCTACATAGTATTACAGCATTTGGACTTTATAATAAAAGGTATTGATTCGTCCGCTCGACATTTTTAACATTTCCTCGACTTTGCCGAATCAAAAACTCTTTATAAAACGTTGTACATTGAACGTTTTTCACAATGTAAATAACCTGGAGCCGACGATGCTTTAGCGATAGTCAGTCGAACCAATGGCAGAGAATGCCGCTGTTGCCAAGTCTTTCGGTTATTTTTTTCTTGAATAAAACTGCAACATATTTATATTTAATCGCAAAAATGGTAAGTATTAATATAATTTCCCGGCTGGGAATATCTTGCAACTATGAGTTGGAAATTGCCCGATAATAATTTATTTTTGCATGAAATTTTATTCACAAGAAGTTGGCAGTCAGCCTAAAACTCATTGTACTTTCAGCTCCGCCCTTGCAGCTAAAGAACGGTATCAAAACTCCTTAAGTATTGGAGGCTGTACGTGTACCCATGCGTATATGTATAGCGGGCCAGCAAAATTGCAATGTAACCGATAGATGGAAAATATTGGGCTGCCCGAAAAGTTCGTGCTGATTTTTTAATGTGCTACCTACCGAAAATAGACACGAACTTTCCGGAGAACCCAATTGATCACTGTTGAACTTATATACAGCAATAGCGGTGGTACAATAATAGTCCATAGGCATACAAAAGTGGTCGATCATGTTGAACCATGCTCTAAAGTAGAGTTTGCAGTACGTCCATAATAATTAACTCTTTATAACTCAACAATGTAAAAATTAAAAAACAGTTGACTGTATGATACGTTTTAATAAATGAAAAAAAACGCGTTTTATGTAGTTTTAGAAAAATTTAACCAGAGGGCTAGTTATAAAACAATAAAGGGAGTGTGACGGACATGGCACATTGTGTCGTAACATTCCTTTAAGAGGTATAAAATAGTTCGAATGCTATTTTACGAACAAAAAATAATAATAATCATAAATTTACCTACTAGATTTACATCGTATATACGTAGTTTTTGACATTATTATATTTTTTTTCGATTTTCGAAAATTTTACGCACACTCGAAATCCGCAATCTCGCGACAAGTGAACTTCGAACAAATTTTGATTCAACTAACGCCATCTCGTTTCCATGAATTATACTTGAAAAACCATAGAACAGTTTTTAGCCGTCGTGTGACATTGATTTAAAAAAAGTATTTAATGTCAATATATGATTTTGTGAGGACTTAGATGGTTTGTTACAGAACTGTCACACGGTAATATAAAGGCTTAATGAAAACAGAATAACTTTCGAAAAGTTTACGCGTTATCTGTTGCCTGTTAAACAGTAGTACTTTATAAACACCGTTAATTATCGGTAATCGACATATAAAATTTTGCGAAACGTGTTGAAAATTTCGAACTGTTTTAATCCCGCCCCTCCCCTTGGCAACTAATTCTTTATCGGTGAACGTGGTAATTTTCTTTCAAAGTACTCACTAAATACTACCCATATAGAAATTTGAATCGGGAAAAAAGTAGTGACCCTTATTTGCCTTACCTAGATAATATCAGGCCATAGTCAGGCCGTCCAAAGTGGATCAGGTTCGCCATGTAACAGGTCTTAGGTCAGGCCCTAAACCGCCGTCCCTATTTGAAGAACTGATCAGGAACTGATGAGGAAAGGGAACGGAAAATCGCCGCGAAATAATGAGAAAAGTTATAGTGTACTGACTGGGTCATGAGGAATAAGCCGGCGGACGGATAGAAAAATGATCAGGTACTGAAAAAGGACTTTTGACGATATTGCGGAGTAAAATAAATAGTATCAAGTCGTACTGATACTTATTATTTCACAAGTATAAAAAAATCATGAGTGAATGTTTACGCTGTGAGCATAGCACGTCCGTTCGTGATATAACATCGGGTCGAAGTTTTATCGTTGTAGGATGGTACCTAGGTTACGCGAAGCGCTTCGCTCGAAGCCACCTGGCAGATTGATGGCGAAATACATACGGGTACTGTCTTCCCGGCCAAAACATTGATATTTCCTGATAAGGTGACGTCGATTTTAAAAACCATGAACCACCTGCTTTACTTTTTTCTCTTATTAAATAATTTGGTTATTCGTTTTGTTCAAATTAATACTTGTTGTGTTACCATTATTTACGATAAGCATTTTTATTCTCGTAGATTATCATCAATGAAAAAAATGCTTATAATGGTGAATAGAATTACAACAGATGTATTAGTTTCATTCTAATCAATTATAAATATATTCGATGCGGTAGAAAGCAAAGCAGCTTTGGACAGTTCTTAAAGTTTCACTTTTCAGGAAATGTCAATGTTGTAGCCGGCTCGATATTACGTGAAAGTGTACGTGGTCGCAATGTATTTCAGCCAGAACATTACACTTTCCAAACATAGAGTGTACGCCATAAAAAGAATTTTGTGATCTTTCTGGCCTTTCCATAAAAAGTCCCGGTCAGGTGAATCGGTCGAGGCAAGCCTGGCCAGGGACCGACACAAAGTAGGGAATGCCCGGTCACATTTCTGCACGGGTAGTTTCACGAATATTTACAGGTTTTTAAACCGAACAGACACAGATGTATTGGAGAAGAGGGCCTTTGCAGAAACCATCAACCAAAGCGACCTATATATTGTTTATAATTTATCGCGGTAGTCATTACACGTATAACAGGAAAGAAAATAATGATCGAATATGATAGCGGAATCCGGCTATAGGGGTTTAATCGATCTAATTGTTCTTTCTACAATGCAATAGTTACCGAAGCTCTTGTCGAAAAATCCATAAATCCGTGTGGTTGGGGTGGTCAATATCAAGCGCGGCCGGGTTTCGCCTACGCGTAATTCGTTGAATAAAAGATGAGAAAATTCGGTTGGTATTGGATACATACCTGGGGTGATTTACGATAAAAAGGAGTGCGCTATAAACTTTTCGATTTTGGATTCTACGGTCATGCCGGAACGAGAAAAACGGGTATCGAAAACTTTGTTACATAATAAATCATACGTGTATATATATATATATATATATATATATATATATATATATATATAGGTTTGCGTGCGTGTGTGTACACGTGTGAATATAAAAAAGGGTATATTTACTATTCTCATACCTTTGTATCGTTGTGAATGAGGCGTAACCGTATATTCCGCAGGACGCCCATCTCGTTGATCCTATCGACCGCAAGACGCGCCGCTTGTAATTCGCTCGGTCCTTCGGGACGCGGCTCGGTGGTCTGGCTAAGTTCAAACAGACCCAGTATAGTTAATTCCAACTTGTTGGCAAGCTCGAAGCCGGACACAATCGCGGTAGTATCGTCGGTATTCTCATCGGTGAGAGGACCGACGGTGACGGCAAGGCTGGGTTTAGTTTCGTTGTTTGGCATTTTCAAAATCGAGGTGAACAAGAGTCTCTGGTCGAAACTCATGCTGCCATTAATCATAGACGGTTCGGTAATCGGTATCTCGCCCTCTTCCAATTTCTTCCCCCGTCCTTCCATCCTTTCACCCGGACGTTCGATCGTACTGACGTAATCCTCATTAACGCGACCTTCATTTTCAGAATCAAACTTTTCTTTGGCTTCGACCTCTGATTTACGCTGATTCCCGTTGTAATTGTAACGTATGTTCTCATCCTCTTTCTCCTCGTTTACTTTCGCCTGAATGGAAAATTCTAGATTGTGTTTGACGCCCAGATTATCATAGAGGACGCTGCCGATCGAGCTGTACGACGATTCGTCCGGTAAGAACCGCGATGAGGTCTCCAATGATGATGACGATGAGACGATGAAACGTGAAGAAGCACCCCTCGTCTGTGAGTACGAGGTTGTGGTGTTTAACAACACTGTCGACGATGACGTCGGATGAACTTCCGTCGTAGCTTCGGAAAACTCCTCTATATTTTCTAACCTCGAAGGACCAAAGTGTCGTCTGTTGTACTTCTCGAATGGCCGAGTAGCCGCCGTCGGTTTAGAGGTCATCCACTCCGATAATTCCGTCGTTCCCATCAACGACTCCTCCTCACTTTCCCTCAACCTATACGTACTGACATCCAATCTTTTTCCAGTATCTGGTAATGACGTTTCGTCGCTCGGCCACTCCGTATTCGCGAATAATCCGTTGGAAAATGTGCTTCTTTCGCGCGCTAGTCTCGACGAGTCTGTTAGAATAAAAATTTTACTTTGCACGGAGGGTCGCCTCGTTCCACGATCCGCACTGTCTCTCGGGGATGATTTTTCCCGGGCAAATTGGTCGAAATATTCGTTGAAAGCGTCGGTACCTCGTCTGGAAAATACGTGAGAACTTTTCCCTTGTATTGTCGGGTCGAAGGCGACAATTTTATTCGCGCTAGTGAGTTTCAAACCTTTGGTCAATTCATTATTGATATCACTGGCCCCTTTGTATTTTATCCGATCAAACGACAGATTCTCGTATATATAGGTCGTCGTGTGGTATTTTTTTACGACTGCTCCCTGACGGCCTCTACCAAACTCGATCGCCTTTCTCAAATCGGATGACAAGGTTGATCCTTGCGACTCGAGATCGCCACGTTCGTTCGTTCTTGATGCGTCAGAATCTTTCGCGAATGCAGCTTGCGTTGAACCGAAACGATGAATCTCGAGAATAAATACGATGAGAAAGAGGACGATGGTACAGCCTGGAGATGAGACGACGGACGATGACGGATGACGACGGTACGAGGTCTTGGATTTCTTGAAGATGAACGAGGATGGGAATGAAACGGAGAGAGTGGGAAAACTAGCAAATTTACGTGACTCCGTGTAAATCGGCGACGACATAATCAGTCGTCCCGTGTCCTCGACGTCTCGTATCACTTCTTGATGACTCTATCATCTGTAACATACGAGGGACCAAAAGTTTCGTCACTTACTTTATTGTCTTTCACCCATCGATCGTGTCTCGTAATAAAAAAAATATTTAGAAAAACAAGCTTTTATTTAATGTACTAGAAAGTACAAAATATTTTATTTTACCAAGTCACCTATATATGACTATAAATATAAGCTTGGGATGCTCAACTTTTTAAATGTTTAATAAATTTGATCAATTCAGTTTAATTAACCGTATTCAATTTAGCACAATCATAATTGGAGGAATTATTATCACACGTTTATACTCAGTTTCAGGCTTTTTATTTAAGAAATCTAAGGTTGTTTTACAATAAATTAAATACAAATGATATGTTAACGGAATTATATAAGTTAAAGATTATATGTCTAAATTTGAAGATTACATATATAGGTGACTTGGTAAAAAAAATTATTTTCTACATTTTAGTACATTAAATAAAAGCTTGTTCTTTTAAATATTTTTTTTCATATAAATTATTTTCTACTTTTTAGTTTTTAATTGATTTTACTAGAGTTCTGAAATTTTTGGAAAGAGTTATTATTGGTTGATTATCAGGAGAAATCCCAGAGAACTGTGATAGTTCTCTAACCTATCGACCTAAACACAGTCGGCTACGAATTTGTTTGTATGTGTTAGTGAGATTTTATATGGATGATTAGATATCGCTAATTTTACATGAAAAGTTTAAAATGTTATGGATTTTTTTTTTTTAAGTTGAGTCATCCATTGTCACCTTTTAGATGCATGTTTCCAAAATTTCGGAGCTCTAAGTAGTCGGGGTGTGGGTGAAATATCGATTTTCCGGTTTGCATCTCACAGAAGGTCAAGTTAAATAAAAGATTTTAAAAAAATAGTCAAAGTTTTATCAATTTATTTTCGCGTCGTTTAACTACTCTTACTACAATAAATTGTTTTTTTTTTTCATTTAGAAAATATCATTTGATTCCATTGCATGCCATGACATGGCAGTCGATAGATTTTGAAAAAAAAAATCCTCTGCACTATTCTCAACAAACTGGAGAAAATCGAGTATCGCACAGTTATAAAGTTCCTTCATTTGAAAGCAAAAAAGACTCAGAAAATAAAAGATGAGTTCGACTCTCTATACGGTGAAGCCTCGCCTTCATTTACAGCAGTCAAATATTGGGTGGCCGAGTACAAACGTGGTCGTACGAGCATTTTAGACGAGGAACTTTCCGGGCGCCCGAAAACCCCTACAACTGACGAAATGATCGATTTAGTGCATGGAACTGTAATGGAAGATCGTTGATTAACTGTTAAGCATATTGCTGAGGCTTGTGGGATATCATCTGAAACGGTGCTCAAGATTTTACATCAAGATTTGAATATGAGGAAATTAACCGCGCGCTGGGTGCGCGCTTGTTAACGATCAACCAAAAGCGCGTACAATAACCGTAGATAAAACCTGGATACACCAACATACACCTGAGAACAAACAACAGATAATGCAATGAATTGCCGTGAGGGAACTAGCTCCGAAGAAAGCAAAGGTCGTTCTCTCTGCAGGAAAAGTGATGGCGGCAGTTTTTGGGATAGCCATGGAATAATTCTCATAGACTACCTTGCAAAGGGTGAAAGAATCAACGGGCAGTAAGACGCTGCATTGCTAGATGAATTGAAGGCCACAATTGAGAGAAGAAAAAAAACGTCCGCATTTGGCCAAGAAAAAAGTCCTGTTCCACCAGAATAACGCTTGGGTTTATACGTGTATTGTCGCGATACCAAAATTGAACAAACTGAAGTTTTAATTGCTTTCGCACCCACCCTATTCGCCGGATCTAGCTCTCAGCGACTTTTTTCTGTTTCCCAATTTGAAAAACATCTCGGGGGGAACAATATAGGTCGAATGCCGATGTGGAACACGCTCTTAACCAGTATTTTTTGGGTTTAGACAATCAATTTTTTTTACGCCTTGAAAGGTTGGGAGATGCGTTGGACCAAATGTATCGAGTTGAAGGGAGGCTACGGCGATAAATAATTTATTTTTTACTTCGAAATACGTGTTTTTTAAGCCGAAAAATTTTCAAATTACTCTCGTATATATTACGCCAGTATATAGCTACGTTGAGACGCTGAAGTCGCAAGCAATTTCATTTCTGAAAGATCTCTTGAAGGATGCGTTCTGGTATGCAAATAATTGGTGCCACGACCTCAACGCCAAATCCACCCCTTCGTGATACCCATCGGTCTAGGAATGATCATGCATGTCGCACTGTCAACCGAGAGGGACATCGCTCACTATACTTCACGCGTCCGTTACGGATATTGAGCGCTATATACCTTCGTTTTCCTCGTTAAAACAGTCATACTCCGCGCAGTATATATATATATTTTTATATATAATATATATACGCACTGAGCCAAAAGTCAGAGGCATTTACAACAAGCGTCCATTGCGAAAGATAGTACAGTAAAAGGAACTATTGTTGATTCGCAGGCCAATTATAATATGACTTACACAGCTTTGTTATAACTGCCCGTCTAATAAACGAAAGTAGGTAGTTTTACTATACGATCTTTTGCCATGGTAACTGTATGATAACTACCACGGATTGCCATTTTAATATAGTGTGAAGCGATAACTCTTAGCACCTCAAATATCACCAAATCAATGGCAGCTAGCAGGAAGATATTTTGGCAAAAGTTGTATAGTTCCAAAGGAGACAACGAGTGGTGGTTACGAGTTCCGTCGAAGTGGCGGTGCTCCGAAGATCTAGGATCTAGGATCTAGCTCCGCTAGGACTCTGGCTCGTCATAATTTAATCGTTTACGTAACATATCAGTATTCTGGCGGACAGGCAGCTTATTGTAAATGAGACTGAAGTTTGCATCATTGGAATGCAATGGATATTAATATTTCTGAATTGCTTTCCTTTGGTAGATTTTGTATACAAAATATCTCATCCATTTTTTGAAGATACTTATATAGAAATCCACAACATAAAGTCGCAAACACGCTTTCTTATAATAATAAAGATAAAAACGTAAAAATATGAAAAGTTAATTTTTATTGCATGGCCCCTATGACATTACAACTTTTGCCATTTTTTTCTGTCGTGTATTCGAAGATATTCAAGGTGTTAAGAGCCCGTGCAGAAATTTCTTAGGGATACCTAAGTTCCGATCGGTTCCCGATCGGAATATCATATGGATTCCCTAGAAGGGGCATCCTCATCGGAATCCAGATGGCGTCCAATACAAGGCGGAGACGTGGTGGCAAGAATTTGAAATACGTATTAAATATATTTTTTTTAACAAATTGAATACATATTTTCTTAATTCGAACGATCTCCATTTCATTTAAATATAATTACTTAGAATAAATAACCTATATCACTTTTCTCCAGGAAATATAAGTCTTTCAAGGTCTATATATAGTCTTTTCGAATTTTTTTATTAAATCTAAAGAATTTTTTTCAATATTTCTGCACAATATTTCTGCACGGGAATTAATACCTTACCCTGTATATGTATGGAGGAAGGATATTTTGAACCAGTAACATTTATGTGATATTGGCTATCAGCACAATTGACGTTGTTGTGGACGGAACGCAAATTTTTTTAAACGAGTTCTTGATGTTGGAGACCAGATGGATTCTTGGATTGACATTTATATCAATACGCTTGCATTTACTTAAAGCTGATTTTGAGAACATTGGAGTTGAAATAATGTTTGTATCAGGCCAATTGGTTATGAGAACGATGCTCGAAATTAAGTGTTTTCAAAACCATCTGCTTACACATACAGGCACGTATTAATCGTGATTAAACCATAACACAGTAAAAAAAAATAATGACTCTCATTCATTCATTCAAAGATTGATATTTAAAAAATCGTCGCTGTCTCTAAAAAGATGGAAATGAAAATGTTACCAAAATTCGAAAAAAGAATAATCTGATTACTGATATCGTGAGGTGGAGGGTGGCGTCCATAAAACCAACATGAGACTACGGAAAATGATAGTCATTTTTTTCAAGGATGAAAATCTTGTTATCTTCACAAACTTGAGGATCTAAGATTACGGGATAGTACCCTACGTGTCCTACTAAAATATCAGTTGTATTGGATATGCGTAGAAAACGTCCAATTTTGTTACTTTTCTGTCCATTCCGAACGATTTGAGCTGATCTGAAAGGGGGAGTCTCCAAGCACCCGCTAGGAAATAGCTTCGCAACATATAGTTCATAAGGCGGCTATGTGCCTTCTTTCTTCTAGACGACAAATACGTGGCTGTCACGTGTATAGGGGTAGTTGTCATAAGTGTAGTAGTAGGTACGTCATAGGCCGGATTGTTTTACGGAGCATGCGAAATGATGAGGTCTTGACTTTCTCATGGATCATCCCTTAACTAAACTTTATGAAAAGCTAGACGACGCAGAGGCAATAAAGTTCCCGTGCATGAAATATCATACGATATATAATAACTGTACGAGTCGAAAACTCGTATGTTCTCATGTTCATTTCGGGTTTTTCTCCTCGCAGACTTTTCTGCGATGCGGCGGTAAGTTTGCCTAGAAAGTATTAAATAAACTGAGTTATCAGCATTGTGTAGCTGGGGGAGGAGGCACGGCCCCCCAGAGAACCCAGTGCCACCCCCTCCAGAAAAAATCGATCCAAAATAATTAAAGTAAAATAATCGAATAATTTAATGTAAGGTTCACCCAAGCAGATATAAAGGAATAATTTAATAAAACTTGAACTATTGTCTTCGTCGTAATTTCGTAATTTCTATAAAAAGTAATTATTTTATTGCGTAAATGAAGTAGATATTAAATTTTCACAATCATATCAAGTGTCGAGATAACCATTACGTAAGATTTGCCGGCCGATATACAACAAAAAAAATAGTGGAAGATCAACATTTGGGACCAAGTTGTAGACAATATCATTGTAAATCTAAAACGCCGATTTGAGAATCTACCGACGAGCGGAGAGGGTTCCATCAATAATTATAGAAAAATGTTAATAATTGATACGTCAGCTTTAGAAGCTGAAGCGATGATCATGAAAAACATACTTTAATTCAAAAATGATCAAATAAATCCTGAAAATTGAAGCAAGTATAATAAAAAGGAGTACTGCATTACCATATATGAACTTATCCAAGGTGCAATTGTACTCCTAGTGAGTTCCGCCGGCTGTGAGAGCAGTTTTTCTGCCGGGAGGCGGATAAAAATATGGTTTAGAAGTACAATGCTTCAGAAACGAATCTCTCATATGTCACTGCTGAACATGGAAAATGACATTGTCGAAAACAAATTGTAGCTGCAAAAGTGTTGGACAGATTTGCAGAAAAACAAATATAAAACTAATTCAATTGAGTACCTACTGAAAGTAAAGTTTAAAGACTGGTAACCGGATTATAGAATGATGAAGAATTAGTTCATTATTTTTTGAGGTATTGCAAGAGTTTGATATTAATGTTAACATGAACGTATGATTTAAGCAAGTTTCATCTTCCATGTCTGTTACGTGATTACCGACTATTATGCGAAACTTTATTCAATACTTCGTCTGTAAACCTGGGTATTTTTTGTCCAAGCCAAATTTATTTAACAAAAAATATATGAAAGAAAATTATTTTCGTATAATTTTATGATTGATGTATTAAATTGAATGTTTCAAACATTAGCATGAATTTTATCAAACATTTTCGAATGTATTCACTGGGTGAAAAAACGGCGAGAGTTGAAATACGCAGGTTTGCAGCAAAAAAAAACTGATTGTGATCAGAACCAGTTTTTGTCGGGCCCTTCTTAGCCCTTTTTCTGGAGCCTCTTTTTGCTGGACGGGAGTGGGGAGCCTCCAGAAAAAATGCTGACTACGCCAATGGCTATCGGCTTATCGTGACAAAACTCGAGCACATGATTGAAGGACGTAATTTTAAGCCAACTATATAGCTCTCGTTTGGCTGATTCGTAAACCTAAAAGTCTCCAAAAGTCCGAAATAATATTTAAGTGCTGATATCTCTCATCTTCAAAGATTTATTGCTGGAAACACCCCCTCATCTCGGCACTAGAAACGATAGCAGGAACAAATTTATGAACCCGATAAGAAGTTTATTATCTGAAGTGTCTCGGAAATGGACGAGAAACAGCTCGTGAGTAGCGACAGCAGCAAATAATCAATTGTTCAAATATATTAAATCGATAGAAAAATAAGTTTGTTACATGAAAAGATTGTGGTCCTCTCGACCCTGTGACCTACCTTTTAATACGATCATGTATATATCCATGTCTATCTATATGTACCTTTGTATCGTCAGGTGAGAAGACGACGGGAAAGAGAGAGAGAGAGAGAGCGAGAGGATAGAAGGGTATACATTTAGGTCGTGGTCTCTACGTGGGCCTTGTACGTGCTTCGGCTATTCCTCTTGAGAGGTGAGATAAAAGCATTCGAGTTCACAGCAAGAAAGTGGGAAAACTTTAGACACGTGAACAACAGCCCATCGTATATGTTTTTATACGAGAGAAACAAAAATACACAACCTGAATGTGACTGAAGTAGGACTATTAGAAACAAAATGTTTTTCACGTGTGAATAATTTATGTGGAATAGGCAATAAAAATGATAAGACAATTGGGTGTACTTCCGAAAAGCCCACACCTCCGATTAATTTAAAACTTCGTATACTGATGTATTTTGACTCGTCACGAATATGATGGTGAAAATACCAGCAAATTTTATTTTCAAGGTCAAAACTAAAAAAAACTTTTTTTTTAGTTTTTCTATTTTATTTTAATAAATATTGATCTTAGAGAAAAATGTTTCCTACAAGAGTTGTAGCTTATGAATAGTCTGATATTTTTTATTCTGTACAGGTTTTGTCTAAAACCATTATTTTTCGAGAAAAATGGGATAATGCTCCAATAAGTATATTTTGCTAAACTCTATTAGTTTCGATGTTATCTACTTACGCACTTTACCACGAGAAGGTTAGAGTTTAGTCTTTAAAGTGCATGTTTATTTTTTGCTTTTTTTGTATTTTTTATTTTAGTCTTTTTTGTATTTTATGTTGTTTTCTGTTTTTTTTCTGATTTTAGTATTATATAGGAAAATATTGAAGGTTAAGCAATATAAAAACGAAAAACTTATGTGGCTTTGTGCGTAGAACACTCCAGTGTTCTACGCACCCCACGATTCCACGCACCCATCCGCGGTGCCCTCCGCCCACCCCAGTTTCCCACGCACCCCACGATTCCACGCACCTATCCGAGGTACCCTCTGCCCACCCCAGCGTTCTACGCCGCCCACGATTCCACGCGCCCATCCGAGGTGCCCTCCGCCCATCCCTGTGTTCTACGCACCCCACGATTCTACGCACCCATCCGAGGTGCCCTCCGCCCACCCCAGTGTTCTACACACCCTGCGATTCCACACACCCATCCGAGGTGACCTGCGCCCACCCCAATAAACTACACACCCCACGCTTAAACATATCCGAGTTTGTTAGGGTTTGGGTTTGTTTGGGTTTGTTTTATTTGCGTTTGTTTGGGCCCATATGCAGTAAAGTGCGTAAGTAGATAATATCGAAACTAATGGAGGTTAGCAAAATATACTTATTGGAGTATTATCCCATTTTTCTTGGAAAACAATGATTTTAGACAAAATTTGTATAGAACATAAATTATCGGTCTTTTGATGAGTTACAATTTTTGTAGGAGACATTTTCCTCTACGATCAACATCTATTAAAAAAAAATAGAAAAACTTAAAAAAAACCGTTTTTTTAGTTTTGACCTTGAAAATCAAATTTGCGGATATTTTTACTATCATATTCGTGATCAGCGAGTCAAAATACATAAGTACACGAAGTTCTAAATTATTCGGAGGTGTGGGCTTTTCGGAAGTTTATCCAGACCATTTTATAAATCGTTGCTGTGGAGAAGAGATTGGAGCAATGCGATTGAGACATTTGTTACTTTAAGGCATGATTTTTACGACTCTTAAATCTAGAAATCAATAAATAATATTGTGGGATATTATCATTAAACGTAATATTAAAACTTGTGAATATAAATATTAAAGACCCTCCATCAGATATAAAATTATCACAACCTCACACATCTCCTCTTAACAACTAAAGAGTGTCCCAAAATGACCTGACATTTTAAATTAATGCGCATTTATTCGAAACTGTTATTGAAAATTTCGTCAAAAGAGTGAACGTGTACAAACAGGGACGATGCCGCCATTTATCGGATATTGTGTTCCACACATAACCTTCATGTTTGTACCTTATATTAGAATAAAAATATTAGTACTTCTCCAATAAATAATAAGTTTTATTAATAAATTAAAAAGTCAGCTGATTTTGAGACACCCTTTATTTTGATCACTGTCGTTTGAGTGGCAAGTCTCTGTAAATCGCTTTACATCGATATCACAAATACTTTACAACTAATTATTGATCTTTTGAAAAATCATTGAAATTACGATATCAACAGATAGTAAGAACAAAACAATAGCAATATTCCGCTACGGACCAGTATTAATGAGTTACTTAAAGATAATATAATGTTAATTATTACACGATGACTCTGGCATGCGGTAGTTCAGAACTATTCTTGACCTAGATGAAGCAGTCCCCCTCGTTGAAGACTTTCTACGAAAATGTTCCTCAATATACCGTGCGAAATCGAAATATATATCCGATCGGTAACTAATTAACACGGCGGTATCATCCAATTAAGAGGGCAAGTAAAGCCACGTAACGACGTCCTGGTAACCCAGCATCGACTTCATGGGCTATGGAGAAATGGAAAGAGAGGAGAGAGGGAGGGGGGGCAGAGAGAGAGAGGGAGGGAGAGAGAGTGAAACCACATCTTATATGTATCGGGGTTAATATCTTCCTAACCTTCTTATTATCCCTTGCCTGAGATCCTCGTCGAGTTTTTGGTATCTGAATCCTCTTTGCCATATCACGCTATATCCGTTGTCTCTCCGTTTCTTCTGATTTGCTTTTCTGGGCCATTTATGGCCTCGCAGGGAGAAAAGCTCTGCTCGAAGATATAGAAAATCCTACTCGATGGTCTATTCTACGCCGAGACCCTCTATCTCTCTTTTTCTATGCTCATTTTGCGAAGGATTCGTCCCATTGCCTCTAGTAGTTGCGAACCGTCGAGTTTTTGTCGTAGCTCCAACTCATCCTTTCTCTTTTCCCTTTCAGCCATACGAGCATGAATAGCGGATATATTTTAAGTCCCACAGTAATATTGCTACTATCCTTATTTCCTTGGTCCTTATTTAGTAGCTTCGCGAGACTCCGTCTCGTAATAAGTTTCCACATGAGGCTTCACCAGCAGTAAAGACATATCCTTCGACCTAGTCTGGGTTTGAGCAATTTACCAGTTCCCCATCTTCTCTCTCTCTCTCTCTCTCTCTCTCTCTCTCTCTCTCTCTCTCTGCTTCTTACTAGTTATCTCCCTCTCCATCTCTCTCTTTATCAAACTAACCCCAGTGCGTCTCGGATGTATTCGTGGGTTTCTCCCTTAAGGAGGTCATATAATCGCGTTAAATGAACATGAAAAATGAAGAATAAATTACATCCCGAGAAGCCTGGGGGAGTACGAATCCTTAATACGTCTGCGGCTTGGATTGAAAAATCTATCTTTACATACGGATTAAGCGACGAATAATTTAGTTAAAGTGATTCTCCAGGAATAGCATTTCGCCCAACTTTCTCTTTTAGTTACTTTACTTCTAGTGTAATTTTATTCATTAATATTTGTAATTAAAATTCCCAAACCAATTTCACGACAGTTCTCATTGTACAATTTAATCCACCAATTAATATGAATGTTATTGAACCACGAAATGTTGTTCTCGTGGTTCTCAAACCACGAGAAGAATATTTTACAAACAATTTATTTTATAAACACAGACATAAGAAAGTCTATGGTAAACCAGTCGGCAAAATGTTGTTCTGTAATTGATACAACGCTATCCCAAGGGTGTGCATAATTTTGCATAAATCTCAATAAACAATCCAGCATGTGGTATATTATTCCTATATTATTATAGAAATCCGACATTATCACTTCTCACATATTTAAATATGTACATGCATAGATATCTTTACATATTCAAAGAGATATATTTCCCTTTCGCGGAATCATGGATTTTTTTACGCATTTTATCATTTCTCGCGCTTTCTGAATGTCCTTCAAATATTCACCAAAGACGAATTTCATTTCCAGATTTTCCAGGCTCCTCTTTCTTTTACATCTGACTCACTGTTCACGAGCCACAAACTTATTGTACTGGTTGAAGTTGCCGCGGGCACTTATTTAAGTCTCCGCGTGGACCGCACTTTGAAACAGCAAACTCGTTGACGTGTGCAAGACAAATTCATTTTATCGCTGTACATCTCGTTGGTTCCTTAAGAAGCGAGAAAACTTCAACGTACTACCTCGTCGCTCAATTTTTACGATGTATTTCTTAAATGCAAACTTCTCCCAGATAAACGCGTCTGTCTGATCGCATTAATTACAAGGGAAGCGCAAACGATAGAGAAAATAAGAAAGAGAGAAACAACAAGAGATAGACAAAGTGCTACAACAATGGCTACACCATTATTATCAGCGAGATGAAAGGTGTGTAACTAGTTTTGGTCCATAAGGCAAACGAACTTTCGCGCCGAAACCGGGGTCAAGAGAAAAAGGGATGATTATGGTGAATTCGATTTCAAGGGGGTTTCCATATAGAATGTTACACTCCTCTATCGCGTTCTCCATATACATACGTATATATCAATAGACCCGCACACATACAGGCACATATATTCGCGCTTAAATAAAAATGTTTCGTGCAAATAGTTATACAGGCCCTTAGCAATTATATTCCCATTACCTCCCAACACGCTTTGTCCAACATTCAGCAAACTTTTTTTTCTTCTTTTGCATCTCACTTTGCCAAACATAACTTAAAAAAAATACTGAATTATTATAGTGAAAATCAATGTATTTTACATGTTCAGTCGTTACTCTTTTCGATCTGAAATTAACGAGACAATTAATTTTTCAATAAGGATTCGATTGGAATTATTCGTCAGGACAGTACCGGAGTGCGTGTGTGACCCGTGTCGCACGGTAGCGGTACGCGTACTACAGTTCTGGAGGAACGACACCGCGCCAGCATCCCTTATGCACCTACAAAACAGTCAGAGGATCAGAGGACCCTCGAGGGAGAACGTGCTTCACTCACCCTATGCGCAGACGCTTTCCTACGCTCTGTCTCCCTCTCTTCCTTCCTCATTCTTCTTCTCTCGCATATACCTAGCTGCCAACGAAAATGTGTCGCGATCACCGACTAAAATTCCGCGCACAATCTCACACCCTTTATCGCCGCGCAAAGCTACATATACGAAAATATATGACTTTTCGAAGCAGGTCTTAATGAACACTTTGTTCGTGTTGTTTTTTTGGAGCTAATAATCAATGGAGATTTATATTCGAGAAATTTGGTGACTATATAACATTAATATAAGATATATGTTTACCTGCCATGTATGTGTGTGTGTCACGTTCGAGAAATATGTTTTTTTTTTATATGACACTTTCATAGTAGACTCCCTCAATTCGTCACAATATCGGGGATCAAGGACCCCTCGCTTTATTGCAATCTACGAATAATATAAATCATCAGGACTGACGCGCCACAGAACATATATTCACGTACGTAACAGAAAAATAGTCGGAGCACATGTCGGAGTGAAAGAAATTTCTTGAAAACTGAACTTTTTTTTCACAATAATTCGTGTGGACGGGGGGGGGGGGGCGGGCGAGAAGGGTTGTGACAATTTTTACTTTGACTAGCATATCTTAGTCAAAAAAGTCCCACATCTATGAACTCTATAACTTAACATAGCTAGTTCTATACTCTATTCGAAACAAACATAAAAATGAATAAAAATATAAAGGTTTCTGAGAAAATCGATAAAAAACGAAACAACTCCCCGTGTCACAACTCTCCTAGTACCCGTGCAGAAATGTGACCGGGCATTCCCTTCTTTGCGTTGGGCCCTGGCCAGGCTTGCGTCGTCCGATTCACTGGACCGATCCCTTTCATGGCGCCGACTAGAAAAATCACAAATTTTTTTTTTTATCGCTTACACTCTGGGTTTGGAAATTGCAATGTTCTGGCTGAAATACACTGCGAGGAAGTACATATTCATGTAATGTATAGCTGGCCAGAACCTTGACATTTCCTGAAAAGTAAAGCTTGAAGAACTGTCTAAAGCTGCTTTGCTTTTCAGCCCATCAAATACATTCACAATTGATTAGGATGAAACTAACCCATCTGTTGTAATTCTATTCACCATTATAAGCATTTTTTCATCGATGATAATTAAATGAATATGCTCATCATAAATAATGGTATTATAACAAGTATTAATTTGAACATAACAAATAACCAAATCATTTGATAAGACAAAAAAGTGGAGGAGATAGTTCGTGGTTTTTTAAATCAACGTCACCTTGTCAGAAAGTATCAATGTTTTGGCCGGGAAGACATTACCCGTATGTATTTCGTCAACAATCCGCCAGGTGGCTTCGAGTGAAACTCTTCCCGTAACCAAGGTACCGTGCTACAACGATATAACTTCGACCCGTTGTTATATCACGAACAGAAGTGCTGTGTTCACAGCGTGCACATTCGCTTATGATTTTGTGATACTTGTGAAATAATAGGAATACCTACACGACCTGATATTATTTATTTAACTCAGGTATACCACCAAAAGCCCTTTTCCAGTACCTGATCGTTACTCTATTCGTCCGCACGGTTTATTTCTCATGGCCCTGTCGGTACACTATCACCTTTTTCGTCATTTTGCGGCAATTTTTCGATCCCTATCCTCGTCAGTTCCTGATCAGTTCCCGAAAAAGGGAACGGTGAGTCAGGGCCTAGTCTAAGACCTGTTACATGGCGAACCTGATGCACGTTGGATGTCATGAACATAGCCTAATATTGTTTAAGGAAGGCAGATAAGGGGCAGTACTTCTTCCGGACTTAAATTTCTATACGGGTACCGAGGTAAGTCGTAATTGAGGTCGAGGTAAGTTGTGACACCTATGTATTGGGTGATTATGAGGAAATAAATTTTATTTAAACGCTGCTGTTGGCGAATAACAGAAATATTCGTATTAATAATAAATAATTACATATTTGTTTTGCCTTAATCAACCTTTGGTAAGTAATTATAACCAACAATAAGTGCCTATTTATTTTAACACTAATTAGACTCCTTTAATCATCCTATGGCACATCATTGCGAACTTAAATAACATTTGATATTAATTATCAATATGAGCAGGATTAGTTATCTTGTATCAGTAATAAAATATGGCATTTGTGTAAGATCAAATGAATTAAAATCAAGTTCCGCCCGCAATCTTATCCGACAAGCAATCATGACAAATATATCGACACTCTCCTCCAGTGCAAGCTTCATGTGACCATCCCTTGCATTCGATCCACTGAACTCGACCAGCTTTTCTTTCGATTGGCTATTGGCAAAGGGCTCGAGACAACACAAGCAGAAACAATTATTTTCTGCATCTTCGTCCTCTTCGTCATCGATGTTATTTTTCTTTTTAGTCTTCTTCGGTCTTCAGTCTTTTCTCACATATTTGTGGGGCATTCTGAAACGATAAAATAAAAATTCAGCATGCGAAGTCACATCTCAAAATATGATTGCCAGGAAGAAATAGGAGAGTTGTGACAACCTGTCACAATTCTCCTGGGTGCAAAAAATTGTGCTTCGGTCAGAATAATAACTCTTAAGCTCCAAACAGGAGGCAAACCCAAAAAAACAGTATCATGCTATAAAACTTGAAAAGCCAATGCATATTAGAAAAAATATTAAAGTAACGCTAACGTCATGAGTATCGAAAAATAGGATATCAAAATTTTTGTCGAAAACTTAGTTTTGGTAATTTTTTGGACGCAGACATCGTATAGCCACAACCACTTCCCGTAGGCCGTCGGCGCGTTCTGCAATAAATGGCGCGTCTAAAAAGCAATAAATGCGCGACGTTGCTAGTTCGCTAACGATCATAGGTTCCGAGAAATCGACTTTGTCACAACTTTCCTCTGTCACAAACCTCCTCGGTCTCCCCTACAACGATTTCAATGCCTTCGTATATGCGACAAGCCAAACATTTTAAACAAACTGAAAGTTAGAACTCTGCAATGCAATTGAAGGAAGTGATTCAATTGAGAAAAATGAACTTAGGTCTTTTATATTTTTGCATCTTTTGTGAATATTTTTTGACACGCCAATTGACAGAATGTCAGATGCAAAAGTTCTCTGAAAATTTAATGTGATACTATCGTTTAGTTCGTCCGCCCATTTAGCTATATTCAAGACCTTTAAAATACTTAGATTCCCGCCTAGAAATTTTGATTCAGTAGCCTGATGATTGACCAGGCCGCTATCAAGCTGCCGTCCGGAATACCGTAGTAAGCCACGCCTGATCAGTGCTGGATGTCCAACGAATCAGTGGAACCGTAGTACAGGAGTAAGAAGGCGCCTTGAATAGACCGAAGTGAGGTAAGCCTGTATGCCGCCGTAACATGACTGCCATAGACGCCGTGTTACGGCACGCCTGATCTGTGCCAGATGTTGACCGGTTTAGTGGAACTGTAGTACAGGAGTAAGAAGACACCTTGAACAGGCAAACCTAAGGTAGCCTGTATACCGTCGTAACATGGCTGCCATGGCCGCCGTGTTACGGCACGCCTGATCAGTGCCGGATGTCGACCGGTTCAGTGGAACCGTAGTACGGGAGTGAAAAGGCTGCGTCATTGCAATTTGATCAGGGTACCTTCTTACTCCCGTACAACGGTTCCTCTGATCCGGCGGACATACGGCATAGATCAAGCATGCCTTACTCTGGTATCCAGACCAGCAGTCTGATAGCTATCAGCTCCGTGTTGAGGCTGCCGACGGCGAAGAGAGCCAAGGAATAGGTTAAGGACAAAAGTGATAGTATTTAATAAAGTATAATTTAAATTATCATTAATCCAAGAACCAAAGTTCAACCAAATATGTTATGACTGTAATATCTAAATAATATAAAAATAAAAATACATTACAAGTGTCATTAAAAATACATTACAATTTATCATTGTGGGTTATTATAAGTCCAGATCCCCTTTTTTTTTTACTTTATTTCATGATTTTCTTTTTAAGTTTCAAGGAAAAAGATTATATAAAAAAAAAAAGAATAACATGAATGACATTCTTTAGAATGATAAAATTAAGCAACGAAAAAAGCAGGTTTATACAAGTGGCAGGATGGCTAAATGTAAGTAGGTAGCGCGCTCAGCCTTAGAATTAGGAGGCATAGGTTCAAATTCCGCGGCTAGACAAAAACTTTAACGAGGCAGGAAACGATTTAATCCAATTTTCATATATACAGGAACATAAATAAAGCATATGGAAACAAAAAATACTACGATAATTTTTTTTTTCATAATTTGCTGATGATTTAATTTTTTATTTCAAGCATAGATACGGCAGTCGGATCAGGGCCTGAAAGAAATGTACTGAATAGGTCCGCAACTGATATCCACTTCAAGGCCGGATGCCAAAAAGGGTTTCATCCCTAGTAGGTAAAGCCCTGATACGGCAGCCTGTACAGTGCCATAGTACGAGATACGGCATGTCGAATCCGGCCCTAGTCTGCCCTATAGCTAAATTTCTAGTCGGGTTATAAAAATAAAGAAAATGAATCAAAAGAGCAAGCGTAAATCCTGTAATTTACCACAATTTTTCTGTATAAAGGACTTAAATTCTCATACAATATCACTTATGGACATTTCAGACTCTCGATACAACCAATTAATACAAACTAATTTTAATAATTAAGCTAAACCCTATTTCTTAATTCGTCAATAACTTAAAAACAACCGAAATTCAGAAAAATATAGTCGCTTGTATTTATTAGCACAGGTTTTCCACAGCTTCCGTGTGCCCTTGTGCAAACGTGACGTAGTACCTATATTAGGATAGAGTCACTACGGGCAACGCTCTGGAGGGGTTTCTCGGAAACTGGGAATGATAAGGTGACAAGTGTAGGGTAAAAGTTAAAGTGATTAGGTCGAAAAGCTTGCACGAGCACACAAAGAAACATTAAAAATAGATTGGACATTGAAAATTACAACGAAGCTTAATAAAAATTAATAATAAGAGACATTATTATTCTTAATCTTTCGTTTACTCCATCGTGGAGTATTGAAATTTTTGTACCCCAGAAAAAAAGGAAGGATCCGTATGATGAAAGAGTGAAAACATTTTTTTTTAGTTTCTAAAACTTGATTCGATTAGCAGTAGTGAAATAAGAATGAATGCAGTGACTAAAGACATTAATCTGGTTGCTTCTTAACGATGCAGACGAAGCCCCGGCAACTTTATTATACTACACAGAAGCGTAGGAGGTAGTTTACTCCTCGAGACCGCATATTTTGTACTCACGGCAGCAACTCCGGTTATAACAGTTACTGCAAGCGCCATTTTTTTACGTATATGCACCCGACTGGAACGTGCACTGGTATATAGTTCAACCACGATGATAAACACCTTTGTCGATGCAGGGCCGACCGTCGATTTAAATACTCATCTGATCTCGCTCTCTGTCTTCCTTCTATTCATTATACGAAAAAAACCGATTGTTTTTCCTGTAGCTATAAATCATACGGTTCCTAATTAATCCATTTGCCTTCCGAGTCTTTTGGTGTGATATCACTTATGGAGGATTTGTGCATATTCCCTGCTACGAGGCTTGGAAAAGATCGGATATAAGATATGTGGTAAAGATTAGATTAGAGGAATTTCTCTCCCTCTTGACCCTTTACTCGAATCGACGGCTTTTCGAGAAGAAAACACCTTTGATTTTCAGTAATTGGAGTAGAACAGCATTGTTTTTTTTTTCGCAGGCAACACGAATAAAATACTTTCTTATTCTGACGTTTTCATTGCCAGTCACTTTTCCGATAACCTAATTACGAGAACTATATTAAATTAGAAATGTTACATTTTCTTGGATAAACCTCCGTACAGACGTTACCTCCGATTTTGCTGAAATGTTGCACAGACCTTCATTTTGACAATAATATAGGTCTTTGTCTAAAAGGAGTTATAGAACTTCGCAATAGGTTTCGAAATGTCAAATTTTGAAAATTTATAAATTAAAGCGCGTGTATATCTATATTGATCATAGCGCGCTACTACTATCCCTACTCTATCAACATGATCGAATACAAAATAAACCCAACCAAACACAACCAAGCCCAAACATTCTCCAGCAATCCCAAACCCTAAAAGCCAAGCAAACACAACTAAGCCCAAACATTCCCAAACAAGACACACAAGAGCTAAACAAACACAACCAAGACCACACAATCCCAAACACACCCAATTAAAACCAAACAATCTCCTACAATCAAAACAAACCCCAACAAACCCTACACGGCCCAAACAAACACAGCCAAGCCCATGCAAACCCTACAAAACCCAAACAACACCGGTAAGCCCAGACAAACCCAAGCACAACCAAACCCTAAAAAACCCGAACGAACCAAAACGAACTCGCCTCGAATTTGTTTTGTATTGTGTTTGCTCGGGTTTTCTCACGTTTGGTTTGGGTTTGTTTCGTACTCAATTATGTCGATAAAGTAAGGATAGCAGTAGCGCGTTATCATAGAAATAGATATACACGCGCGTTAATTCATCAATTTTCAATTTCGATATTTCGAAAACTATTGCGATGCCCAAAAAAATCATTTAGGCACTAACTTATATTAGGTATTAAAAAAAATTGTACAAAATTCCAGCTAAGTCGGAGGTAAGCGCTATTCGGAAGTACAACAGGTTTTATATAGTCCATTTCACTGTATATTGATCCTATGTTTCTTTGTATGCTATTCCCGGTCTTTGTGACACCAACTTCTATCTCATAATTATTACTTCACTCTTCCCAATGCCTGAAAGATCCCTAAGACTGTTGACCGCAGCTGCTGGATTTGACTGAGTTACAGTTCAGTTATCATCGAAAACTGAGTAAATTGCTGCCCGACTAATAGTTGGGCCAGAAGCCAGAGCCCGGCTACGTGGCCACGCATTCAAGTTATTGGCCCAGGTTAATGCTGCTTAAAATAGCCACGTTTCCACTACTGTCCGTTTTTATAAGTTCATTGTTCTTTCGGAAATACGAAACGACCTGTTTTTACGTTTCACCTGCAGAATCCAGTAAAATAACTCGGAATAAATCTTGTGAAAAAGTTGAATCTTTTCTCGACACCTTTTAGGATGAGGGCCGAGCCTCCTATAGGCCGACGATAAGAGCGAGAGCTTGTTTAATTGTACTACGCAAAAAGATAAGGGACCGCGTGTAATGCGGGAATGCCAAAGCGTTCAAGAGTCTTCGGTGTTCTTCGTGGGTTGAAGTACGGTTTCTCGATCATAATGAGTTTCCAAGTTCCAACATACAGCGAAAACTCTTCACGCTTTATTGGGATTTTGTATACACTCTCCCCTCGTTTCTATCATCTCCTTTTGTTTCTTTTCTTTCCCACGAGGAAAGAAAAACGGAATGATTTATCGAGTCTATACACATTTTCATTCGCATGCACCCCATTGTTACAGTGGTCATTAATTTTTGACGTGATAAATACAGATGAAAACATACAGCAAAATTCTATCGCGCACGCCATTGTCAATCTGACATATTTATTTATACACATGGAGTTGTTCAGGGATCGAGTAAAAAATTCATAAATATAAATAATATATATCCGTTCCATAGCCTACGATAATGGCTAGTATAATTTACGATGAAAAAAAAGTCCCATGAAAAAGCATCGCAATAAAAAATGAGACACATCGCCCGAAGGCTTTTGCATTTTTTTTTTCATGTAAACGCTTGTATCACTGCTGTGTATACAATGTAGAAAGCTTTCTTTTGAGAATAAGCCATCTCACTCCAACGCAAAAGGCATGAATAATAAATGAGGACAAGATGATCAAGCCCTCACCAACGCGCAACACATCAACCATTTACTTTTTATCAGGGTACGCAAAAAAAACTTGGCTCTGCAAACGCACATTTTTTTTCAATCACGCCGCTATACCAGATATCGTAATGTAACAATGTAAAAGGCATCCAAAATAATTTCTATACAGAAGTAATTGAGAGTAATTTATGAAATATACATATTCAATATAAAGTGAAAACACTCTTCATTGTTCACGAAAAAATGGTACTTTCATACGAATAATTTTTACTTGGGTGAAAAAAAAACAAAGAAAAGAGACCAATAACCTTCATCTTCATAAATCTTCATCTGGACAACCGTGCAGGGAGGCGAAGACATTGAAACGCTTTCTCGTAGATAAAGATCCATAAAAAGCAGAAAACCATGAATAAACGAAACGTAGGGACATTTTTCATTGTCCACATTGTTACACAGTAATAACTCACCATTATTTCCTCACATATTTATTTCGGCGTTTTATTTATTCAAATGAACGCTTGAAGCTTCCATACAATCTTTTTTTTCAACATTAGCCATTTGAGTGTACCGTTAAAAGGCCCATGTACGAAATAAAAGCATGAGAAAGTGAAAGATGAAGGAGAGTCTCTTTTATTTCGTATTATTATTGCACGACTTCCCGGCGATATTCGGATATTCAAGCAGGGTTGAAAGAGTAAATGACCTGTGGGTTTCACACCTCCGTGTCAAGGAGAATGAGACCAGTGCAAAAAAAGGTCTTTTCCCGCCCTTTCCATGTCTCACCCTTATGCACGTGAGGGAAACGAGGCACATTTGAGCCAGGGGCGTTATGACCAAAGCGATTGAGCATGCGCTCATTTCATTTGAAAAATCTGCAACAAACTGCAGAGACCGAGCGTACGTATCCCAATAGAGTAAAAAAAAATCCGTCTATCGAGGCCGAGTACCCTGGGGCTACTTGGTCCCTCCCTATTATCGTAACTTTCCGTTTTAAAATTGAAAAACAATTCGTGACAACAGCATTTAGTAAATACTTCCAAGTAAAATTATTGTAGTTGCTGTTAAGCAATCAATTCAGGAAAGTAACAAGAAGAATCGTTTTTCGCATCAGCTGCCGTCGGAGTTCGATTTTTGATTGCTGTTTAACGCGCAGAAATTGGTTTATTCCCCAACGATTCAATGTTTACTGTACTAGTGCAGTAAAACCCTGCTTTATGACGTATTTCACCGCACTAACGTGGACAAACCGCATTTTTCACGATTGATAGTTTTCGTTGCGCGATTTTTTACTGACCTAACAAACTTGAATGTAGCGACATCCACGCGAGATAAAACGTTATTTCGTTACAATCGTTATCCAAATCATATTTTCCAAGAAAAATAATGGAAAAATAAACTGAATGTCCAAAACCGTCCACACCGCTAAAACTCATGGAAGCAGTTGGATCTACCACAGATGATTAGTAACTTAAATATAAATATTATTAAGCAGTACTTTTAGACACGTTGAGGGAACTGCCCGGTGACTCAGCTAGTCGCGGGTGAGCTCAACGTGAGAGCGATCGAGTATGGAATGACCAGGACGAACAGACGTGGACGACTGCTGCTGGAAATGACAGCAAGACTGAACCTGATAGTCGCACATACGGGGCACGCACCAACTTACATAATACCGGGAATGGGCTCCTCGACACCGGACGTAACTATGGTCGTGGACAGTATCTTGTTGCTGATGAGGCGATGGGAGGTAATCAATGGATACACGGCCAGCCATTAACAATACAATGTTTTTGAGGTGACCGGACCCCCAACAACGCGACATTACGGGTCGGAACGGGCTCTGCGGTGGAACGTACGCAAACTGGACAACGACAGACTCTCGAGGGCGATACTGGAAGCAGTCATACCCTCAGAGGACAAACTGACAGGACGAAGAAGGACCGAACGACTCGTGGATGAGACACTGAAACTGATGAAACGCCTATGCAAAGCATCAATGCCGCGCAAGTGCATTGGGCAGCACAGGCGAGTAACGTACTAGTTGACGGACGAGATCGCCCAACTGCGGAGGCTCTGCATCCAGGCGAAGATGAGAATGTACCGAGCACGGGACAGAAACAAGCCGTACGCGGTCGCTCTTACGACGAAGTACAAAACGGCACGGAGGACATTAACAAATACGATAAAAATAGCAAGAAACGATACTGGAGACAGATATGCGAGGAGGTGGACCGAGACCCCTGGGGTCTGAGTTACAAGATTGTGACTCAGATGCTGGGGGCCCGAGGCCTGCAGGAACTCAAAGACGCGACGACCATGGAACGGATCTTTAACGGACTCTTCCCGACTCACCCAACGAAGGGTGAGTTGACAGTCCTCGAAAGGGTGAGTCGATAGTCCTCGATCGGCCGGAGGTTTGTCGGAAAAGCAGTACGGCTTTCGCAAGGGACGATCGACGATAGGGGTCATCCGCAACGTCATTGAAACCTTCTGGAAGACGGATGAAGCCTGCCATGCGGCAAGGCCTCTAGTTATGCTGGCGCCTCCGGACGTGAGGAATGCCTTCAACTCGGCTAGGTGAGAGGACATCTTGAGGGTGCTGGAAGGAACTCTTCGAATCCCTCCTTACCTTCTCCGGGTATTGAGGGACTACTTCAACCAAAGACATATTACGTACGAGACAGAGGAAGGACAAGTGACTAGGAGTATTACCGCGGGGGTCGCGCAAGGATCGATACTAGGACCGGACCTATGGAATGTGACGTACTTAATAACCTGGAGATGCCGCGAAACGCATCGACATGGCGGCGGTGATGAAGCGTAGTGCGGATTACTAGCCTAGTGCAGCTGACACTGAACCAAGTCATGAGGTGTGCCAACAAATTGATGACGGAACACGGATTGACGCTTGCACTGGACAAGACTGAAATCCTCATGCTGGCCAGGCGACGTATACCGACGATTATACCGATGACAGACGCGATGGTACGAACGGAAACAAGTAGAGAGGTTAAGTATCTGGGGGTAACCCTAGATACGAAGCTGATCTTCTGGCCTATATAAAGCGGACAGCCGAGCGGGCGATGGCAAATACGCACGGACCGAAACCGTTAATACGCAGGCTGCTAAAGACGGCGGCCCACTCAGTCCTTCTGTACGCCGCAGAAGTATGGGCAGACGCGCGCGCCGTCAAGCAATACAGGAAAGCGATGACGTACGTATAAAGGCAGGGAGCACTGAGGATAACGTGCGCCTACAGGACCATCTCAGCAGAGGCGGTTCTGGTGAAGGCAGGCGGGATTCCTAGACTTACTAGCCGCAGAACGGAAACAAATTTACGAACCTGACGAAGGGACCGAAAGGGCTGACGCGACAAGGCGCGAAAGAGAAAAGACCCTGACGGACTGGCACACAAGTTGGGCGACTGAGTCGAGTGGAAGGTGGACAAGACCATTGATAAGGACCGTGGACTGAACGTGAATTTGGGAAGGTGAACTTCTACCTAACCCAATTCCTCCCTGGACACGGATATTTCCGAAAATACTTACACGACATGAAACCGGTACGGACACCAGACTGTAAGGACTGTGGACACACACGACACGACGTCGAACATACGTTCTTCACGTGTGACAAATGGATGGTACAGAGACAAATGGAAGGGAGGACAGGAGCCATCACACCTGACAACATAATCGGACTGATGCTACGAGACGAAGACTGCTGGACGCTGGTCGCCACATCCGTCGAGACTGTCCTGAAGCGTAAGAAAGAGTATGGATGCTTGGGGAGCGAATGAGTATGAATGACGAGAGAATGATGTGCGAATTAAATGGGATCCTTGGACTGACGAACGACACGATACGGAAGATAGACAGGTCCCGAAGAGTGAGGTTCTACTTACGTGTTGCTATTCTGCGGGGTGGACGGGACGGACGAGGTTTTTCCGTCGGTAAACCATAAGTGGGGAGTCCAACACACGGGAAAGTGTTTCACTCTCTCTTATGGTGCTTAAAGCATTTTTTACCCCCTCGTTAAAAAAAAATAGTACTTTTAATATCAATAATATTAATCAGTACTTTTAATGTCAGTAATATCAATCAGTACTTTTAATATCAATAATATTAATCAGTAAGTTTAATGTAAAAAATATTAATCAGTAAGTTTAATATCAATAATATTAATCAATACGTTTAATATCCATAATATTAATCAGTGCGTTTAATATGAATAAGCTCATACTTTATTTCGACCACAAATAAACTGTTATAAGTGACTTTCCGCCAAACGTATGTTTTGTAAAGTCGGTCCTTGCATTACCTTCTTTACAACCGCTAACCATCTAAGTAAACAAATCGAGATTACTAAGATAAACCGTGATTGCACTTACCTCGTTTAAACTCCAGAAACCTATATAGAAAAGTAACCTATATAAAAAGTATAAAAAGTAACCTATATAAAAAAGTAAAATACACACGAACACATACACACACACACACACACATGCACACACAGTACCGGTAAAAAGTTTTCGATTACTTTGGATAATTGCAAAATTATATTAGAATAATATAATTCATTTTATATCTTATTTTACAAAGATATTATGGATGCGTTCGACTTGGGCGCTTACACGCTTAGTGTGCTCACGCTTATTAGCGGTGCTGTGGCACGTTCGAGTTGAACTGTGCGCGCTTCATTGAGCTTACGCTTTATAGAACTTGAATTGTACGGGTTGGCATTATTAGTATCCAAATGGCGGGCGAAGTAGGAGCCTTCGTTGGTTTTCAAATTATCGACGAGTTGTTTGGAATAATTAACAATGAAGACGATAGTGATGAAGATTACGATCTAATAGAAGAGAGTAGTGATAAAGAGATGAATCAGGAAATTTTTTCCTAACTTTTGGACATCTCTTCTAAAAGAAATCCCGTACCGCGGATCCAAAACTATATTGAAGAGGTTATTCTGTTAGAAATAGAGCCCTGAAATGAACTAAAAACAGTTTACGTCAAGCTGTTACCGCCATTCTTCAGAAGTCTCACAAGGAACTGGTAATTCGAGTAGAAATTTTCAAAAAGTTGTCTAAAAGTGTACCAAATGTCGGCCCGAAGGTTACTTTTAAGGCAGTAGTCTGCTTTACAGGCTTCAAAAAATCGATTTTTCGTTTTTGTCTTAAATCTATTCCAAAACTATCCAAGAATATGTGTTCAAAATTTTAGAGGCCAATTCGACATATTTTCGAAGCTAGATCAGTTTTAGTGGCCGAGCGTCGAGCAGGTGCGAATGCTCGGGCAAAACTTTACAGCCCGTTTTCTCGAGTTTTCATTTTCACAAGTTTTGGAAAACGGTGCCGGTGATAGTAAAAACAATATATGTCCGATCGAAAAAAACCAAAGTGATCTAGCTTCAGTATTGAATTATCTTCTATTTGAACTAAAAAAGTTGGACAAAAGTACTATTTAAATTACTTGTTTTGCAACTTAAAGTGAATTTTTTTTTTCAAAAAAGTGAATTTTTTTTTCAAACTTCGAAAAAATTTGGAATTTCGTCATTTCTTCGGTATTTTTTTAGTTCATATAGAAAAGGAACTTATAAAAACTAAAAAAAAATTTGGTTCCACTGTTTCAGATGCATCGCACGACCTCCATCACCGGCACCGATTTACGAGTGCACACTCCAGGCGCCCCAGAAAAATCGTTACAACTTTGGCAAATTTCAATAATTTGTAATAATAAAAATTGTTTTTTAAAGCTTGAATATAATATACTATCGTCTCAAAATTTCGTTTACCGCAATCATTTCCTTCCCTTTCAAAAAAATTGTTGAAAAAACGCTTTTTTTTCGGCTCCTAAAGCAGACTACTGCCTTAAGTTGAAAACCATCCAACAAGATAGCTGTTGCACACATGTTAACTTATATGTAACTTCCAAACGGACATATGGTCAAATAGTTGGAAATTGCTACCTAGGAAACCAGTGTGTTCATTGTGCTCACGAGTCGTTCGTTTAAAAAAAAGCGCGCTTTTAACGCTCACGCTTTTGCTGCCCTACCTCGCTGGAAGAAGCGTTTGTTAACACAATATGACAGCGCTAGTGACGTTACCCGTGATGTCATAAATGCTTCTGTAAGCGCGCACAGCGTCAACGCGAACGACGGGAGCGGACGTCACGAACGGTGAAAGCGTGTAAGCGCCTAAGTTAAAAGCACCCTACATAGCTCTTTGAAATGAATTATATTATTCTAATCTAATTTTACAATTATCCAAAGTGATCGAAAACTTTTTACCGGTACTGTATATACTTATCTTTACCAGCATACGCAGAATTATCAATATTAAAAGACATAAGAAACACTTACGTAAAATCTGCAACAAAAAGAGCCACGGCCTCCCCATCGTACGCTCTCCTTTAACGCTTGTTCGCGGCCTCTCTCCATAGTATCCCCTTTTTCGTACACTTACTCAGGCCTTCACCAGAGAGCTTCGAACCCCCACTTCGCGGGCACGAGCTAATCGCGCGCCTCCACTCACCTATATAACACCTGCCACATAGTCTTTCGGTATCTAGTTCGGCTTAGAACGTAATACCGAATAGGTCCTTCTCTCGACTAAACTTTAGTACGGCAGAGATGCTTCAAACGTGAAACTCTCTTTGCAAATAAAAAAAAATCACCTCGTACTCTCTCTCGTAATATTTTTCTCCACAATGGGAACAAGAATCCAGCGTACCTCCAATGTTTAGATCTTCGAAGCCACGTCCGTTCAGAGATCACCGACAATGAGAATGGCTCCGACTCCATGGCCAACATCGGAATCGGAGGAAGTTCTCGCAGAGAATCGGATTCACGAACTAAACTGTTCGGTCCTTCTCAGGACCATCTTCCGATCGCAAACCGTAAGGCATTCTTTTTCCTCTTGTTCCCGACTGAAAAATTGCCTGGTCTCGGTGAACGGCGAGGTATCGGCAAAGCCCTAAGCGTCTTTCAGCTTTCGATTCCCCTGCACCTGACCCTCTGTTGATTTACATACTGCGCACAGGCATACTATTGTTTCTCTTCCGCACACCCGTAACAAAATGTAACGCTGAATACGTTTTATGTGAATTTTCTTGCAAGTTATTTTTTAATCCTCTATTGAACTTTCCAGACAAGCGTTGCAAAAAATATTGTATGTGCCACGTGCGGAAGAAAACGAATTATATAGCGCGCAAAGGTACAAGCCTTCAACACGTGCACGTACGATGTAAATCACTGTTTTCCGCACTTGTCAGTCAAAGTACTATCAGTTTGACAACGCTTTATCTTCCACATTTCCAACAGTTATGGAAAAGCGTTACATGTGAAATAGCGATAGCTATCGGCTTTCATCAATATTGCATTTTAATAAACGTTAGTACAATTTGCTAACTTTTTGCAATTACTTTAGTTCTTCTTCACGATTACAAATATTAGATGAAGTAAAAAGTTCTGAGCGTTTTTTCGCTTTATTTCGACGATGAAATTAACATAGGATTATCCGATTTAGATAAAATATGCGCCGTTTTGTTCGATAACTTTTGTCCATTTTGAAGGCAATTTCTTAACTCCGCAATTGAAGAAGTCCTCGTCCCTATTCGTAAAAAACTTGACCAGCTCTTTTTCAAAAGCCTCTCTTGAGGCCAGTTGTCTACCATCAAGAAAATTTTGCAAATTTTGAAAATGCTTGAAACGGTAATAATCGCTTGGTACCAGATCTGGACTATACGACGGGTACTCTTCCTATTGGCCAATTCTGGCCGCTTCTGGTCGATCGCCTGCTTCAATCTGGTCAGTTGTTGACAGTAGAGGTCTGAATTGAGTGTTTGGCCTGATGGGAGCAGCTCATAGTGGATGATTCCCTTCCAATCCCACCAAACACAAAGCAAACCCTTCTTGGCCGTTAATCCGGGCTTGGCGATCGTTTGGGCCGGCTCACCGTGATTGGACCACGATCTTTTTCGGCTGTTGTTCTCGTATATAACCCGTTTTTCATCGCCGGTCACCATCCGCTTAAAAAAATGAGTCGATTTCGTTACGTTTCAGCAAAGAATCGCAGGCATCAATTTGGTCCAAAAGGTTCTTTTGCGTCAATTTGTGTGGCACCCATACATCGAGCTTCTTCTTGAGACCAGCTTTATGCAAATGGTTCCAAACCGTTTTCTGGCTAATTCTCAGTTTCTGGGAAATGGAATAAGTGCTCACATGCCGGTCCGACTCGACGATTTCCATGATTTTATCGACATTTTCGACAATTGGCCTACCAGAGCGTGCCTCATCTTCGACGTCCATGTACCAGAACGGAATCGTTGGAACCACCCCTTTGCCATTGCATTCGATACTGTATTGGGTCCATAAACAGCACACATTTTTTTGGCCGCCTGCTCCGCCTTTTCATCTTGGTCATAGTGGTACTGAAGAATGTATCGAATTTTTTCTTCGCAAACTTTTTTTGAAGCGTAATGTCACCTTTAAATCGCCGTATAGTATGACCCGATGCGATATATACATCGTGAGATATGGCTCACTAAAGACATCTAGCGGAAAACGCTCAGAACTTTTTACTTCACCCAATATGTTTATACCTATAGGTATGAACATATTTGTAATCGTGCATTTATAGTATAAATGCGCGATTCATTACGCACTTCGGCATATTTTTTTCACGATACTTCGCAAACAAAATGACCGATTCAAGTTTGGAGACTGGAATTCGTAGTTGATTCTTCATCTCATCAATCTTCATCTTCACATGCGCAGGCTTTTAACGCGCCCATCTTGCTGTAATGGTGTTAGAATTCGCGGACCATCGTTTTCCGTATACAAGACCGATTTTATATAACAAAAACTCGAACCATTGATCAAAATCCGACTACTCCGACAGTCTTTGAGATATTGACTCTGCAATTTTTCAACCACTGAGTTCCAGTACACTTCTTATAAGAACATTCATTTATTTTTCTTGACTGTCGACTAAGTTAGACCGAGTGATCGTTTCAATCATTTTTTATCGTATATATACACATATAACTGTAGATCTCCATTTTTCTCCCCTATTTTCCTTGCAGTGGTTGAATTCTCATACCTCCCATCGAGAGAGAACTGTTGCTTCAGTAACGCCACTCGTGTGAAAAATCCCACGTGCTCTTTCTATTACCCTTTCCACATGACCGCAATTTTCGACGCTTTCAACCTTTCGTTTTCATCCCTTTTTCCTATGTAGCGCCTACAATGGAACACCGAGTCGATGGTCGTGACCACTCTGGCGTTTCGTGAGTTCTGCATATTACATGCATATCGCGTAACATTTCAGATGACTCGACATAAATCATACGACGCCCAACGGTCTACTGGGTCTTTTCTTTAATACTTTTAGAAAGTTGAAAAAAACGCTAAATAGCATAAAATCTCCCCAAAAACATTATTGATTGTTTTACCTTATAACAAAAATCCGCTTGTCTCAGAAATAATTATTTTTATTTTATTTTAAACAATGGTTTTATTATACTTTTCCATTAATCAGGTGTACACAAAAATGAAATTATAAAATAGTCAATTACAATGTTCGTATTACGCAAGTGTTCGTATTACGTATTACTATTCATATTGATTTGTATTTATAAAATGAATCCTTGTTACCTATTTTTAATAAAGCTATAATAATTTTTTATTGCTGATGTTCGATGCAAGAAAAATTTATAGTTGTAGTCTCTCGACACATAAAAGTATATATTTTTTGTGTGCGATTTAGCTGCCTAAAAACAGACTTTTCATTGTCCGTAATGAGCAAATAAATGCATATGTTTGGCTTCGCGATGTCAAAAGATGAATTTTCCATTTCATTGCCATTGAACGAAATTTTGGTTCTCGTATTTTTTTTATACATATGGAAACGTGTCTTTCCCCTTGAGTTGGTCGTACTGCCTTTCGTCAAGAAAAAAATCCATGCAGGGCGAAGAATTTATCTAAAACAAATTTGAAAAACTGTATTTCCAAACACCCTAACCATGTTTAGGGGTTAACTGTCAAACCCAACAACCCCGGCACACATTATATGTATATATATATATATATACAGGGTGGATCAATAACTATAAGCACCTTAGATATCTTCGAAACTATAAGGTTCACAGAAATATTTGCTGAAATGAAATTGCACACTACGAAAGGGGCCATCCGATAGCGATAATAGTTTTTTTGCAGGTGGAGGTACTTCGGACATTTGAAGGTCAGCTCCATTTTTTTAAATGGATCAGTATGTTTTTTTTTTCTGTATCATGAAGAAGGAGCTTAAACATAAGGTCATTGAAGGTCATAGAAAGTACAGAAAGGCGATAATACTTACAGTTTCGGTAGTAAATAAAATTACTACGTTTATAGTAAGATAAACGCCTTTCTGTACTTTCTATGACCTTCAATGACCTTAGGTTATAGGTCGTTGAACTCGTTTTAAGCTCCTTTATCATGACACAGAAAAAAAGCACCGATCCATTTAAAAAAATGGAGTTGACCTTCAAATGTCCGAAGTACCTCCACCTGCAAAAAAACTATTATCGCTATCGGATGGCCCCTTTCGTACTGTGCAATTTCATTTCAGTAAATATTCCTGTGAACCTTATAGTTTCGAAGATATCCAAGGTGCTAATAGTTATTGATCCACCCTGTATATATATATATATACATACACATATATATACCCTCGTTCGTACACATCGCTACTGCGGGGGCGAACATGTAGCTTGTCTAGTCAAAGGAAGGAAACATTTTCACTCCTTAACACACTCTGAGTTTATTAATATTACGCTACAAAAATAAAGATAGTTTGTGACGAGACAAAAAGCAGGTATTAACCGAGACAAAGCACCTGCCGTCCGCGATAGCTATAGCTGTGGTGTCTGCAGTCACGTGCCGGCTTCCTTGTTGATCATTTACCCCAGGTAAGTAGCCTCGTTTTAGCCTAGTTTGTATTTGCTAGCATTGATCTTAAGGCCGTGTTTTCTTAATATTTCGAACACGACGCGGAGAGGTTGTAGGTGTTCCTCTTGCGAGTTAGCCCAAATAAGGATGTCGCCTATGTAGCAAAAGACTTAATCGATGTTTCGAAATATTGTGTCAACAAACCTTCGGAATGTGTATTCCTATAATCCAAATGCAGTGATTATGGCTGTCTTTGGAATTTCCTTTTCGGCCATTTCGATTTGGTGGCAGGCTTTTGCCAGGTCCAACATGTTGACGTTTTTTTGTCCGTGTAGTTTTGGGAAGATGTCCTGTATCAGTGGAGGTGAGTATCTGTCTGGTAACATGACGAACTTGAGTTTTTGGTACTCGCCACAAATTTCTTCCGTATGAGCTGTGGGCTGGCCGATGGACTTTTCAGTGGTTGAATTATACCTTGTGCATGGCGTTGAATTCATCGCGGGCTGCTTGAAGTTTTTCGCCCGCAAACTTACGTAACAGTTTGGCTGCTGGCGGTCCTGTGGTTTCGATGTGGTGGACGTTGTGGCAGTCTGAAAATGTTCGAGATTCATTAGACGGTTTGGTTATGTCAATGAATTCGTGCATGCGTGTGTCGTATTCCGATTTGTGAGGCGATGTCGGAAGACTCTCGCCGCTGATCGTCTGAACGCTATGGATTGAAGTCTCATGGAGTTCGCCAATGGCTTTCAACAAGGTTGAAGGGCCGCGGACACAGTCTTATAAATAGGTCTGGAAACAGCCGCGATATGGTCAGCATACGAAGTCGATCTACTTTTATTTACATTTTTTACCCCTACGTGGCATTGCTGTTGGTGGATGTCCGACAAGGATAGAATAGCTTCTGTCTGTGTCTCTTGGTCTCATGAACGAGGCGCATGCGTCATCGACCTTATCCCTGATTCATCGTATCTTTGATAGGGATAAAAATAACAAAACCCGAATGAATAAATAATAAACTTATTGAAAACCGAAATGATTAATAGACACCATCGTAATTGCAATCACCAGCGTATCATATAAAAATTCCGTGGTACCCAAGCAGCTGTGATTAACATGAACGATATTTATTCAAAATGATCAAGTAGCTGTTTGGCTGAAATGGTTAGCGCCAAGTCTTGGAAACCAACCTTCTGAGTTTGACTCTCACTCCAGAATGATTATTTGACATCTTTTGAAATCTCGTTTGACATCATTTGGCACTCAGAAAAGCAAACATTTTTCATTCGACATTCGGCACCTGGGGTGACACTTGGGCATCGTGCACGGCTTAGTCAGGTCGACCAATTTTTCGCAAAGGCACTCAAATACCAAGTCGCTTTCACCTTTCGGCAAAAATATTATAATGCAAACAGGTTTATGTAACTCTCGTTAACGAGATCTGGAAAAATGGAAATATATACAGACGAGGGTTTTGTTTCACACCACCACGCGGAAACAATTTCGGCAAGGGGGGAAGGGTGGGAACACAAAAGACCGTAGGTGGAAGGCATCCTTCGACAGCAGCGATGCATGTGGCCGCGATCGGAAAGAACATCGGAGCTCGTTATCATGGCTCACTGCATTACTGAAATCTGGCTTCGTTTCCAGACCTGTATGTAAGACCGTGGTCGAGGATTGATCGCCTTTTTAGATCGATGGTTAGTCCGTAGTAGACGATGAAATCCACTCCTATCATGGCTGCCTGTACATCCGCGATTATCAACAGCCTTTCGAATGTTCGTGTGAGTCGTAGATTCAATGTCGATAGTTCGACACCGAATGGATCGATGGTCGTTAAATTGGCCGCACGAAGTTCCACAGGTGAGATTGATAATGCTTTTTTATCCAGGCACATGGAACTAAGGAAATGACGGAGCCTGTGTCGATTGAGGATTGTTCGTTGTTGAGATTTTAGTCAGTGATAAGGAGACGGTACTCTTTGTTCGGTAGTTTATTGTTGTTATCGCAACCCGTCTCTATAGATGACAGCACTGCTAGTTTTCCGGCTGGTTTATTGATGCAAAGGTGCAGAGCGCTGCACATTTAGGTGTATTCGCACCGAACTTGCGGTTGTAATAACAGTGTAAGCTGTTTGTTGGTGTCCTAGGACCAAAATATGACCGCGATCTCGGTCTGTTATTGTTTCGCCGTAAGAGCTTTTTCAGTGTGCTTGAAATTTCGTTGACTTGGATTTGTAGGTTCTGTATCTGCTTTTGAATGTCTTTGCTTTTATGATGTTTGTTTGAGTTTGTGGCTTATGGCCATTACCTAAGAGTCGGTGACGGAGCTGATTGGGATTGTCGCGGTGTATCTTCTCTTATTTATCAGCTGGCTCTACGAGTTTGCTGATGTCCTGCACTCCGCTGATTGCCAGAATACTTCTCACGAGTTCCGGTAAATGTTCGAGGAACAATTTGCGTAGCGCTGCCTCATTTAGTAGGCCTTCGGCTAGATTTCTTGTGCGCTAAAGTAGCCTCGACGGTTTTTTGTTTGTTGACATAGTGCCTCACAGCAACCATCGCAGTTCGGATTCTGTGGTCTCCTCAAACAAACCCAGGATTTTATTTTCCATCGCCAGAAGATTTGAGCCGCACTACAGTGCAGCCTATGTGCAAGCTGGTATGTTAGTATTTCGCCAGGTCGACGGTTATTCCGGCAAATTCAAATGCGTTTCCGACTTGGACGAACCAGATTGCCGGGTTGGCCTCCCAGAATAGACGCAGTTTGAACTTACGTTGAGTGTTTGGTTGATTACCTGCTTGCATCGTGTTGTATTGTTTTTCTTGCCTGTGTTGAATTTTCTAGAAATTTTCGTGTCAATTTCAGTTGAAGACAATGACGATTCTTCGTTGTTTCTTACAGAAGGGGGCAAATGTGGAATAGGGCCCGGGTCACTCATTGAACGCGTTGCGACGCCGTTACTCATTTATACTCGGGGTCAACCATTTATAGCGAGTATGGTCAGGGAAAGGGAAGAATGTCCACCCCGTAACACACGCTTAGATTATTGAGATTAGACTACAAAGATAAAGATAGTTTGTGACGAGCAAAAGACGGAAAGATACCAAGACAAGGCTGTGGCCTCTGCAATCACGTGTCGGCTTGACTAAACAGAGATGGAGGACTAGTTATGTTCTCGAGCGACTAGAGCCTGTTTCCGCCGGTTCGTCTGCGTTGTGGCTCTAGTTATCATTGGTACTTGAGGCGAGGGCGCCACGAACGTACGAAATATGGAACTTTCGGATGGGTCCGATTTTATTTTATTTAAGTTTATTTAAGTTTACTATTTAAGAATTACTACACCAGATACACAAAATATTTAACAACGGTTATTCATTCAACCTATAAACTTTTATGATAATGAACACGTTATTACTATCGCAACGCGATTGCCAGGTTTACCAACTAACTGTACATATCTTATCTAGTCTCGAAACCCCGAGTTAGTCTTCTGCAGCTAGAGAACTTAGAGTTTTATGTCATTGGCACTTCGAGCATATTAGTCGACTTGCTAATCCCGTAAAAATGAGAGATTCAAGATGGCGGACGATTTGGGATGACAGAGTCATCCCATCTACTTCCCCTCAGAGGTTTTGCGAGATTTAGATGGTGAATTTGACGATTTTGTTTTTCTACGTTCCCAGTGGCTTGTCCATCGTTCCCTGTTGATGAGGTTGGATGATGTCTTCGTGACGGATCACGTCTTCATTTGATAAGTCCACTGTGGCTGAGAAAGCGGGCTTGAAGTGTTCGATCGATACGGTTTTTTCTTCACCGTTGACGTTGATGACGAATCAACGGTCATCTAGACGCTTTTTAATTTCGTGAAATCCCGAATAAGGGGATTTTAACAGCAATTTGACTTTTTCGAGTCGTAAGAACACATATGTGCAAGTGTGAAGTGTTTATTCCGCAAACATTTTAGCTTTGATATGATGCGATTTAGGAGTTGGACGAATGGCGACCATATAGTCACAGCGTTTTTCATTAAAGATTTCTGGATTTACTGGTAGTTCTGCGTCGACGAAGAAGTCACCGAGAATCCGTAGAGTTGTTTCAAATAGCAGTTCCGTTGGTAAAGCTTTCAAGTCCTCTTTGTAGACAGTTCTTAGCCCTAAAAGGACGGTCGGTAGAAAATCCGACCAGGGAATATTTGAATTGCACATAAGCGCAGTTTTGAGCGGTCTGTCCAAGTGCTCGATGATTCCGTTCGAAGCCAGATGGTAAGTCGAACTGATCCTTGGTCAGTGGTGATCATTAGAGGAGTTTCAAAGAGACAAACCCAATTGTTAAAGAAGGCAAAAGCTACATTTGTTGCTGTGATGTCCTTGAGAGGTATTGCCATGGGAAATCTGGAAAATCGATCAATCATAGTTAAGTAGTACTTGAATGCTCTTACTTCTGGGAGGTGTATCAGGTCGAGATGCACGTATTTGAATCTTGAGTCCGGAACATCGATTTTATTGGGAAGTACTCGGTTATCCCGGGCGAATTTTAGCACGTTAACAAGAGATGCATTCACGAGACTATTGTAGAGCGTCTTTCTTAATGCCTGGCCAGATGTACCTCTTGTGTATATGATGACACGTTAAACGACCGCTTGGATGAGCGAGGCCGTAAACAGTGACAAATGCAGTAGAGCGTAGCGATGCAGGTATGTAAGGTCAAACGATCCCGGATGATGTATCGCAGTAGATACTGACGGTCGGCTCGATGAATAATTTCTGTATTTGAAGTACAGTTTCATTGTTGAGCAGACTACGAAGTTCGTGATCTTTCGCTTCTGCTTCTTGAATGGCTTGAAAACTGAGCACAGTGGAATTTTTACGGGGCAGTGGGTTAGCGACGATGTTGTCTTCGTCCTTTACGTATATGATTTCAGTTGAGGATGGAGAGATGAAATCGAGTTGTCGAAACTGTCTCCGAGATGCAATGTCCGATCGCTAAGCATAAGCGTGAGTGAGAGGCTTATGGTCCGTTTTGATTACGAAATTGCGATTTTCAAGATATGTCAAAAGTGCTTGATTGCCGTGAAGATGGCCAAGAGCTTTCTGTCGTAAGTAGAATAGTTTTTTTCAGGTCCACCCTGTTTTCTAGAGAAGAATCCGCTTGGTTTCCATGTTTGGTTTTGGTCCTGTTTGACGACTGCTTCGATGGCTGGATCTGATGCATCTGTGGTAAATATTATTGGATTCGCAGAAGAGATAAATGTAGGTTATGTAACTGATGCTATGCTGTCTTTGCAATCGCTGAAGGCTTGGGTCGATTCTTCAGTCTATTCAACGGATGTTTTATCATTTCTTTTTTATGCTTTTAGATGAGAGTTTAGCGGTACCTGGAGATGGGCTACGTGTGGGATACAACAGCGGTAATATTTTGTCATACCGAGGAAACGCCAGAGTTCACAAACTGTATTTCGCTTTGCATAATCGAGTATTGCCTGAATTCAATTCTGTGGTGGTTTGTATCTGTATTCGTTGGTTTGATATCCCAGGAATTTTACTTCCGTTGATCCGAGGCACACTTGGTTGTGTTGATTTTGTAGTCTTGTAAAGCCTCAAAGACCCTGATATTCATAATATCTCGCTCGTTTCTATCGTTCTCTGGCAATGTCAGATACATACCGAATATTTGCAATACGTATTGGCCCAGTAGCGCCAGGGTTGTCATCGTATCCTCGAACACAACGTAAATTCTGACGTTCTTCTTCGTCGTGTAGCCTATCGTAAATTCAGGGAAAATCTTACCTAGCAACTTTACCTGTATACCGTTACAGCCAAAATATTCACGGTTTGAATAGTCTAGCTGACAGAGCGCTTCCTTTTCTACGAATCGTTCTTTTAAGAGGCAAGCTGCCCTTCATAAGTATACATAATACTCGTCGCAAATTAGAGACCTTTATCTCGGAGGTTACCACTCTTCTGTGTTGCACACTGTTGTCACCAGCGGGGTCTTCATAAACGTTGTTGACTTGCTCCTTGACCTTCGAATCATTGCTTGAACAAGACTTTGCCGAATGTCCCATACGTCCACATTCGTAACACAAACTGCGTTCTCTCTTCAGTGCTGTACAGTCCTTTAAAACGTGACCGCCCTTATTGCAATTATAGCATCGAACGGGTTTTTTCGCATCAAGTAGCTTTCCGCGCGCCCTTTGCGTTTTAACATCCGATTTTTCGGTTGGTGCCTTTTCTCCCAACGACGAGTCTTGTTTCACTCGAACTTTCGAGTCTGTTGCTAAAAGATAAATCTTGCGGAAAGCGTTGAGAAAATTTTTAACCATAACAAAACGGTGCATTCGAACCTGATTTTGCAGCGTTCGATCTAGAATGCCATCGATCAAATAATCCACCAAATCGTTGTCGTCTATTGGTACTACATTTGCGAGGATTAATTTCTCGTGATAATAATTGCTAAATTGTTCATACTGTTCCCACGTTTGTTAATCGAATTTCTTCAGACGGTCTACCTTCCTTGGTCTTTAATCGAACCCGTTCTTCATTGCTGTGAGCAATGAGTCGAGCATCATCCCTGTATAGTCTTATTTCGAGCGGAACCACCATTTCGCTTTGCCCTTGAACTTTGAACTAATTATTATTTCCATAAGATCATCCTCAACAGTAAATAGACGTTTCAGTAAGCAGACTTGCTTCTTCCAATAGCCAAAATAACAATTTGTTCTCTCAAATTCGCCCAATAAGTCGCAGATTCCCTTGACGCACGAAGGTTCTGATGTACTGGGTGAGCTCGTTGATTCTGGCTTCCATCATTGTACCGCCCGATATCGCTCGCTACGGTTTGTTGCTTTCGTTCTCGTTCAAAAACAGCCAACTCCCTTCGTGCCACGTCTTGCTCACGACGGGTGATTTCTAGTTCTTGAAGCAACAACTGTGTTCTATCTATCTCGAGATGTTGTTCATTCGGTCCCTTCATCCAGACACCTTCTCGATCGACTTCATTTAATCGCATGATCCGCCTTCGATCCGGCGGTTGATAGATCCAGTTCTTTCAACTTGTTTTCCATTTGCGCTACCGTAAGGTTTACCGCCGCAGCCATTGCTGCTTACTTCGAGAATCAGCGATTCACCGTAGAAATAATTCGATTTATCGCGAAAATACGTAACCTGTAGTCTGCCGTACAACACTACGACTACACTAACAAACACATTAGAGGCACATAAAAGTCGAACGTTCATAAGACAAAGCGACGAATATTCTAGATTTTTAGCATAAACGAGCCAAAGTGCCTTCCTGCTTTCTTCCACCTTCGATTATCATAAGCACAATACACATAATTCGATATCAGCCTGAACACGTGATAGGCCCACCATAAGTCGTCACCTCAAGCTGCACCACCTTACATGTAAATTGTTTCTTTCTTCCGCGTAATATTCGGTATTTTCTGGTTGAATACCACTTCCGATTTTGTAAGATAAAACTCTGGCGTTTTAGCCAACTAATGAGAAAATCATTCTCGGCGAACAGGATGGTCGATAAAACAGACACGAGGATAAACGTTTATTTGAAAGACGGAATATGTAATATATGATACGCTTGGACGGCTCGCTCGTAAGCTGGTAACGAGACTGACTCTCTTCCTTTTGTCGCTTAGCGTCCTTCTCGCTTCGTCAAAATCGGCGGTTGACACAGTGGTGCCAAATCAACGACGCAATCACTACTACACGTTCATTATGTCTGGCAACATCAAATACTAAATACATATATATCGTATACCACAATCAGGAATAGTTAGACTGTTTAGTTTTCTGTAGTCACCGCACATCCTCCAGTCGCTAGCCTTTTTTGCCACCATGTGGATTTAACTGGTCCAAGGACTTCGCAAAGGTCTGATTATGCCATTTTCCAGGAGGAACCGTATTTCAGTTTTTGCAGTGGTGAGTTTCTCACCAGAGACTTTTTTAGGCCTTTCTGTAATGGGTTGACCATTCGTGAAGATGATGAGCGATGGAGCATCGGGATGTTGGTGACTGAAATGGCTCTCATTTCGTAATGTCAGCGAATTATGCCAATATTCCATTGACGTCCAGTTTCGCGTTGATAGTCGAGATGCTGAAGATTTTTGTCGGTAAGAGATCCTCTTTTGAATGTCCAGTTTCGCGTTGTTAGTTGAGATGCTGAAGATTTTTGTCGGTAAGAGACCCGCTTTTGAATCCAGTCAGGTTTCTTCATCTATTAGTCGTTTCCCTTTAAGGTCGATTAACAGCCCATGATGAACAAGAAAATCAGCACCTATTATTGGAGATAACACGTCAGCAATAGTGAACATCCAATTGTACGAACGCCGCAGTCCGAAATCGATCTCGACGAGTTTTTCACTGTATGTAATTATTTCCGTATTATTTGCAGCGTGAAGTTTTTTCTGACTGGGCCGCATTTTGTGTGCAATGAATTTCTTAGAAATAACGGTGACTGACGAACCTGAAACGATCAGAAATCTGAGATGTGTGTTCCTGTCGTAGATATGTAGATGGAGTTCGAGCTGTACGGCATAGTTGTTATCGCTTTCGCCGAGCGCCTAAATGGGCGGCAGCGCCATTCGTCTTCCTGTTTCGCTGCAGTGACGAAGGAGCATGGGGTAGTGCATCGATTTGCGTTTACGCCATATTTCCTGCGACAGAAGCAGATGCCCGGTCGGTTCGGTGGCGTAGACGTTGATCTTTAGCATCTCGGTCGATTGTACGAATTATAGCACGGAGCCCTTGATTGAAAGACTTTTATGAATTCTAAAAACATTTTTTTCAGTTAATTTACTTCATCAGAGAGCTTAGCGCAGTGTGCGCAAGAGGAGCAGTATTATGGTTTTACCGCACTAGTAGTCGTGATGTGAGAAAATCTGGTTGCATCGAAGATCCTGTCAGCGACTTCGACCAACACATTGAGATCAAAGTTGTTTATTTTAATGAGCATTGACCGAATGTTCACGGGCATTGTGTTGAGCCGCATCGAATACAAGACATCGTCGGAGATGCCTCCTGCGGTAAGATCCTGCATCTCGCATAATGGCTGCGAGGGCTTTTTGTTTATAACCTTGACCTCGTTTAAGAGTTTAAAAACTTGTTTTCCACTGAGACAAACCAATTTCTCCTTCTTTATTGAGATCGGTCACCACCGGACGCGGCCGTGGTCCACCAGCCGTCAGGGCTCCATTTTTTTATAGTTTACTTAATTTGGGCGCCAATTAACCTACCGGACTAATACGGGTTGAGGAATACGTTCCTCGATTACGTCTTCTCAGAGTAGATTTGCCTGGAGGACTAAATATGAAACGCGGGTATCAAATATCATCCGAGATATCCAAACCAGCGAATACAAGTCTACTTAATTGAGTTTTCCTTGTGGTTCATCCTTGGAGGTTCGCAACAATGGGCCACCCACACGAACGACCAACTCCTTTTAAATTGTTTTTATTACAGATGAGAGTTTATTCCACCCTCCCGATAATGCCTTACACGCAGTGTTCAAAAATATAGTTTTACAATAATTCCACAAGTTTCTTAGGCCTAATGACGTGAAACCCCTGGTGGTTGACTTCTCGCCTCTTCGACGGATAAGAGCGAAGTGTCCTATCCTATATCGAGCTCGTTTGATCCGTCTCACCAACGAAACTCGTCGAATTTGATTCGGGAGTCGGTTCGACGCCCACCAGGGATTTCGCACGATTTTATTTAATTTTATTGTTTAATATAAATATTTTAGCTTAACTTAAAATACCATGCAATAACATACCTGAGGGGTCGCGTCAGATTGTGACGTCAACGATGACAATTATTTTCTCATCTGTTACACCACTAAAGTTTCAGAGTCTTTTAATGATTAGGTTTTTAAATCTTTCGTAACTATTATGAGCTGGAGGGTTGCAGATGATATCGGTGATCTGCTAGAGCGTGTCCGCGTCCAAAGACTGGAGTACATCGTTGTACTTGGTGAGATCATTGGTTATTCGTGAAGATTCAAAGACGGATTCGATCATGTAGAACCATATGTCCGGTCTGACGCGCGTGAATCGAGGACGTTCCGTTTTGCGAATCGCGGAAATGAATTCCTCGTTAAACATGCCATGTGATGCGCTAGGAGCGTTTTGTGAATGAGTGTCGTCGAGCGTTGCTAGCGGAGTATTTGAAGCATCGACCATGTTGAGGCTTTTGCCGTCAATCGTTCATGAAGAGTCGTTAGACGGTCGTGTACTCGAGGCAACAGGTGTGTGCAATGTGGTCATGAGACTTGCCAACTCGTGGCCCCTATTGTAATCTGTCGAGATCACGTCAGGGTCACCAATGTGGAACTGGCGGATGGGTTCCACGGGTTATTTAAGAGTTACTACACCAGATATTGCTTCCGCAACGCCGTTGCCAGGCTTACCAACTAAGGTAAAATTCCGAATTCCGCTTCAAGCGCTTAAAGCGCAATTAGGACCGCCATCGGACCAATCAGATGGACAGTAAGTACGCTATGTACGCTGTAAGCACAATTCGGGTTGCACCCTAACTGTACATATCTTATATAATCTCGGAACCCCGAGTCAGACTTTTATAGACAGGGAACTTAGAGTTTTTGCCGTTGGTGCTTTGAGCGCGGTAGTCGACGTTGCTACGTCGGTAAAGATGAGAGATTCAAGATGGCAGACGATTTGGGGGGGGGGGGGGGGGGGGGGTAGTTCCCACAGAATGCGGTGTCAGCACGGTCTTACATACAGGTCTGACAACGACGGTAGTGGGGGACCTCACCAAAGTTAGCCCCCCCACTTTGACTAATCGAACTTTTCTTTTTTCGAATCGTTTGGTGCCCGTTTGGTAGCGTTTGGTAGTCTATTCCAATCATTTGGTAGTTGTCCGTTTTTTTTTAAATCGATAATCAAAAATCGGGCAGTAAGTTGGCCCTCCCACTTTGACTTATCGAACTTTTTTTTTACGAATCGTTTGGTGATCGTTTGGTAGCGTTTGGTAGTCCATTCAAATCGTTTGGTAATTTCCCGTTCTTTGGGAAAATCAAAATGAAAATTCCAATCCATAAGATGGGACGATGGGCAGCGGAAAAAGATTCGACAACCAACGCCATCTATCGCAAAAACGTTAACCGTCGTATATTACCGCGACCAATCGCAGCCTTCTGTTTCGTATACGCGTAATTTCTTTCGGTTCCAATTGATTAATCAACTACTAAACGTCCGGAATGGAATATAAAATGCAACCGGATGTTTTTCTTTCGATCAAGGCACATTAGAACGAAATTAGACGAAAAAATGAAAAGCAAATTTGCAACAAAATCGTTCTGCCGCTGCGGCTTTTGGCGACCAATCACATTCCGACGTTCCTCTATTTCCGAGAATTTCCGACAAGAATATTAGTTCCAGTGCCAAAAAATTAAAGACTGATCGTGAGACATCCGCACCAGAAGATCCAAACATCGGATATCAAATTTTGAATTTTCTGACTGTGTTTTCTGCCTTATCGGCATGCGTAAAATGCAAAAAGTGTGATAGTGATGTTCAATTCTCTATAGAAAGCACTCGAGGACTCGGTTTTAAAATTGTAGTTTCGTGTTCATCGTGCAAACCGAGTTTCATTCCTTCGTGCCCGTACATCAACACAGCTTACGAAATAAATACACGATTTTTTTTGTTATGCGTTTATTGGGGATGTGTTTGCGTGGAGCTATGAAATTTTTTGGACTCATGGATTTACCGCCTCCGCTTCAACAAACGACGTATGATATGATAATTAATAACATTCATTCTGCTGCTTCAAGTATTGTTCAATTGATGTTAAAACAAGCTGTAAAAGAAGAACAACAGGAAATAAGACAATAAAATTCGAGTGCTGATATAACAAAACTGACCGTTTCAGGAGATAGTACGTGGCGAAAACGTGGTTTTACCTCATTATATGGAGTTGTGGTTCTCATTGGTCAGTTTACAGGAAAAGTCGTTGATTTTCTTGTAAAATCTTCTTATTGTGCTGAATGTAACTATTGGAATAAACACAAAAATACCGAGCAATATGAGGAATGGAAATCTAATCACGATGAAAATTGTTAGGCCAATCATGAAGGATCATCAGGCAAAATGGAAGTAGACGCCATGATAGAATTATTTTCAAGATCTGTCGAAAAGCATGGAGTTATGTACACTAATTACGTGGGGGATGGCGACTCTAAGACGTACACGGGAATAGTAAATGCGAAACCGTATGGTGATGAGATTGAAATTGTAAAAAAAAGAATGCGTGGGACACGTTCAAAAGCGAATAGGAGCCCGTCTTCGCGGATGCAAGAAAAACAATCCTGGAATCGGCGGCAAAAACAAATTGACGGCAAAGCTTATAGATAAACTGAGCATTTACTATGGTTTAGCTATTCGCAGAAACTGTAACTCCAAGGATGACATAAAGAAAGCGATATGGGCAACATTCTACCATTACGGCTCAACAGACAGCAAGCCTCAACATCATTTCTGTCCCGAAGGCCCCGAATCGTGGTGCAAGTGGCAACAGGCGAAAGCTAAAAAAGAACTGAAAAATTTCCGTCACGATTATTCTGCATTGCTAAAAATGGTGTTAGATGTCATCAAACTAATATACGAAGACCTCAGCAATGACAAATTGTTAGAACGCTGTGTTGGCGGATATACCCAAAACTGCAATGAGAGCTTCAACCAACTTATTTGGAAGATAGCTCCAAAAACGATGAACACCGGGACAAAAATCGTTAACATTGCTGTATTTCTTGCAACACGCACGTTCAACAATGGTGTCACCTCATTATTGGAAGTTATGAACGTGTTAGGAATATCGGTTGGATCAGGAGCGCACTTGTACGCTGCACAAGAAGACGAAACTCGCATAGCGAAAGCCGAGCTGCAAGCGCAAGAACAGACAAAAGACGGTCGCATACGGCGCCGACAACAAAATTTAGAAGCTATGAACATTCCGTCGACCGTAGGAGACCTACACTATGGGCCTGGTATCAATGATTCCATGTAAGTTGACAAATTTTATGATTTATTCATTCCCAAAATTTCAAACGCGTTTTTCTCAAAACCACGTTTTTCAAATCGGTACCCAAAATTTCTCGAAAACCAATGAACCGATTGCCTTGAGGTTTTTTGTGGTTATTCTATACACCATTATCTAGTACTTGTCATAGGATTTTTTTTTCCGTTACTTAATTTTTGTTTTATAGGCAAAATAATAACTAATTTTTGGCCCAAAAATCACTATTTTTGTTCAAACTTCCGCCATTTTGTCATAAATCGATATTTTCAAAATCGGCTATGACAAGTACTAGATTATAGTATCTAATTTAATAATCTTTTTGGTTTATTTTCAGATGATTTTTGAAGAAACGCCAGTGGGTACCCCGAATCGTGGTGCAAGTGGCAACAAGCGAAAGCTAAAAAAGAACTGAAAAATTTCCGTCACGATTATTCTGCATTGCCAAAAATGGTGTTAGATGTCATCAAACCAATATACGAAGACCTCAGCAATGACAAATTGTTAGAACGCTGTGTTGGCGGATATACCCAAAACTGCAATGAGAGCTTCAACCAACTTATTTGGAAGATAGCTCCAAAAACGATGAACAGCGGGAACAAAATCGTTAACATTGCTGTATTTCTTGCAACATGCACGTTCAACAATGGTGTCACCTCATTATTGGAAGTTATGAACGTGTTAAGAATATCGGTTGGATCAGGAGCGCACTTGTACGCTGCGCAAGAAGACGAAACTCGCATAGCGAAAGCCGAGCTGCAAGCGCAAGAACAGACAAAAGACGGTCGAATACGGTGCCGACAACAAAATTTAGAAGCTATGAACATTCCGTCGACCGTAGAAGACCTAAACTATGGGCCTGGTATCGATGACTCCATGTAAGTTGACAAATTTCATGATTTATTCATTCCCAAAATTTCAAACGCGTTTTTCTCAAAACCACGTTTTTCAAATCGGTACCCAAAATTTCTCGAAAACCAATGAACCGATTGCCTTGAGGTTGTTTGTGGTTATTCTATACACGATTATCTAGTACTTGTCATAGGATTTTTTTTCCGTTACTTAATTTTTGTTCTATAGGCAAAATAATAACTAATTTTTGGCCCAAAAATCACTATTTATGTTCAAACTTCCGCCATTTTGTCATAAATCGATATTTTCAAAATCGGCTATGACAAGTACTAGATTATAGTATCTAATTTAATAATCTTTTTGGTTTTTTTAGATGATTTTTGAAGAAACGCCAGTGGGTACCGTATACGCAGATTTTTTTACGACGCTCCAAGGATTATACAATATCCTTGTATATTTTTTATATTTTTAAATAAAGAAAATTAAACATATTTTTGAATGTATATACTTTTAGATAATTAAAACCCCAATCCGAAATTTCAAATAGTTTTCCTTGAAAAAATTCACAAAAATGACCTTTTTTCCGGCTCCTAGGTGTATATCTCCCCTTAATCGATAGAAAAACATATAATAGCGTTTGAAATTCTATTCAGAAGTCGCGGCGGAAAAAGAACCTATTTACGCAAATTCTCTGGTTATTTTTGGCCAATCCAGTTCTATTGATACTTGGTCGATAGAAAAGCATATTATAGTGTTTGGTATTCCATCCGGGGCGTTTGGTAGTCGATCACGAAATTATCCCAATGCATAAAACTTGTGGGTCCTGAATGGAGGGTCGTGATTGAAGAAGAATATTTTTATATAAAAACTGAAAACTTTTTGATTATATTAATTCATAACACCAGCTATTTGTTCATTTTGTACTATATTTTATTTTGGGTGTTTGTCGATGTAAGTAAGTAGCAATGTAAAAATGGTTTTCCGCTGTAGGTACACTTTTTTCCTTGTGATTTTACAAATGTATATCAGTATTTAGATGATTGCGTCATTCGGCTGAATTCCAGCTTAGTCATCTTAAAGAGATTGGAGCGGTCCAGTTAAGTTAAATGACGATTTGAGTTCTTTTTCTTCACTAAACCGTAAAAAATGCATGCACGGTATAGATTTATTCTGTAGATGCTAAATTTTTATAAAATATATAATAAAAGGGCAAAATGATGCATTTTTATACTTTAATTACGTGAAAAAGAAAAACTGTTGTTTTACCACCAACTTGACAAAGAATAACATTATTGATGATCATTATGAAAAAGTTGTAATCTTTTATTAGATTAAAAAGATTGAAAAGATTAAAAAATCTTTTTGATTTTTTTATCTTTTTAATATTTTCAATCTTTTTAATCTAATAAAAGATTTGACAAAGAGAGTAATTTGACTTAACTGGACCGCTCCAACCTCCTTAAGATGACAAAGCTGGAATAAAAATGTAGCCGAATGACGCAATCATCTAAATACTGATATACATTTGTAAAATCGCAGGGAAAAAAGTGTACCCAAAGTGGAAAACAATTTTCACATTTCTACTTACCTACATCAATAAACACCAAAAATAAAATATAGTGCAAAATGAATAAATAGCTACTGTTATGACTTAATGTATTCAAAAAGTTTTCAGTTTTTCTATACAGATATTCATCTTTCTTTTGAATCGACACATTATTTTGTATTGCTTTCGTATATTATACAGCTCACGGTCGGTAAAGTTAGGGCGAACGGCGCATGTGTTGCGGCAAGATGAAAAGAGACAGAAGAATTGTTTCTCTCTTCGCCGCACACTACTTGCATTTGCCGTTGTGCACCAAGTGGTAGAAATCGGAATAAAAATCAGAGCAGCTAAGCGTGCCTACCCCTACCTCGAAAATTTAGCTTCGTTGCAAGACCTGTATATAAGGCCGTGGGTATCAGCTATGCGAGAAGTGCGACCCACATGGAAATAAAATATATGTAAAAATATATTTTTCGATGTATTAAAAAAAGCATGTAAAATATATTTCTGATATATATTATATATCTTAGATATATATTAGATACATGCAATATATACAGGAAATGCTTTAAAAATATATTCGCGTTGTCAAACTTTTCGTGAAAAAATATATCTTCAGAATATATGTTGGATATGCGATTACATATATTAAAACTATATTTGAAATATACTTTAAATATATTCAAACTGCACCTAAAATGTACACGAAATATATTCATACTATATTTCAAATATTATTGAAATATATTTAAAGTGTATTCAAGATATACTTGAAATATACTTAGATTATGCTTAAAATATACTTTGAATGTCTTTAAACTACATCTAAAATGTATACGAAATATATTCATACTACGTTTAAAATATACTCGAAATATATTCATACTAGATTAAAAATATTATTGAAATATATTCAAAGTATACTTCAAATATACTCGTAATATATCTGAAATGTATACGGAATACATTTAAAATAAGTACATTTTTGGCATATTTTAAGATATTTATAAAATCTATATAAAATAAATTTCATAAATATCTGCAGGAATCAAACAGATATTACAAAAAAATTTACAACGAATAATTTTGGAGTGCGATCCTATTTATTTATGTTAATTACACGAAAGTCAAGAAACGATCCAATTCTTATGTACGCTTTGTTGACGGTGAAACCTTCGAAATCGAATTCTTTTACGTTGTCACGATGACGTATCTCCTCTTATGCTCTCGGTAAATATTATAAAAAAAAAAAATGGCCGTCGACTAATCATGGGCAGGAGATGACAGCACCTATTAAAAAAAAGTAGGATGCATGTAATCTTAAAGTACAAATGTAATTTTCAACTACAAATTGAACGTGAATACAAATACTTAAATCAAACCAAATCGAACGACGTTTTTCAATGAATAGTTGTTTCGTTGAGTCCTTCGACAAATCCTTTTTATAAATTGTCCGACAAATCCAAACGATATCACTCCATTTTTCAATAAATTCGACAACTATGGTTCGTTCGTTGGTCAAATTGCTCTTTCGGTTATTTATTCCTTCGGAACTGTGTTTGATGTCAAGTCTCTTGACAGATGACGAAACATACAAAATCGAGATATGAAAATAGCTGCATATGCTGAGATAAGAAAGTATCTACCTTCATGGTTAGATTTTTGACGTTCTGACTATAGGCAGAGTATGCTATGGAACAACAGCTATGAATGTATCCTTATAGCGACTATTTGATTTTCTAAAATCCAAATTTCCCAAACTAAACATTTGAGTGCCAAAATGTGTGCCAAATTTAATGATTTAATTCTAATATGCTCTAATATTATAATTATAATTATAAAAATATTAGATATTATAATCGGATTTCACATTCAAAATATATAAAACGTACATTAGAAATACATTTTCGATAAATTTTATATATATCATAAATGTATTTTTCTATATACGTCAGCATATTGTCTCGGGTATATTTCCCAATATATAAAACGTACATTAGTGATGCATTTTCGATAAGTTTTATATATATATCTGATATGTATTTTGTTATATACGTCAGCATATTTTCTCCAGTATATTCCCCAATATATAAAACATACATTCAGTTTGTATGTCTGATATATTTAAGATATATCTTAAATGTATTTATATTTATATATCGCATAGGTTTTGACTTATATCCAAAAATATAATTGACATATCCAATTTTTCGTACAAAATATATTTTATATATGTTTTATATATCTTTCGATATATTTTTTATATATTTTATTTCCATGTGGGGAGAGAGATCGGGCTAGGCCAATACCGCGCAGGCGTGGGCCTCGCCCATCACTGTTAATAAAAGTGTTAATCACCCCTTAAAAGCACGTATGTACTATGTTCACTTCATAGCTGAATGACTTTATTCGATTCGACTGATCCACGGATGTTAAATCATTTCTAGTCGTAAGATCGTTCGAAAATCAGTGCAAATTATGAGATCTCAGGATAAAGTGGACTGATCGAAAAATAACGTAAACAAAATCGATAGGAAAAAGTTACATTGCATTCGTAAAAGATAGAGATATCGCCTCAATGTTAAAAAACGACGCGTAAATGCTATTTTGTGGTAAAAAAAGTCGCTCGGAAATTCGGCTAATATTACGAGATCTCAAGTTTGAGTAGGCGGATCGAAAAATGACCCAAACAAAATCGATAGGAAAAAATAACATTTCATTGGTAAAATGTCATTAGATTTTCGATTCGACTCCGCGTTTTCGCGTAATGTCGATTATAAGTTAAAAAGTCGTCTGCTAAAGCCCATCTTGGCGTATAAAGAGTGCGCGGCGTGTCGTGTCGTGACAGTCGTTTTTTTTTATTACGTGGCGTCGAGACGCTGCCGCGTCTCTTGATAAAGAGTCGCAGCTGGTTCGACAAGCATTCCATATCCAAATTATCTTTTTTATTGATTGACGCCCAAACGGTACCGCGTCTCTTGATGTGTAAAGTTGCGAACCCATACAAACCTTACACGCAAAGTTGATATCCAAATGAAGGCTATACGTAAAGTTAATACGAGAGGTCTATTTAGGGTATTATGGGCTGGATATTAAAAAATCCGCAAAATTCTTGAAAATTTGAGGAATGATAGTTCTTGATTGAAAATACATGATTATTTTAGAATCTTTCACTAAATAATTTAGTAGTTATAAACATATGAATTTAACACGATCGCTTATGGGAAAACAGCTTCTGCAGACGTTAATGTTTGCAAAACGAATGGAACTAAATCTCTGTCAATTCTGGAAATATTATATAATCACGATTCAGGATCAAACGATTGATTATGCTAAGTTTCAAATAAATCGACTCAGTAATTGTCAAGAAAATAATTAAAGTTATTAGGAGTATCGCTTTTTTTAACGATGAATTAATAGAAATCATTGGAAGACTCAATATATATTGAGTTTTTGGGGGATTATTGATGATAATCAGATGATCTGAACGTATTCATTGAATTTAAAAATTGAGAATTTTTTTTGGACAGTTGAAACAGATGTACAGTCACTGACAAAACCTCAGTCAAGCACACGCCAATATCGTCGAATTTGAATTAAATTATTATTACAAGTGGAAAATTAACATTTCTAAGTGTTATTTCCCTATTAAATTAGCTGTTTGTAAGGCTAAACATGTACGACATGATCTAGACTTGTAAATCTACGATTCGCCCATCTTGGACTAACGTTTTGCCCGACGATTCATTCAGTAATACCTTAAGTATACTCGAAATTCGATTCGATCAGAACTATCTTTTTGTACATTTTTATTTAGTGAATTGTTCGATAATTGAATTGGAATCATGTCTGAAATAATCAATGATCCATAGATTACGTCATAGATTTGTTTGGGTTTGTTTCAGTTCGTTCACTTTAACGACCGAAAACGTCTTATCGAGTTAAAGTTCCGCAAGGGCAAAGGGTCCTGAAAAATCGTAAATTCATAAAGAAATCTTAATATTTGACATTGAAAAAAAAAACCATTGTGGTGGCAATGTTGAAACTGACTCGTTTAACTATACATCGAGTTAGAGCGGGTTCTCGTATAGTATCCGTTTTCTAACAAAGCCATGATCGAATTACTCCTCGTCGCGTTCTGCTCGCTGCGACCGTCTCTCATAACTTTATTAACTGTGTGGTACGTTCTCTATTCCCTTTCCTCGTTCATGGAGAGCCAAAGATTTGTACTAGTAGTGCACGAGCTACACGAATTTGAGTTGGAGAAGCTCACACGATACAGATGAGGAGAAGCATCTGAAAGTTAACGCCTCTAAAAGCGACGGTAACGTAATTCCGCGGCTTCGGAAGCTGAATCGTCTTCACATATGACAGGTCATATGATGTCGTAAATCTTTTGAACTTCAGCGTCGCAAGTACAGAGTTTCAGTTACGTACATGGACGTTTACCCATAATACTCGATGTATCAATGCCACGCGATTCTGAAACCCAATGGAACGGATAGAAGTTTCTAAGAGTAGTAGTTAAGGTTTAGATATCGAATGACTATTCCTCAAAACCTGCAGACATCACAGTCCACATCCTCGATTGCACCGAGCAACCAATTTGAAAAACATCTTAAGGAACCGATGACTCAGCAGCATATGAGGTCTATCCGGGAAGTAATGAGACTAAAAATAGAACGGCTCTACGGGTGATCGCACGCGGACGGTGTGGGCTAAGTCACAGCTATCGAGGTCCCAGGTTAAAGTCGTTGTTTAAAAATATTGGGGTGAATAGGTATAATTGAAAATTTAACTAGTTATCATGGTATATTTTCCAAATATACTGGCGAAAGGAAAACCGAGGTTTTCGTTTATTAATTATTAAATTTTAAAGTTTAAGTCAATGTTCGCACTTTTGCATTGGTTGTATGAGGCAGCGTCGTTACCATGTCAGTTTTTCGCGTATAGCTTCGGTATATGTTAAGAAAGTGGTCCAAACAATGAATATTGTGTACAGGATAGTGTACAAAACAATATTATCGAAAAAAATACGGGTTAGCGATTTACTTGATGAGAATGTATGAAAAATATCCGATCGGTTCACGAAAAAAGGAAGGCTTTATAAGACGTATGTATTGAAATGTGGCAACGTCGGACATATGGCAATAGAAAGCCTATCGACGACCTAGCGCGCCAATTTTAAACACATTAAGCACCAATACGAGTAAGGGGAACGCATTTATTTATTTATTATTATGTATATCCTTTTTCTTTATCTTTGGTGACCATAGTACGACGCTCGTGGGCACAAACACCGACGGATCGTCCTTTCCAGCGGAAACTTTGCAGCGTACTGATATTTTTTTTCTGAATCATTTATTGCCTCGTTACGCTCTGACATAATTTCTGAAAACGCCGACCGGCACAAAACGCGCGTAACACAGCTATATGTAGCTGTGTTACACGCGTTTTGTTCCGGTTAGTTTAGGTTGACTGCAGTGACTGTGACAGGTTATGGCCTGTGACAGTCACTGCAGTCAACCTAACAATCTCACATTCCGAGGCTGTTATAGACACGAAGATCGTGTGTATTTTAACAGAATTTTCAAACATAGAAAATTAATTTTCTGATAATCCTAACCTCTCCGAATAAGCATATATGCAAATAATAATTACGATTATTTACCGTACACTTGAACTTTTTCGCAAATTCTTTGGTACACATCATTAATATTTTTTTTACTATGAGTTGGCATGAGTGACGTCACACAATGTTTTAGTATAGGAACGTCGTGTCTTCCCCCGCCTTTCAAAAATGATTTAGCAAGAACGTTAAGGGGTTACGCAGATATACGCATTTTTCTCAAAACACTATTTTTGAAGTTGGTGGACACGATTTCTCAAAAACTAATGCACCGATAGTATTGAAATTTTGCACACTTCTTCAAAATAGCATTGACTAGTGATTGAACGAAGGTTTTTTTTCGATTACAACTAATTTTACAAGGCTATACGTAGTGTAAATTGTAATAAAAATTGAACTATTTTGCATACAACTCTGCTAAAAATTCAAATTTCAATTTTTTTTTAAATCCTTTGTTCAATCACTAGCTATTCTTATCTACTAACAGAAAAAAATTGGTTTGTTAATTTCAGATAAAGCTATCAGGAGTTATCCTGACCACCACGAAGACACTTTTTTTTAGGGGTCTCCAGGTCCCACCGGCTGAATTTCCGAAATTTTTGGATGAATTTTTTTTAAAATATTGTTGAAATGTTGCTCTTTTCTGTGCTTAACATTTTGAATGAAATAATTTATATATTATGTTTAAATAATAGAGAAAATGTGCTTTTTTGGCTTCGAAACCCACGTAACCTCTTAACTACAAGACATTCCCCAGTCTCGTTCTAACTCGCATAGCGTTTATCGACGTTTTTTTTTGTGAACCTCTGTTACAGACACTCGTGACAAGACGAATGCAAGCAGACTTGGGACAGCGTTAGGCAATCAAATTTCGTGTCAATCAGGGTAAATCTGAAACGAAAACGATGGAAATATTCCCTCCGTACAGCGATTTCTTTTCGTTCCCAAAATGGTAATCATACTTGAAGGGAAAACACTTCAGCTCTATTGACAACATCCAGAAAACTGTGAGAGGCACGCCTAACAGCTTCACAGAATATGATTTTATTCATTGTTTCAACGAGTGGGAGAACTATCGGCGGCGTTGTGTGCAGTCAGAAGGATCTTATTTTCAAAGAGGTAACATTGATTTATCATTTTTCCAAATACCCGATTCGAAAAAAAATTAGTCTCATTACATTCCGGATAGACATCGTACATCGATATTTGCGTACGCTTCGTTGACGACATTTGACGGATTTAATGAAGTCTCGATGTAAATTTGCTATTCTCGCGTGGATGGAAGCATATTGTTCCACGAAGCACAGCCTCAGAGGACAAACCACAGCATCCCTGTATTCGTATATCTCCGTGGTACTAGCAGCACTGATATATTCTCCCCTGGCTAGGAAACAACCCACTACGTTATGAACCAAATAAGGTAACGCTGATCCCTCATCATCAAAATCGTTCCGCTGGGACGTGCCGACCTGTCGCTGGTTTTGATGTACCGTACTATAAACGTATACGACACAACAGCTCCTGCTCCTCGCGATCAATTAACTTGACGAGAAATTCCCCGTCACGCTGAGCATGTGCGGAACAAAAGTACAACGAATTATTCGTACCAACCGAGCCTAATTAACCTACGAATAACGATACCGAACTTCGAACTGGAATACACAATTTCTGGAAAAGCTGATTAGGCGGTGATTTGTGCAAAGGAAAGAAAATCGGGCAAATTGAGAACATGCATTGTTTCCTTGTTGGATTATTTTGATTAAATTTTCTCCTGTGAGCACATTTTATGAATGGTAGCTTCTCTGAAGATGAAGCTTCCGTATAGAAGTTTCTAAGTTGTATGAATTCGGTTTTCTAAATTATCTCTCCATAATCTTCTAATTATGTAAAAAACAAATCTCCCAATAGCAAAACGTTAACCTCATCATTCGAAACATGAGCGCATTGGCGTAGTCAGCATTTTTTTCTGAAAGAGGGGGCGGCTAGGAGGGGCCAGCCTGACAAAAAAAACTGTCTTATTCACAATCATTCTTTTTTTAACATAAAATTTACATAATTATCGATAATCACGTAATACACATAAAATATGAAACGTACTTTAATCACACGTTCTTGGTAACATTAATATCAAACTCTTGCAATACTTTCAAAAATAATCAACCAATTTTTTATCATTCTTAAATCCAGTTACTAGTCTTTAAACTATACTTCCAGTAGGTACTCAATCAAATAAGTTTTAGTTTTCTATTTTTTTCTGCAAACCGCCCGAACTCTTCTTAGCTGGAGCTTTATTTTAAAAAATCTCGTTCTCTATCTTCAGCAGTGATACATGAGAAAATCGTTTCTGAATCATTGTGTTTCTCAGCCACGTTTTTATCCGCCTCATGGCTGAAAAACTTCTCTCACAGCCGGCGGAGCTCACTGGGAGTACTATGCCTGCTTGAAAAAGTTTATATAAGTTAGGGCGATACTCTTTTTTAATATGCGTTCTTAAATTTTGAGCATTTATCGTTAACTTGAACTAGGTTTTTCATGGCCGTCGCTTCAGCTTCTAAGGCTGACGTATCAATTATTGATATTTAAAAATAATTACCGATGAAATCCTCTTCAGTAAACTGCATGAGCTAGCGGTATATTCTCAAATCGGCATTTTAGATTAACATTTATATTATGTACTCTTTGATAGTAAAATGGTAGAAAAATCCAGTATCCTTCTGGTTGTGTATCGGTCGGCAAATCAAATGTATTGCTTTTGCCCACAGGTGAATTAATTGTGAAATTTGAATATCTATGTAATTTGAGTACTGAAATAGCTACTTTTTATGCAAATTACGCAATTACAACGAAGGAAATAGTTTAAGTTTTATTAAATTATTTCGTTCTGCTTGCTTGAATGGAACTTAAATAAAATGAATCGATTATTTAAAGTGAATGATTTTTTATTGATTTTTCCTGGCGCGGGGGGCGCACCGGGCTTTCGGAAGAGAGGGGGTTTGCCCGCCGCCGCCCCTCCCCCATACGCCAATGTTTGTGTTAATCAAGTTAAAGGGTTTTCTAAATGCTCCAAATTCTTTTATCGATTCTCACTAAATTCAATACCAACCGTCTTTCAATGATCCTCTTCGTGTACGAAAAAAATCCATCCTGATATCTCAACATTTTCGAAAGTGTATATATTTCCAGTCAAATATCGGAAAACGAATATCCAGCGATAGGTACATAGTTCATTAATATATAAGAGGTATGTAAATTAAGTAATGAGACTGACTTTTTGAATTTTCTTTTATTTGAATAGAATTACAATTTAATATTGTCTCCCACAAAATAACTTCCTTGGAAGGCCACACGTTTGAACGTTTTCGAGTATCCGAAAATAACGTTCTTTGAGGTGATTTTTCAATCTTGAGAGGAGGAAAAATTCATAGGGACTGAAGTCAGGTGAATAAGAAGGCTGAGGAGCCACAGGAATATTTTTACTGGCCGAAAACTCGTTTATTGAAATTGCTGTGTGACAAGGCGCATTGTCGTGATGCAATACGAAGTTGTTCTTGATGTTTGGCCTCACACGCATGACCCTTTTTCATAGTTTGGAGCGTTGACAAAACCTGGGCCCTTGATAAAACACTGTCTCCGTAGACCGGGCAGAATTTTTGTAAAAGTTTCGGTTGCACTGTGCCCGAGTCTAAAGCAAAACCTGATAGCACACCGTTGCTCGAAATTGATGTCACTTATTTTTCGAACGCACTAGAAAAAACTGATTCACGAAAAAAATCTCTACGGACAACCAAATGACTCTAGCGAGTTCTAACTCGTACTGAAGGGTTGCACATGTTCACCTTTCGCTCCTCCAAGTCCCGCGTCCCAAGTGTTGCCAGTCTCATTACTTAATTTACACACCTCGTATACTACAAGCAATATGTAACGAGTCTATAGAAATCGAATACTGTACACCAATTTCGACAATAACCGCAAACATAAGTTTTATTTGATGAAAATAAAGTTAATTCGTGGGAAGAAATGCAGTTGTGTTAAACTCCGATTGCTCTTTTTTACGGAAATTTTCCACGAATTCATTTTCTCGGTGTTTTACGCCGCCTTGGTGAACGTTGCAAGGCTTTTTTTCTCGGTCAAAGGAAAACATGACGAAAAAGATCGAGGTCGACGTGATCAAAGACTAAGAGAAAAAGAAAAAAAAGTCTGCTCCACTCGCGTCGAGTGAAAAAGGCCTATATAGGGTTGGACACTAATACAAGAGGGAGAGCTATACAAGTGGATTCTGTGGCACAGTGAAACGGAGTTGGTGGGCCAAACGAGGGGGAGTAGAAAACGAGAATATAGGGCTGATGCAATAGAGGGAGAAAAAGGATGAAAAAAAAGTGAGAGACTTATTATAAGAGGGTGGAGAGGGAATCTCAAAAAGGAACACTCATGTTTCGGCTGACGCGGCGTTACGTGACGGTATAATGGTCCTTGTCTTACCGCACAACCTTTCGTCGTCTATTCAAGCTCTCTAGACCACTTCCTCTCGACGTAGCTTGTCTCATTCTCATCATCGTCCTGCAAGCTAGATACGAAAGCTCCCGCGATTGTTACATCTTCTTAGAAATGTACCAGGTGTAACGGCGCCTCCATAAAAGACTAAACTCCCCCGTAATCATTTTTGCAATCTCCTCGGAAACAAAGTTCACCTATAACCCTCCATCCCAAATCCGCAAAAAAAAAACGTGGATAACTTGGCATAACATAAATAACCGCTAGTTTACGCTTTATGTTAACTAAGCAGACGTTGGACGAAAATGTTTAATAGAATCTTTATAAAATATTATTTGAAAAGCGCTTAATTGTACAGAAATTTGTATGATTACTGGAAAATCAAAATTGCTGAAGACTTCTTCGAACACTTTACATGATGCTAACATCCAAAGATAATTGCAAAGGTCGGCGTAAAGGAGGCGATAATTACGCAACGTACGTTACGTACATTACGTACTTGTGAATCTGTATCAACTTGATAACAGCAATTACAGGATATTTAGCGTAACTATTGGTTCAGGGAAATGTTTTTCCATAAATATTGCTGAGAATCCGCTGTTCTTGGCCATGACTGTACGGTACACTTAACCGTAGTAGATACTCCAGTTTCTACTTGACGACGATCCATCTGTTCTTGCAGACATGCTCGGTTACCACGCCACCTCCGTAAGGTATTGGGCCTCTGTGTGCTAGGCCGCTTCTTGCATCTTGCAGTGTGCATCACGAGGGATGCTTGAATAGGAAATTCCTCAGTATCCCAGTAACAGAAAAGAAGCCAAACAATGGACGCCCTGGACATATGCGATCCACCGCAAGAATTGCATTTTTTCTCGCACTCTATATCGCTCTCCCTACAGCTAAGACTTTTTGATATCAGCGTTTTATCGGCGTACAATCTATTACCGAAAGAAAAGAACGCAAAGTATGTACGCTTCCAGTGAATAAAAAAGCAGAGAAAAATTTAATTTGCATCATTGAGTTGTTGTAATATTGTCCTGTACACCATAAGTTTTACAATCATGCATTAGCCGTGGACCGTCCACTACATTGTGACAACTCCACGCATTGCTTGGTACTTTCATTGCGGTAAAATCCTTCGCTGCAACGACAGCCATCTATGATACAGTGCTGTAATGAATTATTATTCGTTAATAATCCGAAGAACAGACCAATTATTAGATCAATTAGAAACGTTGAGATATGAAGATCAATCATAACTTAATATACTTACTGCTGGACAAACAATTGGGTGAGGTGTGCTACAAGTCGGTTCGCATACCGGGCCACACGCTGCTGGTGCTTCGTTACTACCGCATGACTGGGCACTCCGGACGGTATCAGCTGACAGAAAGAACCATATTTTAAATTTATATAGAGGTAACTGCACTTTCGATGAAAGATCAACAACAATATTTCATCTTGAAATCATAAAAATAAAGTAGTTTTTCAAGACGTCCTCGTTCATTACGTATCACATGTTTTTTTGTCATATAAGCGCGCTCAACTTCTAGCTATATTATTTTCAAGTGTGCACTATGAAACGACTGTTGATAAAATGTAGTGTTAAGGAGAATCGAGCGTTTGACTGTTATTTTAATGCCTATATCTACGTACTTTTTTTAAATGTAGGTATGTCCAATAAAAGTTCAATTACGAAATTTCCGTAACTTCCACTACATCGTTTGGGAGGGGCTTGAAATCTCAGCAACTTTCCAGAATATTCCTGGATCTTTGTTTTATAAAGTGTCTAGTTCTAGACTAAACTCTGTGCTAGATTGTCCAGATTTTATTATTATTTGTCAAAAACGACGTAGCAGAACTTAGTGAAACGTCAAAGTTGAACTGCCATTGGGCATATCGACATCTAAAAGAACAATCAGTATCTCTTGACTTCCATCAGGAAATACTTGACCCTCATTTAAAGGAATCAATATCTTACTGGCACAAACGACGAAAATAACGATAAGAATTACAGCGTAGTTCTTCATTTTCAATCAGTGAACGGAAGACTGACTGAAGTTGAAGCGCGGCGTTACTTTTATACGCTCTTTTTTTGCCATTTTATATGCTGTCAAAGAAATCACCGATAAATCTAATGAACAAGATAATGACGGCTTGGAACATAGAACGTCAGGAGTCGAGAATGGCGCAGTTAAATGGTCTTCGACAATGTACGGTATGTGCCTGTTGAATACGGAATATCTTCAGTATTCATGAGACTCTTTTTGCTCACTTTATCTATTATTTGCAGCTGGTTTGAATGATTACATCACGATATATGCATTTATTTATTGAACAGTGTTTTTTTTCTTAGCTACTCGGCAGTATATCTCTGACTTTGTAATCACCAAATGTATTCCAACCATATTTATCTGTAAATACACTTGGCACAAAAATTAAAGGATACAAAAAATTTATAAATTTTTAGGTGTTTTTCAAAAGCCTGTAACTTGGCGAAAAGTGGTCGTAGGGCAATAAGAAAAAAGCAAATTCACGCTTAAAGTCTCTAGTTTTGAGACCCGGAGGTCAAATATTTTTATCGTTAACCGTTGATGAGTAAGCTTAAAGAGATTAGTGTAAAAAAAATTCCAAAATTTTCCCTTGATTTTCAAAAAGTCCACGAGCTCGAATAATTTTTGTTCGATAATTTTATTTTAAAGCTCTTTTATTTTGATTCTTCCTCTTTAATTTAAGAGGTTCACGAGCTTTGTACGATGATTTTTCGCTCAGTTATCGTCGTTCAAAGCTAAAATCACCTTTTTGGCTTTGATAATTCATTACTCGAGAACTAATGGTCGCACAGTAAATACAAGGAGGGTTTAGAAAACTTCAAATTATCCTCTAGAAAGCGTAATTGTTGTTTTTTTATAAACATTTTTTTTTGTGTTCCAAGCACTTTCATTCCAAAAAAGGCATAAAATTGCGTTTTCAGAGATTTTTGCTAAGCTTGAGATAACTTTACAAATAATGGATAGATTATACTGTTGATTCTCATAATCCATTCACATGCATTGTCAGCTATGGACGTCAACGCCGACAATTTTCTGCATAATCTAAAATTTATTATGTTCAAAGAAGCTTTGAAAAGATGCAGTTAATTGCACAATATAAAAATTACTCTAATGCCCACAATTCTCATTATGGGAGACCGCATGACAGTGATTTAAAAATTGCTGACATTCATCCAGTTTGGAGCAATCGTGATAAACGTTGAATGAACGGCTGAATTGAATGGGATAATGGAGAGAAATGGAAATTTTCACAGCAGGATTCCATCGTACCTGGCGATTAAATCGTCGGTCTCACTCTTCGCGTCTCCACGTCTTCTTCTTTCTCCTTCAGCGCTTCAATCCGTACTTACTCAATTTAATCACTGCCAGGTTCATAGCAACGAAACGGAATGTATAGTTCAGAATAAGCGAAGCTCTCAAGTATATGTAAAAGACGTTTATTGCGACACCCGGAAGTAGGAAATTTTTGCGCTGGAACCAGAAAATCCGGGTGTTTATCATTCATATTGCAATCGTAAAAACATGCTAATAAGCGAATGACACTCGTTAATGCACGATAATGCGCGAAACATTTAAGTTAAAACCTGAAAATTCTGACGGGTGAATTAATATTAACTTTGTCTGGATAAAATTTAAACGAGTATCTCGAAAAACAATATTTATTAAATACATCACCGGTCTGTCATCGATGTGGTACACGTAAAAATATCATATCATCAATGACGTGCATCAAAATCAGAAATATTTTGAAATGCTGCCCGTCTATTTTTTTAACTGCGGTGCAATTTCATTACATACATTTCTCTTTCATGCAATATCCTAAAGTTTGTATCGAAAACCATTTTTCTCAAGGTCAAGGTAGGTCAAGTATAATTACTCTATGGTCCTTTCTACACCCAGTGGATACTTCACGTTTTTATTTATCCCGATAGTTCCCTGCACAGACTATTTTACAGTTATTTCATACGTTCGAACCGCGATGTAAACAAGCAAACTTCGCGAGGCAAGATAATAATTCATTAATCATGACTCCCTCAATACACTCAATTATTTTCAACGATCGTTGATTTTCCATCGCTTATTGCTGTAACGCGATTCAAGAAATAACAATGACTGGGATGTTTGGCTCCACGAATGTCAAAGTGGTGATTAAAATATTATTATTGTTCCAAGCCTATTTCCGAAACAAGTAAACGACTCAGACGCCATACAATAGGGCACGATCATATTGATCTTCAAATTTGAAGAAGAAAGACCCCGTCTTCAAAGCGAGACAAAAAGAAAAAAAAACAAATGTCGAGAGTTTGCACAGAGAGCCGAAAAATTGTACTTCCTCCTTTCATGCTGACACCGGCACTCGTTCTTCTTTCGCTTCTTATCTTGTGTATATTGAGTCAGGGTCAACGAGAAACAATTGAAATATCGGAAAAATAATATTTAGAAAATTGTACCTTCCTGTCCGAGAAGAATATATGAATTGTGCGGAATACATTGACGAAACGTCAATACACCGATCGTATAAAACATTGGACGTACAGCCCAATGCAACATAAACCGACAAAAGAGATAGAAGAAATCGTCATGTCTCGTTTCACTCAACTTATTCTGGCTGTCATCATGGTGGCTCTCGTCTGCGCCCGTAAGTATTTTATTTAACAAAAAACATAAATTCTTCCAATAGACTTAACTGTCTCCAAAGGAATATACGATTTTTTAAATATTCACGTTGAATCAGGCCCAGACAGAGAATGTAGCGGAGGCCCTCACGATCATTGGACCGACTGTGGCAGTCAATGCCCTGCGACGTGCGAAAACCCCAATCCAGGACCATGCATTCTTGTTAGTACAATTATATCATCATAGTCGAACTGAAAGTTTCGTCAGGAAATAGTTAAAAAGATATGATGCTGATTCATTTTTTATTTTTCACTATTCGCATTGCAGAGCTGTAAAACCGACACTTGCGCGTGCGATAATGGATATGTAAGGGACAGCAATGGCCAATGCGTCAGACCGGAAGACTGCTATTCTGACTGTTAAACACAACGGGCATCATTTTGGTGAACGCTATTCCTTACAGAATATACGTATACACCTGTCCATCTATGATCATAACTACATATACATTTATCACCGAAAATATTTGTACACCTTACCGTATAATTTAATAAAACATATACTTATGTCCAATCTATAATCTTCCAGTCGCACGTTCTCATGTATATTCCCGAATCCTTGATAAAGAAAGATTTAACAATTTCGAAAAATGTGAAAAAACAGACGTAAGGAAATTTGAATATGCATGAATCGGTTACATTCGTCAACATTATCGTTATAACCCTGGGCGATAAGTGGCGTGCGCTTACAACATGCGACGTTAGTAAAGCGATTTTACCGATGAGTCTGGACATTCAATCGCTTGAATGATAATTCATTTCGCTTGAATTTGGCGAACTTATTTAAATAAACAATGAACAAGAGATAGTATCAGTCCAATGGAGGGTAGCTGTATAAATGACGTCGAAAAAATGAAGAATTTTGTCTAACAGGTGCTATAGCCAAAATTAAATAAAAATTATTCTTCTGTGATAATCGACAATATTTTGTAGATAAAATTATATAATTTACCAAACAAATCATTAATGTACTTGCTTTCGAATGATGTTTATCACTAAAAGGAAGTACTACAGACAGGCTATATAATAAATGCCAGCATGGAACTTTAAGCAAAATTTGTTTTTCACTATAATATTGCTGGCAGCAATTTGGAAAACTGTAACTAAATAGATACATAAAATGTATTATGGTTTGTTTCCCTCTTCGAAAAGGCCGGTAACAAAAAAGAAAGGTTATACGAAACAATCATGTACGTTTTTCCTTGCTAAATACCAATTATTATTAACAACGGGTGCTATTGCCCACTGAATCAAGATATTTGGTTATTCATTTCCGTCAGCAGAGCCATCCAATTCGCCGAGAGAAAGACGTACTTGGAATTACCCATTAAGCTTGGGGCCCAAGAAACAGTTCGATTTTCAAAAGAAAATTCCGATAACAGTAGATATTGGGTCGAGGAGCTCGGGATTTTACTCATAATTAATTTATAGTGTTGCCAAGTTTTAGTTTTTTTTTATTAAACACTATAACAAACAAAGTTATTATTGTTTAAACAAAGCTCCGCCGTTGCTGGATGACCAATAAGTAAATGGTTCTAGCAGCAAGGCTGATGTGAAATGAAAGATTTACTTTTGGTATAATAATAATAAAACTTTCGTATGATCGAATACTTTTTTTCATTGTAAAAATTACGAAAAATGGCAAGCTGAACAAAGAATGTTTGATTTTCGACCAAAAAAAAAACAACTTTAATCATTTTTTTTGTTAAGAAATGGATAAACGTATAAATAACATCATGCGCTAATACGATATAAAATGTTATACACTATGCTCTGTCCAAATTTAAAGTGAATTGGATGAATAGATTTTGAGATACGCCTTACGCCGTTTCATAAAACATATTGTAGAGAAAAACGCAAATGAAAAACGGGTAAACCGGTACGGGCGATTCACCTTAGCGCAGTGCGTGATCTGATTCTTCACAAAAATCATAACTTAATCAATGTTTTGAATATTTACAAAATCTTTGTTGCGAATTTAAATTAAAACGCTAGGCTATAAAAATAAGCACAACAAGATCATATTTTTTTTTAATTTCAACCTTATGTAGACACCTCAAATCCCTCGATTTACTTTGACACGTAATGTACATGTATATAAATACACTAGGCATCAAAATTAAAGGATCGAGAAAGAGTCCGACATTTTTTAGTGTTTTTCAACGGGCTGCAACGTAACGAAAAATGGTTGTAAAACAATGAAGAAAGCAAATTAAGACTTGAAGTCTCTAGTTTTGAGTGCTGACATTCAAAAAACTGAATAGTGGACCGTTTTTTGAGAAATTATAAGAAAATCAGGGGAAAAAATGTTCTAAATTTTAGCTTGACTTCGGAAAGATTCACGGATCTAAATCAATTTTGTTTAGCAATTATATCGAAAAGATTTTAGCATTGAAAATGCTTTTAAATATTTATATAGGAGGTCTGATTTAGGGAGATGTCGAACGAAACTAACGCTACCCCTACTCCACTACCGCTGTGTTGTAGCAGGATGGGGGGAGCTGTGACATGCTAAATGCCGGTGATTTGTTGAAAAATGCTGCATTGCATGCAGTCATCTGTGGTTACAAGTTGTAAGTTTCAATTTTGGTGTGTACATTACAATGTTGGTGGGTTTGGGTTTGGGTTTGTTTGGATTTGCTTCGGCTCGGGCTTGAGCTTGGGCTTTGGCTTTGGCTTTGGCTTTGGATAGATGGATGGATGAATAGTGAGAATGTGAGAATGTGAGAAGAGAATGAGGGAGTGAGAATGTGAAAACGTGAGAAGAGAGTGAGAGAGTGAGAGAGTGAGAATGTGAGACGAGAGTGAAAATGTGAAAAGAGAGTAAGAGAGTTAGAGAGTGAGAGAGAGAGAAAGAGCAACTCATATTATTTGCATGTACCTTTTTTATCACCCGAAAAGTCTGATTACATTTTGATCACATTGACAATTTTTGAATAAGCTGTGCGCCAACTTGAAGGCCCATACGTGCTAATGTGCGACGTATACAGAATTATGGATAGTTTGAAACACAAGATATACCAACGAATTAACGATGCCTTTTTTGGAATGGCAGTCCAGCAAACTCATCGAAAAGTGTCCACTTCTCAGGCTGAAAAATACACTACTATATTTTTGGTGCGGTATCGAAATGTGCTGACATATCTAGAATCGCGATTCGATTTTTCGGAAAATAATCATTTCCATTGTTTGCAGCCACTGACACTGACGAAAGAAGTGAAGTACTAGGATTTGTGCAACATTGTATGAAAACTACAGATACCTAATATTAACTTAGATGCGTTCTAGATAAAGTTCTGTATATTAAAGCCTCTCTTGACGAAGATAATAGAAGAAAAGAAGCGTGAAAATGTTCTTGAAGAATGGATTCAGATTCTAAAATCAACGGATGAAAACAAGTATCTGCTAAAAGTAATACAATACGTATTTTCCATCCCGGTGTCTAACGTCCAGGCCGAAAGCATTTTTTCCTTGTGTACGAAGACGTGGACCAAAAATCGAAATAAGTTAGATATTGACACTGTAAAGGCAGAACTACAAAAAACTCAAACTTCAACATGCAATGTAAAGAATTTTATAATATTATAGAAAACGAAGAAGCTCTTAAAGCAGCAAAAAATAATACCAAGTATACTTCAAAAAAAAAGTAATTTTACATTTTATTTTATGATAGGTATTTTTTACTTTTGTTCATTATTGAATAACTAAGTCCTTACTATTGGCTTCAATTAACGTCTACGCTACGTTGCGTATTAAAATGGTTCTTTTCATTAATAAATGTCGCTACTGACACCATATCAGAATATTTTATTGAAAACAACATGATGTCCTATATTTCCATCCTTGGTCCTTTATTTTATCTTATTAAATCCTCTAAAATACAAAACAGGAGCTGGCAACCCTACCTGCGATGTATATTTATATATATTCGAGGAGCAACAATTTAGATATGTTCTAATACTAATATAGCAAAAACCCATACGTTGTTATTTCAAAAGTGGTCTTCAAAATCAATGGCCTTGACCTTGATGCACGTTGCAGTGGTAATTGTGTTAAACATTTCGATATATATATATATATATATATATATATATATATATATACAGGGTGTCCTTCTTATCTCTGCCACCCGAAATAACTCGGTAATTATCGACGTCACAAAAAAATGTTCCAGACAAAAGTTGTACGGTGTGAAGGGGGCCATCAAATGCGACCAATTTTTTTTATTTCGGTGGAGGCGCTGATGCACAGTGAAGGTCACCTCCACTTTTTTTAATGGAATGGTACATTTTTTTTTTCAACCATCTTGTCGAGCACCTCAAGCCGCATAAAAAACATTTGGGGGACAAAGTCGTTCAGGGTCATTCAAGGTCAGTATCGATGAAAATCGGATCGATGCCAAAAATATTTTCAAATTTATATTTTATTTCAATAGATGTTCAAAATGACCTCCACCAGCCTCCAAACATTTTTGCAGTCGGACAGTCAGACACTGTTTCGATCGTAGAATGCTTTCCGGAGTGATGCTGTTACACGCATTGATGATGCGTGTATTGATCAGCATACAATAAACGCGCTCTTGTGGAATTTTTTCTTGCTTCACCGTAATCATGTCCACTTTTTCGAATTGCCGGTACATTTTAAAATTATGAATAGCTCTTATCCAAATTCCAAATCAAACTGAACGACAACCTCGATTGAGCTACATACGATGCAGATTAACGCGGGTTGGTAAATAAACAGAAGGTACTCGAAGTGTTGTCGATGACGACGATCTCCGATATATCTCATTTCAAGCTAATTTCGAGCACCTATTCAAATTTGTATCATCGATACTGACCTTCAATGACCTGGAACGACTTTGACCCCCTAATATTTTTTATGCGGCTTGAGGTGCTCCACAAGATGGTTGAAAAAAAAATGTACCATTCCATTAAAAAAAGTGGAGGTGACCTTCACTGTGCGTCAGCGCCTCCACTGAAATAAAAAAAAATTGGTCGCATTTGATGGCCTCCTTTACACCGTACAACTTTTGTCTAGAAGATTTTTTTGTGACGTCGATAATTACCGAGTTATTTCGGGTGGCAAAGATAAGAGGGACACCGTATATCTCTCTTCACAGATAAGCTTCCGCGCCATATATATATATATATATATATATATATATATATATATATATATATATATATATATATATGGCGCGGAAGCTTATCTGTGAAGATATATATATATATATATATATATATATATATATATATATATATATATATATATGGCGCGGAAGCTTATCTGTGAAGAGATATTCAGAAAAGAGGATGATTTTTTGTAGTATTGGAAGCGTTGGATGATGTTCTGAAATAGAATTTGTCTGCATTCACACGTTCACAAATATAACGGACTATAACGAACGATATTTTCCCAACCGTTATACTGCATTTACATCCATATAAAGAAAGACGCAGACTCATTATGTGGGTGGGTTTGTCACTTCTAGTGATGAATCTCGGCGATCGATACTTTAATATGCGCCTATCCCCTCAAAAAATGCCGAGGACACCTTAGTATTCATAATATTTGTATTTTTACTCAAGAAGACTACAAGCGCCGCATGTGCCAAGGTCGAGGTCAACAGTGTTGAATCGTATTTTTCAATTATCACTATCGCGGGTTTCCGGATTCTTCGCAACAAAATATCACGGTCGCAGGTCTATGAGTGACGAGAGAAATCATAATAACAAAAAAATATGGCAGTGCAGAGGAGCACCAACATAGATCGTATAAATAGTCGTGCTCGTGAGCCAATACGACATAACTCCACCAGTAACGGGCAAACAAACACATGGCTCGCTCGTCCCAACTCATCTTCGCCGGCGTCGCCCTGCTCGCGCTATTCCACTTGTGTAAGACTTCTTCCACTATAGAATTTCTTTTTATCTAGATGTTTCGCTGTAATTTCTGTTTTGTTACCATTTATTTGCATCTCATCAGGCGAAGCGCAGCAATGTACGGGCGGCCCGCACGATATCGCGACCAATTGTGGCAGCATGTGTCCTCTCACGTGTGAAAATCCGGAAGCAGGACCTTGCATTCTCGTTAGTAATATTTTATTGTCTCACTGGAAAAATCCATAGAGCGAAAATTCCTATTCAGAAGCTCTTTCATTTATAGCCAATCTTTAGATTTATCGAATATTCTATTACCAGCGGTAATTTAATAATTGCGATTGATTTTTTTAGAGCTGCAAATTGAACACTTGCGAATGCGAACCCGGCTATGTGAGGCGAAGCGATGGTAAATGCGTCAAACCAAGCGAATGTAATCAAAGATCTTAAAAAAAAACAGGTGACAAATAGTATCTGTTGATGAAACTTTACGGAACATTTTCATGTAAATTTTTAGACCATATATATATATATTGAATTATATATACGTATGTGTATAATGCCGCAAGGCATCCAGTAATCACCAATAAAAAGAAAACAATTTAATGAAACAATATTCAATACGCCTTCACAATGGTTTTTCTAGTCCTTATATTTTCTACTTCTCTGTAGCAAGTGCAAGACGAGATTGGCTATAATATACGAGGGTCTTTTAAAAATCTCCGACCTTATCAACACGAGGTGATAGTAGAAAAGAATTTCTTTCGTCGGCCGATAGATGGCCTTGATGTATATAAAACGTAAATATTTCAAGTCATTCTGATCATTACTTTATCTATGGCAAAACCGAGTATCGCGCGGTGATAAAGTTCCTTCATTTGAAAGGAAAAATGCTCAGAAAATAAAAGATGAGTCAGACTCTGTATACGGTAGAGCCTCCCCTTTATTTGCAGCGGTCAAATGTTGGATGGACGAGTACAAACGTGGTCGTACGAGCATTTCAGACGAGGAACGTTCAGGCCGCTCAACAACCGCTACAACTGACGGAATGGTCGATTCAGTCCATCGAACTGTGATGAAAAATCATCAATTGGCTGTTGAGGATATTGCTGGGGCTTGTGGGATACCACCTAAAAGGGTGCGCAAGACTTTACATCACGATTTGAATATAAGAAAATTAACTGCGCGCTGGGTGCCGCGCTTGTTAACGATCGGCCAAAAACAATCCTTCATTTCGGTGGTGGGGGAAGGCACCTATAATGCTCGCGTCGTTAGGGCCTACTGTATCCACTACGCGGCGCTTGACATAACGGGATTGAAAGAGACAGACTATATTGACAGACCTTACACCAATGCACATAAGCACATACGGTTATGATTTATTAGGGCGCACGCGCGGTGCGAGGTTTACGCTAACCTCCTCTTGCTCGTGGCGCAACGTTTGCGGCCACAAGTCGAGATAATTTATAGGCCGCGTAGCGAACCACCGCCAGCACCTTCGTTTGAAGACCTGTATATGGAGGCCGTGGTCTTAGCCTGTATACATGGGGAAACGTTAAAAAAAAGCATGCCCAAAAATGAAGGCAACAGGAATGGCGCAACGATCGCGCGAAGGGTTGCGGTGCTAGCTTCACTCGACAACAGAGCGAACGCGAGTTTGACGTTACTGTGAGTTCTGTTTTCGTAATTTTCACGTGAAAAAAAAATCTTCAGGAGGGAAAAGCAGGCAAGTCTCATTGTAATACTTTTAATTGTAGTCATTGAAACCAGACTTATTTAATTACTGATTACTGATGTTGCGTTTTTTTGCGCACTGTAGTCACTAACGTGATTTTTTTTTCTTTAAATAGTATAAAGGCCCCTCTACACTACTCGCGAAGTTAATCGCAGTTGGGCGAGGACGAGAGTGTAGAGAGGCACTTCGTGCTTCTTCGCTTCGCTTTGCTTCACTTCGGGCGACTTCCGATCGGTGTCGGTATTTTGGGCCGCGTCAAAGGGCCGAAGTCGCGAGCACAAGTTCTCGCAAAGTTAAGCGACGGAGTTCTCGCGAAGTTGAACGAGTGTGTGGTGACGCTCCTGGTACTCGACTGGCTTCGGCGAGTACTTCGGCGAGGAACTTCGAATGAGTAGTGTAGAGGGGTCTTAAGAGGGAACGGTACCCGAAGCAAAACTTCAACGCAGCCCCGGCTCGAGTCGGGAAGGCAGAACTCGTTCGAGCTTCTGCCGGGAGATGGCACCGCGCTTACGCCCGCTGCCCATCTGAACGGGGCATTGTAAATGCCTTTGGGACGCGACAAGGCATTCGCGTTTCACGCAGCGCGTGTGCGCGTGTGTGTCAGTGTGCGTTCACTACGGTGGCCGCACGCGGTTGAAGATTTTTATCGCCCCGCGGGCTGACCTTTGTAGCGAGCACATACTGCGTGAGCGTATATGAATGTACATACATGCACAGGCAGCGTTAAGATAGAACTTGGTTTTTCTTTTCTCAAGGCCGACTTCGCGAGAAATTCAAAATACGAATTTCGCAGCAAGAGTCTTTGCTGAGTGTACCGCTTCGCTCAGTAAATATGACTGGTGGTAACACACTGCAAATCGCAGCAGCACGAGTAACGCAAAAGTAATTGTTTAAACAATTATTTTTCTATTTCTTCTCGACCACGATGGTCGGTAGGTGCGCTACTTTGAATACTTTTCAACAAATATCGCTACGGACGCGTTGTAAAACAGTAAAAATAATGCAAAAGTAATTGTTCAAACAATTACTTTTGCATTTTCCTCGATCACGATTGTGATCGGTAGATACGGTACTTTCAAACCTCTGAGCAATTATGCTTGCTGCTTGCGCATTTCAAAATTCAACGGTAAAATATTGCAAAAATAATTGTTTAAAAAATTATTTTTGCATTTTGCCTCGATCACGATTGTGATCGGTAGATACGGTACCTCTCAGCTTTTAGTACCTCTCAGCGAATAGATTGCTGCTTGCGGGCCGATAAACATTATGGTAAAAATAATGCAAAAATAATTGTTTAAAAAATTATTTTTGCATTTTGCCTCGATCACGAGTATGATCGGTAGATACGGTACTTTCAGTACCTCTCAGCGAATAGATTGCTGCTTGCGGGTCGATAAACATTATGGTAAAAATAATGCAAAAATAATTGTTTAAAAAATTATTTTTGCATTTTGCCTCGATCACGATTGTGATCGGTAGATACGGTACTTTCAGTACCTCTCAGCGAATAGATTGCTGCTTGCGGGTCGATAAACATTATGGTAAAAATAATGCAAAAATAATTGTTTAAAAAACTATTTTTGCATTTTGCCTCGATCACGAGTATGATCGGTAGATACGGTACTTTCAGTACCTCTCAGCGAATAGATTGCTGCTTGCGGGCCGATAAACACTATGGTAAAAATAATGCAAAAATAATTGTTTAAAAAATTATTTTTGCATTTTGCCTCGATCAAGATTATGATCGGGAGATACGGTACTTTTAGTACCTCTCAGCGAATAGATTGCTGTTTGCGAGTCGCTAAACGTTATGGTAAAAATCATGCAAAAATAATTGTTTAAACAATTATTTTTGCATTTCGCCTCGATCACGATTATGATTGGTAGATACGGTACTTTCAGTACCTCTCAGCGAATAGATTGCTGCTTGCGGGTCGATAAACATTATGGTAAAAATAATGCAAAAATAATTGTTTAAAAAATAATTTTTGCATTTTGCCTCGATCACGAGTATGATCGGTAGATACGGTACTTTAGTACCTCTCAGCGAATAGATTGCTACTTCCGGGCCGATAAACACTATGGTAAAAATAATGCAAAAATAATTGTTTAAAAAATTATTTTTGCATTTTGCCTCGATCACGATTGTGATCGGTAGATACGGTACTTTCAGTACCTCTCAGCGAGTAGATTGCTGCTTGCGGGTCGATAAACATTATGGTAAAAATAATGCAAAAATAATTGTTTAAAAAATTATTTTTGCATTTTGCCTCGATCACGAGTATGATCGGTAGATACGGTACTTTCAGTACCTCTCAGCGAATAGATTGCTGCTTGCGGGCCGATAAACACTATGGTAAAAATAATGCAAAAATAATTGTTTAAAAAATAATGTTTGCATTTTGCCTCGATCACGAGTATGATCGGGAGATACGGTACTTTTAGTACCTCTCAGCGAATCGATTGCTGTTTGCGAGTCGCTAAACGTTATGGTAAAAATCATGCAAAAATAATTGTTTATACAATTATTTTTGCATTTCGCCTCGATCACGATTATGATTGGTAGATACGGTACTTTCAGTACCTCAGCGAATAGATTGCTGCTTGCGAGTCGATAAACATTGTGGTAAAAATAATGCAAAAATAATTGTTTCAAAAATAATGTTTGCATTTTGCCTCGATCACGAGTATGATCGGTAGATACGGTACTTTCAGTACCTCTCAGCGAATAGATTGCTGCTTGCGGGCCGATAAACACTATGGTAAAAATAATGCAAAAATAATTGTTTAAAAAATAATGTTTGCATTTTGCCTCGATCACGAGTATGATCGGGAGATACGGTACTTTTAGTACCTCTCAGCGAATAGATTGCTGTTTGCGAGTCGCTAAACGTTATGGTAAAAATCATGCAAAAATAATTGTTTATACAATTATTTTTGCAGTTCGCCTCGATCACGATTATGATTGGTAGATACGGTACTTTCAGTACCTCTCAGCGAATAGATTGCTGCTTGCGGGTCGATAAACATTATGGTAAAAATAATGCAAAAATAATTGTTTAAAAAATTATTTTTGCATTTTGCCTCGATCACGAGTATGATCGGTAGATACGGTACTTTCAGTACCTCTCAGCGAATAGATTGCTACTTCCGGGCCGATAAACACTATGGTAAAAATAATGCAAAAATAATTGTTAAAAAAATTATTTTTGCATTTTGCCTCGATCACGATTGTGATCGGTAGATACGGTACTTTCAGTACCTCTCAGCGAATAGATTGCTGCTTGCGGGTCGATAAACATTATGGTAAAAATAATGCAAAAATAATTGTTTAAAAAATTATTTTTGCATTTTGCCTCGATCACGAGTATGATCGGTAGATACGGTACTTTCAGTACCTCTTAGCGAATAGATTGCTGCTTGCGGGCCGATAAACACTATGGTAAAAATAATGCAAAAATAATTGTTTAAAAAATTATTTTTGCATTTTGCCTCGATCACGATTATGATCGAGAGATACGGTACTTTTAGTACCTCTCAGTGAATAGATTGCTGCTTACGGGCCGATAAACACTATGGTAAAAATAATGCAAAAATAATTGTTTAAAAAATTATTTTTGCATTTTGCCTCGATCACGATTATGATCGGGAGATACGGTACTTTTATTACCTCTCAGCGAATAGATTGCTGTTTGCGAGTCGCTAAACGTTATGGTAGAAATAATGCAAAAATAATTGTTTAAACAATTATTTTTGAATTTTGCCTCGATCACGATTATGATCGGTAGATACAGTACTTTTAGTACCTCTCAGCGAATAGATTGCTGCTTGCGGGCCGATAAACATTATGGTAAAAATAATGCGAAAATAATTGTTTAAAAAATTATTTTTGCATTTCGCCTCGATCACGAGTATGATCGGTAGATACGGTACTTTCAGTACCTCTCAGCGAATAGAGTGCTGCTTGCGGGTCGATAAACATTATGGTAAAAATAATGCAAAAATAATTGTTTAAAAAATTATTTTTGCATTTTGCCTCGATCACGAGTATGATCGGTAGATACGGTGATTTCAGTACCTCTCAGCGAATAGATTGCTGCTTGCAGGCCGATAAACACTATGGTAAAAATAATGCAAAAATAATTGTTTAAACAATTATTTTTGCATTTTGCCTCGATCACGATTGTGATCGGTAGATACGATACTTTCAGTACCTCTCAGCGAATAGATTGCTGCTTGCGGGCCGATAAACACTATGGTAAAAATAATGCAAAAATAATTGTTTAAACAATTATTTTTGCATTTTGCCTCGATCACGATTGTGATCGGTAGATACGATACTTTCAGTACCTCTCAGCGAATAGATTGCTGCTTGCGGGTCGATAAACATTATGGTAAAAATAATGCAAAAATAATTGTTTAAAAAATTATTTATGCATTTTGCCTCGATCACGAGTATGATCGGTAGATACGGTACTTTCAGTACCTCTCAGCGAATAGATTGCTGCTTGCGGGCCGATAAACACCATGGTAAAAATAATGCAAAAATAATTGTTTAAAAAATTATTTTTGCATTTTGCCTCGATCACGATTATGATCGGGAGGTACGGTACTTTTAGTACCTCTCAGCGAATAGATTGCTGTTTGCGAGTCGCTAAACGTTATGGTAAAAATAATGCAAAAATAATTGTTTAAACAATTATTTTTGCATTTTGCCTCGATCACGAGTATGATCGGTAGATACGGTACTGTCAGTACCTCTCAACGAATAGATTGCTGCTTGCGGATCGCTAAACATTATTGTAAAAATAATGCAAAAATAATTGTTTAAAAAATTATTTTTGCATTTTGCCTCGATCACGATTGTGATCGGTAGATACGGTACTATCAGTACCTCTCAGCGAATAGATTGCTGCTTGCGGGCCGATAAACACTATGGTAAAGATAATGCAAAAATAATTGTTTAAAAAATTAGTTTTGCATTTTGCCTCGATCACGATTGTGATCGGTGGATACGGTACTTTCAGTACCTCTCAGCGAATAGATTGCTGCTTGCGGGTCGATAAACATTATGGTAAGAATAATGCAAAAATAATTGCTTAAAAAATTATTTTTGCATTTTGCCTCGATCACGATTATGATCGGTAGATACGGTACTTTCAGTACCTCTCAGCGAATAGATTGCTGCTTGCGGGTCGATAAACATTATGGTAAAAATAATGCTAAAATAATTGTTTAAAAAATTATTTTTGCATTTTGCCTCGATCACGATTCTGATCGGTAGATACGGCACTTTCGAACCTCTCAGCCGTTATGATTGCTGATTGCGAGTCACTAAGCGTAATTGTAAAAATAATGCAAAAATAATTGTTTCAACAATTATTTTTGCATTTTGCCTCTATCACGATTGTGATTGGTAGATACGTTACTTTCAAACCTCTCAACAATTATGAATGCTGCTTGCACTTTGCAAAATCCAACGTTAAAAATATTGTAAACATGATTATGTAAATAATTATGAACGTCTTTATTCTCGGCCACGATTGTAACCGGTATATACGGTACTTTACATATTTTTCAGCAAATATGATTACCGCCTACGCGCTACAAAAACCAACGGAAAAAAATGTCAATAAATGTTTAAACAAGTAATGTATTTTTTCACAACCACGATTGTGATCGGTGTAGGTGCGGTATTTTCTCCGTCTCTGTCTCTCTCTCTCCCTCTATCTCTCTATATCTCTCACTATCTCTCTCTCTCTCGCTCTCGCTCTCGCTCTCGCTCTCGCTCTCGCTCTCGCTCTCGCTCTCTCGCTCTCGCTCTCGCTCTCGCTCTCGCTCTCGCTCTCGCTCTCGCTCTCTCTCTCTCTCTCTCTCTCTCTCTCTCTCTCTCTCTCTCTCTCTCTCTCTCTCTACCTCCCTATATCTCTCACTATCTATATATATATATACACTATCGGCCAAAAGTTTGGATACACTAGTCGAAATTTCTTACCACACTATAAGTTAGATAGCGGACTCAAAAATAAAGATAATTGAATTTCCCGAGTGGCGTTTTAAAGGAGACAAAATCACCTTTATTTTGGTTTTTTAGAAAATTCTCTACGACTTTTTTTTCACCCCGGTACGCACTTTTGAACGTGCGTTCACTTTTGAAACTCTCACACTCTAACAATCTAAGACTCTCACACTCTGAAACTCTCACACTCTCAAACTCTCACATTCTCATACTCTCACACTCTCAAACTCTCATACTCTCACACTCTCAAACTTTCACACTCTCACATCTTCAAACTCTCACACGCTCACACTCTCAAACTCTGAAACTCGCACACTCTCAAACACGTAAATATTTGATCGTTGTAGTACTGAGGTTATGTCACGCACCGAGCCTCACCATACCGATCTATAGCAGCGACGCGCAATGGCGTTGAGGTGGCCGAAAACTTTCCTCAATAAGGGTGATAACCCTCACCACTGGAATTCGCCTTCGTTTCAAGACTTGTATATAAGACCGTGACTCAAATAATGAGGCAAATGGCATTTCTCGCCTCTCCCATCTAAAGCGCTGCTACGTACAAGTTAGCCAATCAAACGTAGGGAGAAACAGCTATGCAAGGGAGCAGATTTTTCGAAAAACTCCAGAACTCTCAAGCTCTGAGACTCCCATGTTCTGAAATTCTATAATTCTGAATCGCTCAAACTCTCAAACTCTGAAATTCTCAAACTCTGAAACTCTGAAACTCTCAATCTCCGAAACTCTCAAACTCTCAAATTCCGAAACGCTCATACTCTCAAACGACGAAACTCTAAAACTCTGAAACTCTCAAACTCTAAATCTCTCAAACTCTCAAACTCTTAAATTCTCAAACTCTCAAACTCTGGAACTCGCAAACTCACAAACGCTGAAACTCTCAAACTCTCAAACTTTGAAACTCTCAAACTCTCACACTCTCACCCTCTGAAACTCTCTCATTCTCACATTCTGAAACTTTCACACTCTCATGCTCTCGCACTCTCACACTCTGAAACTTTCACACTCTTCCACTCGCACACTCGCGCACACCGTCGCACACTCACGCACACTATCGCACACTTTCGCATACTGTCGCACACTCTCGCACACTGCCGCAGACTGTCGCACACTCGCTCACACTCTCATACACTGTCGCATACTCTCGCACACTGTCGCACACGCTCGCACACTGTCGCACACTCGCGCACACTCTCGCACACTCACACCCTCTCTCTCTCTCTCTCTCTCTCTCTCTCTCTCTCTCTCTCTCCTCACTCTCCAATCTCCAATTTCCAATTATAATCGAATATCAATTAATTATCATCCTGATAACATCGTAATGTATAGATGAGAATTTGAATTACAATTTACAAGCGCCACTGACTTTACATACATTTTTCAACCAATGAAAGCAAAGCAGCATTTTTCAACCAATAGGAGAGCGTTAGTTTCGTGTGACATCTCGCTGAAACAGACCCCCTATACTACATTTTTAAAAGCATTTTCTATGCTAAAAAATCTTCATCGAAGAACTGTAGGATTTGAAAGGAAATGTCAAGAAAGTAAAAAGTAGCATGGGTTCACACTGAAGTGGCTAGAATTTTTTCAATCATTTTTTTTAGCCTTTTTTGGTTGGAACTTTGATGAGTGGAGAGGCTCCACTTGGGAATTATGGGGTCTAGAGCAATATATTAAGAAAGGACATTTATTCACATTTTCATTTTTAATTAACAACAATTTTTGGAGTTCCTTTTTTTTTTTTCAAATAAAAATTAGAAAATGGAAACGAAAAATATTAAAAGAAATTCTAAAAAAATGTAGTTATTTTTTTCAAAAATGTAAACAATATTCCTTTCTTAATATATTGTCCTAGACCCCATCGGTGCCGGTTACAGGAAATCGTAGGCCAAACAAATAATGTTTTACAGCATAAATTCGCAGCGTAGAAAACAATGAAGTTTGGAATATTTAATCTAAGGAGTAATAAGTTATATTTTGTTATGTTGGACTCATTACAGTTAAAGAAAAAACATTATCCACAATTTAAATAAATTTCCAAAATTTAAAATTTTGGAAAAAATCTTTAAAAAATGTAGTGAGTCCAAAATAACAAAATACAACTTTTTACTCCTTAGATTAAAAATCTACAGATATTACACAAAGTGCAACTATTTCATCGCATTGAAAATGTAATCAGACTTTTTGGGTGATAAGAAAAAGGCACATGTCAATAGTATGAGTTGCTCTCTCCAAATCTCGAACTGTCCAAATTTCGAACCCTCCAAATCTCCAACTCTCCAAACTATCAATGTCTGGAACGTCTGACACTCTCAAACTCTCAAACTCTCGAACTCACAAACTCTCAAAATCGTAAACTCTCAAACTTCGAACCTTCGAAACTTCGAAACTTCGAAACGTCCAAACTTTTAAATTTCCAAACTTCCAATCTTTTAAACTTCCAAACTTTCAAATTTCCAAACTTCCAAACTTCCAAACGTCCAAACTTCCAAAGATCCAAACTTTCAAATTTCCAAACTTCCAAACTTCTAAACATCCAAAGTTCCAAACGTCCTAACGTCCAAACTTCCAAATTTCCAAACTTCCAATCTTTCAAACTTCCAAACTTTCAAATTTTCAAACTTCCAATCTTCCAAACTTCCAAATTTCCAAATTTCCAAACGTCCAAACTTCCAAATGTCCGAACTTCCAAACATCCAAACTTTCAAACTTTTAAATTTCCAAACTTCCAATCTTCCAAACTTCCGAACTTTCAGACTTCCAAACCTCCGAACTTCCAAACTTCCAAACACCCAAACTTCGAAACTTCCAAACATCCAGACTTCCAGACTTCCAAACTTCCAAACGTCCAAACTTCCAAACTTCCAAAGATCCAAACTGCCAAACTTTGAAATTTCTAAACTTCCGATCTTCCAAACTTCCAAATTTCCAAACTTCCAAACTCTCTCTCCCCCCTCTCTCTCTCTAATTATCATCGAATAGGAATTAATTTTCATCCTGATAACATCGTTATGTATACATGAGAATTTAAACCTGCAACTTCCAACCGCCACTGGCTTTACATATAACTCTTCAACCAATGAGAGCACAGCAGCAATTTTCAACCAATAGGCGAGCGTTAGTTTCGTGTGACATCTCGCTAAAACAGACCTCCTCTACTACATTTTTAAAAGCATTTTCAATGCTAATTTTCCAAACCTCATAGTTTTCAAGTTATCCCATCGGTGCAGGTTACAGGACAGCGAAGGCCAAACAAATAATGTTTCACAGCGTAAATTCACAGGGTAGAAAACGATGAGCTTTGGAATATTTAATCTAAGGAGTGAAAAGTTGTATTTTGTTATTTTGAACTGACTACAGTCTTTTAGATTTTCTTTTCCTAAACTTCAGAAATTTCAAAAATTTTAAATTTTGGAAAAAAATCTAAAAAAAATGTGGCAAGTCCGAAATAACAAAATACAACTTTTTACTCCTTAGATTAAATATTCCAAACCTCATCGTTTTTTAGACTGTGAATTTAGGCTGTGGAACATTATTTGTTTGGCCTTTGCCTCCATGCAACTTGCACCGAAGGAATAGCTTGAAAACTATGAGGTTTGGAATATTTAATCTAAGAAGTAAAAAGTTGTATTTTGTTATTTTGGACTTACTGAATTTTTTTCAGATTTTTTTCAAAATTTAAAATTTTTGAAATTTTTGAAATTGTTTTAAATTTTGGAAAGAAAATCTAAAAAAATGTAGTGAGTCCAAAATAAAAAACTACAACTTTTTACTCCTTAGATTAAATATTCCAAAGCACATAGTTTTCAAGTTATCCTACCAGTGCAGTTTCAGGACAGCAAAGGCCAAACAAATAATGCTTCACAGCGTAAATTCACAGCCTAGAAAACGATGAGGTTTGGAATATTTCATCTAAGGAGTAAAAAGTTGTATTTTTTTATTTTGGACTCGCTACATTTTTTTAGATTTTTTTTCCAAAATTTAAAAAAATGTCCAAAATTTCGAATGTTGAAAAAAATCTAAAAAAAAATCAGTCAGTCCAAAATAACAAAATACAACTTTTTACTCCTTAGATCAAATATTCCAAACCTCATAGTTTTCGAATTATCCCATAGGTGCAGGTTACAGGACAGCGAAGGCCTAACAACTAATGTTTCACAGCGTAAATTCACAGCCTAAAAAACGATGAGGTTTGGAATATTTCATCTAAGGAGTAAAAAGTTGTATTTTTTTATTTTGGACTCGCTACATTTTTTTAGATTTTTTTTCCAAAATTTAAAAAAATGTCAACAATTTCCAAAATTTGGAATTTTGAAAAAAATCTAAAAAAAATGCAGTCAGTCCAAAATAACAAAATACAACTTTTTACTCCTCAGATCAAATATTCCAAACCTCATAGTTTTCGAGTTATCACATAGGTGCAGGTTACAGGACAGCGAAGGCCTAAGAAATAATGTTTCACAGCGTAAATTCACAGCCTAAAAAACGATGAGATTTGGAATATTTCATCTAAGGAGTAAAAAGTTGTATTTTTTTATTTTGGACTCGCTACATTTTTTTAAATTTTTTTTCCAAAATTTAAAAAAATGTCAAAAATTTCCAAAATTTGGAATTAAAAAAAAAATCTAAAAAAAGTTCAGTCAGTCCAAAATAACAAATTACAACTTTTTACTCCTTAGATCAAATATTCCAAACCTCATAGTTTTCAAGTTATCCCATAGGTGCAGGTTACAGGACAGCGAAGGCCAAACAAATTATGTTTCACAGCGTAAATTCACAGCCTAAAAAACGATGAGGTTTGGAATATTTAATTTAATAAAAGTTGTATTTTGTTATTTTGGACTCACTACATTTTTTTAGGATTTTTTTCCAAAATTTTAAATTTTGAAAATTTTTGAAATTTGTTTAAATTTTGGAGAAAATTTTTTTTTATGTAATGAGTCCAACATAACAAAATACAACTTATTACTCCTTAGATTAAATATTCCAAACCTCATCGTTTTCTACACACTATTTTTATTTATTTGTTTATTTATTTTATTTTATATATTTTTTAAGTTGAATCATGCATTGTCATCTCTTAGATGCTAGCTTGCAAAATTTTAGTGCTATAAGTAGTTGGGAAGTGAATGAAATATCGATTTTTCTTTTTGCATCTCACAAGTTAAATAAAAGCTAGTAAAAAGGCGCTACTCTTCATTACTTCAATTCATTTCTCGACAATTACTCAGTTGGTTTATTTGACACTTAGAATAATTAATTGCTTGATCCTAAATCTTGATGATATAATATTTTCAGAATTAACGGCGATTTATTTCCGTTTGTTTTGCTAGCATTAATGTCTGTAGAAGCTGCTTTCCCATTAGCGACCTTGTTAAATTAATATATTTATAACTGCTAAATTATTTAGTGAAAAATTCTGACAATTCATATATTATCATTGTATAAAGAACTATCATTCTTCAAATTTTCAAGAATTTTTGAGCATTTTCAATATCTATCCACTAATACCTTAAATATAAAAGTTATGAGAAGATGATATCTATTTAAGATTTTTTTTATCCAATTAGAAAACTTTGTGTACAGCGAGTGAGGAAGCTAAGCTTTGCAGTGTGTTGTTTGCACTTTGTAAGACACACAAAATTATCCGCTAAGAAGCGGATAATTTTGTGACACAGAAAAATGTCTACACTGCTTGAACCAACCAGACTTTGTTTGCACATAAAAATATGGAAAATCTTATCTTTCGCTGTTCTCGCAATAGTGTCCCTGCAAAGAAGTAATGGAATGAATGGTTAGGTAGACTTATCCTGCAGTATTACAGAGTACAAGTGAAAAACTCTGAATAACATTTTGTAATTTTCTTTATAAGGATTCAGTGAATCATCTAAACATTTAATCTCGTCAATGAACAAATTTACAAGTCTGATAAGCAGTTGAGAAAGTTATTTGCTTTTTTACTGCTCGTCAAACTGTCATTTTGTTCATCGCCGAGATTACATATTTTGATGATCGACTGAATCCCTGTAAAAAGAAATACAAAATGTTAGTCAGAATTTTTCACATGTACAGTACTGTGGAAAAAGTTTAACGATCCATTTTTTTCATTACTTCTTCGCAGGGGAAACGATTGCGAGGACAGTGAAAGGTAAAATTTTCCCGATTTTTATATGCAAACAAAGTTTCTTTGGTTAAAGCAGTGTAAAAATTAGTCTGCGACACAAAATTATCCGCTAAGAGCTTGCGTCTTTTACAAAGCACAAACAACACACTGCGAAGGGTAGCTTTCTCACTCACTGTGCACGTCGTTTTCTGGATTGATGTTGAAGTTTGCATCACTGGAAAGCAACGGAATAGTAATTTATGCTACAAGTGCGGAAAACAACGAATTCCATCGCGCGTGAAGTTGCCGCATGAGCCGAAGGCTTATGGTGCATTTCACACGAGTACGAGTGTGATTTGCAGCACGAGCCGAAGGCGAGCGCTGTAACCACACGAGTACGAGTGAGAAATGCACCATAAGTCGAGGCGAATTCGGCAACTTACGCGCGATGTAATTCGTTTTTTTTCGCACATGTCCCATACATTATTTTTTGCAATGACTGTCTCGAAAGTGGGATTTGAGATTCAACAAAACCAATAACAATTATATTCAAATATATCACATCAGTTCAGATCATTTCCTTGTCAGAAAATACGACTGTGATAAGTTGACGTTTCATATGACATGAATTTCGCTACATTCAAGTTTGTTCAATCGGTCCAAAATCGTAGAACAAAAAACTATCAACTGTGAAAAAAACCGTTTTTTCACGAATCAATGTGGTAAAGTGAGCTATAAATAGATTTTTTTCCGCACTAGTGCGGGAAAGTCTCACATTCCCGCACTAGTGCGGGAAAGTAAGCATCGTTGAGAAATAAGCCACTTTCCGCACGCTAAACACCAATCGAAAATCGCACTTTCGGGGCAGGCATTGCGAAAATTAATTATTTTTATTTACTCAAGTTTTTTCAGCGCATTTATGCTTTGAAACCCACTCAAACGTTGCTACGTATTCTTCTCAGAAATATACGACTTCAATTAGCCACAAAGGCTTTGTATAACGATGAAAATAAAGGAATAAAAAATTGAAGAAAAATATATCGTTCCGTTCCAACGATGCAAATTTTACCCTCATTTCCGGATTAGAAGAAAAAAATCGAATTGATATGTAAATACCTAACCTCGACGTATCTCCACGAAAACGTTCCCCAGGTGACTCGCACGACGAAAGTATCCGGGACCCCGTTGGACTACTCACAACACAAAAAAAATCGATTGTTATATAGACACACGAAAACTTGTGACATGGTCGCAAGACGTTACCTCAGCTGTCAGTTTGTCGGCTCATCGAGTTCGAGCCGACACCGATATATGTCGAATGCGTGATGCGCCAGGCATGAGCGGCGTAATTATCGGGAACTGAGATCGACGGAGTTCGTGCGAGTGCGACGGACGACGATGCTCGCAATCGTCAACAAATACATACTAATTATAGATTCCCACGGATTTCCGAATTACGTGATGGAATTTTATGATTCAGGTCCCAAAATGTGTGTTTTGAATATGGCTACGCGGCTCTTCTCCCCTCTAAGTCGTGAGATGTGCCAAACTTTTTATTTCACATCACTTCTATCACGGATCCCGCATGGTAATACAATCTGCTTTTTTTTTCGATTCAACAAATTTCATGAGAAGACAGCCGTTCTTCTATCAATTTGACATTGTCTGGTCAAATTTCCCGAAATTCTGAAGAGCCGTTTAGGAAATCCGTGGGTATGTACTATCCCGATCTGACATACCGGCGGAGTCGGGGTACCGTTCCGTCTTAAAATTTTCAATTGCTGAGCACGCTGGCGAATCCAGATGGAAGGACTTTCGTCAACACTCACACTCACTACGGCTGTTTTCATTCGGAATGTCAGAATTGAACCACTAACCTCAAATTTTGTGATTAAATTCACAACAGTGTTGCGAGATGGTGCGTTATGATGATCAAAAGACGAGTGGACTTTTCGACCCGTCTCTGCAAAATTTTCACCATTTTTGTAGTGAATTTTCACAATTTCTATGCGTTGCTCGATCGTGTAATTCTCCATGACTAAAACTCAATACTTCCTGATGCCAGTTATAGATTAGTATTCTATGTTCGCCACAAAAAATAGCACGCAATTGAAAATATCAGGTCATTTGGAGACACTCTGTATATTTTGAATTCGCAGAAAAAAATCATTTTTACTTAAGGGAAGATTACCGTCAATAGGCATGAAAAATGCATGAACTTCGGGAATTTTTTTTGAATAGAATAAATACTTTTGGTAACGGGTTTCAACGTATTCTATTCTTATATCAATGGAACGTAAGTTCCTATTTTCATTAAATAAAAAAATCCAAAATGGCGGCACTAGCTCAAATAAAGCCATGCACGGCGTGTTTTAGTCTGCGCGGGGGCGCTCCACAGCCTTGCCAGTTCATCTTAAACAAAAACGGGTTTAAAATTATTAATCTGGACTAAATTTGAGGG